>CM053032.1:208306405-208672786 GCA_028564925.1 Lithobates sylvaticus
AATCTCTGAAGTGACTTGGTTACCCTTAGTAATGACCTTGTTCCTCATCCTCATTAGAGTGCAGCTTTCTTGTCATTGTAGTACTGTGAACTTCATACCCCATAGTGCTATTATATGCCCAGGTTCTGTATATCCCCATTATGCACCCTTTTATGAATAACTTCAGATCAGGCTTAAAGGGGGATTCCACCCTAAAGTGGAACTCCAGCTTTTCGGAACCCTCCCCCCTCCGGTGTCACATTTGGCACCTTTCAGGGGGGAGGGGGGTGCAGATACCTGTCTAAGACAGGTATCTGCACCCACTTCCGGGAATAAACTCCCACGGGAGTTTACATCACTTCCTGTCCCGGCGCGCTGTCTGCCGGGACACACACGTGTCCCAGCAGACAGCGCTGAAGATTCTCATTGCGCCGCGCGACTCGCGCATGCGCAGTAGGGAATCGGGAAGTGAAGCCACTTCCTGATTCCCTCACCGAGAATGGCGCCGGCTACAGCAGGGAGCCAAGCGATCGATCGGCCTCTGCTGCCGACACCGCTGGACCCTGGAACAGGTAAGTGTCCATTTTTTAAAAGTCAGCAGCTGCAGTATTTGTAGCTGCTGGCTTTTAAATTTTTTTTTTTCAGTACAGTCCCGCTTTAAGGAAAATGTTATCTGTCTTTACTGATTTTCTTGATGTAAAGCATGATATCAGGATAAAACACAAAGCATTCCTTCATAACCCTGACTAACTAGAATGGCTAGGCAGACCTTGAGAGTATTTGAGAGTTCAGGAATGGTTGATATTAAATGTTAATATTAAAGCCTAATGCAGCCAAAATCAATCATAGCAAAATCAGCACAAGGGACAGTTAGTATGACTGATCCCTCTTCTGTTAGTAGAACTCCTCCTCTGTCCTGCCCTCCCACTCCTGTTACTGTAATCCTTGGTTGCAGTGGGAGTTAATACAACTGAGGGGCATCTCATAAAGAGAGCCTGACTATACCTGCACTTTCTGCCCAGATCCTCCATTCATAGAAGCCGCTTAGGGGCAGACCTTTCAATCATCTGCCTGTCCTCCATTTGTATATCCTGTTTCATTCATAGCATGATCTGTGCAGTTCGCTTTGTTTCAAAATAAAACTCAGACAATTTTTTTGTTTTTCGGAAATTCTGATGTATCCGAATTTCTGAATTACAAGTATACAGATTTAAACGAATCTGAAATAGCGAATAAAAAAATTGGATGAAATTTGAATTTAAATCTATTTGAATAGTTTTCTAATCAATTTCGAATAGTTTTTGAATTTGAAAGGTTTTCAAATTTGAATACGTTTCAATTTATTTTCCAATTTGCAAATATAATAACATGGAAAAGAAAATAAAGGAATAGAATAGAAAAGAATATAACAGAAAATAAAAATAACAAAATAGAATAGAAAATAAAGGAAATAATAGAATAGATTAGAAACATATAGAATAGAATAAAAAAGAATGGCATAAAATAGAAATAATATAACCATCTTCTGAAATTCGAATTTCAAATGGAATACATTTGAATTTGAATACATAAAAAAATGAATACAATAGAAAAGAATAGAATAAAAAAAAAACAATAGAATATAATAGAATATAATTGAAAGAATATAACCATTTCCCAAAATTCTAATATAATAAATTTGAATAGAAAAGAAAAGAATAGACTAGAAAGGAACAGAAAATAAAAGCATAGTATAGAAAAAAATTTAATAAAATAGAATATAACCATCTTCCTAAATTCAAATTTCGAATAGAATAAATTTGAATATAATAGAATAGAAAATAAAATAATAGAAAAGAACAGAATAGAATAAAAAGTACCGGTATATAACAATATAAACGTTTTCTGAAATTCGAATTTAGAATATAATAGAATAGATTCAAATTTGAATAGAATAGAACATAATAGAAAATAAACAAATTGAATAGAAATTAAAAAAAAAATTGACTATAAAAAAACAATAGAATAGAATGGAATAGAAAGAATATAACCATCATCCAATATTCGAATTTCAAATCAATTAGAATTTAGAAAATTCAAATTGATTTGAATACGAATAAACAAAACAAATTTAACAAATTTAACTAAACAAATTTATGTAAATAACAAATCAAAACAAAACAAATGTTTCCATTCTGCACATGTCTAGTTGTATTAACCTCCACTGCACTGGAAGATTAAAGGGGTAGGGTTGAGGGGAGGATAGAGGAAGTTTTCACCATAAAAGGAATGAGCACAAGGGACACATCCTACTGACTGTAAGTTATGTCCCTCATGCTGATTTTTCTTTTTTTTTATGTTGGCTGCCCTTAGGCTTTAATGCTACAGCTTACTAGTATTATTATTAGGGAAGAGCCCGATATTCGAGTCAAACGTAAGTTCAAATTGAACATCAGGTGGTTGCCTGTTTGCCGAAAAGTCTATGGGACACTAACATGAAAAACCAAAAGTGATAATTTTAAAGGCTTATATGCAAGTTGTTTCATAAAAAGTGTTTGGGGACCCGGGTCCTGCCCCAGGGGACATGTATCAATGCAAAAAAAAGTTTTAAAAACTACAGTTTTTTTTCTGGAGCAGTGATTTTAATAATGCTTGAAGTGAAACAATAAAAATTAAATATTCCTTTAAATATCGTGCCTGGGGGTGTCTATAGTATGCCTTTTCCCCGTGTTTAGTACAGTTTTGCAGCAAAATGACACTTCTAAAGGAAGAAAAGTAATTTACAACTGATTGCGACTGTACTGAATTGTCGGGTCTTGGCAATATAGATAAAACTCATAAAAAAACAGCATTGGGTCCCCCCCAGTCCATTACCAGGCCCTTTGGGTCTGGTATGAATATTAAGGGGAACCCCGAACCAAAAATGTAAAAGAAAATTGCATGGGGACAAAATCAATTACCAGGCCCTTTGGGTCTGGTATGGTTTTTAAGGGGAACCCTGCACCAAAATTTAAAAAAAAATGGCATAGGGGTCCCCCCCAGAATTCATACCAGACCCTTATCCAAACATGCAACCTGGCAGGCCGCAAGAAAAGAGGGGGGTGCAAGAGGGGGGTGAGATCTGGGGGTCCCCTTGTTAAAGGGGGCTTCCAGATTCTGATAAGCCCCCTGCCCTTGTCCCCCAAAACCACCAGGCAAGGGTTGTGGGGATGAGGCCCTTGTCCCCATCAACATGGCGACAAGGTGTTTGGGAGGCAACTCCAAAGCACCCTCCCCATGTTGAGGGCATGTGGCCTGGTACGGTTCAGGAGGGGGGGCGCTCTCTCGTCCTCTCCTCTTTTCCTGCGGCCTGCCAGGTTGCGTGCTTGGATAAGGGTCTGGTATGGATTTTGGGGGGCTTAAACCATTTTTTTTTTATTTGGCGAAGGGTTCTCCTTAATATCCATACCAGACCCAAAGGGCCAGGTAATGGACTGGGGGAACCCATGCCATTTTTTTCAATGAGTTTTATCTATATTGCCAAGACCCGACAATTCATTACAGCCACAATCAGTTTTAAATTACTTTTCTTTCTTTAGAAATGTAATCTTGTTGGGGGACTGTTTTAAACACGGAAAAATGCACCACTTTACTGGCATACTATAGTCACCCCCAGGCACGTTATTTAAAGGAATATTTCATTTTTATTGTTTCACTTTAAGATAAAAAATCACTGCTCCCGAAAAAACGGCCGTTTAAAAAAAATTGAATTTCATTGATATGTAGCGCCGGGCTCCTAATGAGCAGACGCTATTGTTTTTCAAATTTAGTTGTCTGAAGCCGCAGTTGGGCTCAGGTTAATTATTCTAAAAGTTCTGGTTTCTGTACCAGTTCAGCTGGGTTGCACTGGTTTCCACTTGACTGTAGGTGTCGCTGTCACCGATGGTAAGTGTAGAAACGCAGCAAGCTGGATGTATTGAATGCCACCTCTTGCTCGGAAATAGCCCAGTGGGAGTGTTTTCCTGCTGTGCATCTGGGAGATGGTATTTAAGGTACTGATGACATTTTTTTAAGGGGAGTTACGTTTTGGGCTTTTCACCTTCCTGTTCTTGGGGTCCGCTGCCCCGACCTCATGGCCCTCCTGGTCTGGGGTGTGTATAGCAAAATCTTGTGCCTCAGGCCTGCTGGCCCGAAGCTGTGCAACTGAGAGGGTAGGCCCGAAAAGTCTCGGGGGGCCTACTGATCCAGGGGTGGTCCGGTGCTGTCTATGGAGAGAGGCCCAGAAACTGGAGGAACCAGGGGAGGACTTATCTAGGAGAGGACCGAGCGCAAGGCTGGTATCTCTGGAGGAGCCTGGAAACTCAGTTGAAGGACGCAACCCGGATCAACACCCATACAGTATCACCGGTTTGGCTGCAAGAGACTGGTAGTGTATGTCAGTTCTTTGAATCTTTTAAGAACTCTCAGTAATGCTTTAATCTAATTGACAAGTCTGTGGCAGAGACTTTGTCGAGCACCCCACCGGCTGCTAGGTCAAGTGAGAGGGGCCTATCCGGTGGTTGCTGGATCCAGTCAGTGGAGTGTTGTCCTCTGGATCTGAAGAATATTTCTAACCCACAACTATCAGGTGCCTGAACTCACCCCTTAACTCTCTGACCTTCCATTGAAATACTTTGCATGTATTTCAAATAAATAAGCGAAAAAGGACTAATGCTGCGTACACACGGTCGGAATTCTCATCGGAAAAAGCTCTGATGGTTTTCCCATCGGAATTCCGACGGAATTTCGCTCAAACTGTCTTGCCTACACACGGTCACACCAAATTCCAACGGTCTGTAACACAGCGGCATAAAACACGTTCGACAGCACTATAGAAGGGAAGTTTAATGCTTCCGAGCATTTGCGTCAAATTGTTTCCGAGCATGCGTCGGAATTTTACGTGTCGGAATTGCATACACACGATCGGAAAATCCGATAGAAAGGTTTTCCGTCTGAAAAATTGAGAACAGGTTCTCAATCCAAAGTCCGTCGGAAATTCCGACAGAAAAAGACCGATGGGCATACACACGGTCGGAAAATCCATTGAAAAGCTCCCATCGGACTGTTTCCATCGGAAATTCCGACCGTGTGTACGCCGCATAAGTGTTGGAATTTACATTCTTTGGGCCACTTTAAGACGGAGACGCGAACAGGTGAGGTAACAGTAAGCCCGAAATAAAACCAGCAGCTCCTTCGGGGGTTAGTGCTACAGATACATGTCCCTTGGGGCAGGACCCGGGTCCCCAAACACTTTTTATGACAATAACTTGTATATAAGCCTTTAAAATTAGCACGTTTGATTTTTCATGTTCGTGTCCCATAGACTTTAACGGTGTTCGTGTGTTCGAACACATTTTTTGCCTGTTCGCAAGTTCTGGTGCAAACTGAACTGGGGGTGTTCGACTTATCCTTAATTATTATTATGTCTAATAATGTACTTTATACTTTCTTTGCAGAACTGTACAGGCTGCCATGTTGCTAAAATTTCTGGTAATCAAGCTTTGGTAAGGCTCTCTTCATCTACATATGTTGTTAAATCTAATTTTGATATAATGTATGCAATGCGTTTCCAGCTCATGACCCAATAAAAATTTGACAAGTGGCAGAAAACCAAATTATTTTGGTAATTCAAATTCAATAAAGCATTAAAGAATCATGCAGTCATGGACAAGGCAAAATCTTAATTTTATTTTCAAATGCTTCTCCCCATGATTTTGCATTTAAATGTGATAGTTTTTTGCTCCACAAGAAAAGTAAACGCCTGTAAATCAGTTCAATGAAGATGCAAAAAGTGCAGTAATTATGCAAATCAATCACATTTTGGCTTTCATTGAATTACAGCATTCAGAGCAAACAAATGTGACTACTGGGCAACACGTTTGATAAATGACAAAAATTTTATAACTTCTGATTATCTCCATTATTAGACATAAAATATACACAGTGCTACATATATGTATGTGTAACTATCAATCTATATATAAAATATTCCATGATATCTGTTCTGCAACACCTCAGGTGATTTATTTAAATAATTTCAAAATCCACAAACGTCATATGTGATAAATCCATGCAATCTCTTGAACCGTCACAGTCTTTGCTCAGGTAAAGTATATATAAAACTGAAACAGATCATTTCCTTTTTAAATGTTAATTGCAATCAGAAACATGTAACACCTGTGCACACGTCCCACCACTATGTATCAAAGAACCGCTCTCACAGAGCAACAATAATTACGTTTTTGACGGGTTATAAGAAGAAAATATCTCACCTCCTCACCATCTGATTTACCCTCCTAAATGCTGCACCACTATGCTACAACCATGTGCATTGCACATGGTTGTGGGGCAATTGTAGACTGGCTCCATTCACTTGAATGCATCACTTTCAGAAGGCAGTAGTGCCCAGCAAATATGACAGTGGGTATAATTCCTGCCGTATCCATGAAGCAAAGCATTGCAGCTGTGGAATGTATAAACCTTCAGTTGCTGTCTTTTTAGATAAAGGGGAAGCAGTTGGAGCAGTAAGGCCACGGCTCAAATGTGTGTTTTTTTACTGTCCCACAACTGCCAGTGTGTATGAGCCCAAAAACATGACATTTATGTAATATGTACAATAAACTGGAAACAAATTATCTTGGTGTATATACTCTATTCTCCATTCAGAGAACAACCTGTAAAAAATATAAAAATATAAAAAGAAATACTGATAAATCTCACAAGAAAATCCAAGACAAATAAATCAGCAAAATAAGTCAGCATTTAACCATTTGTGTTGTTTAGTGTCCAGTTCAGCTATCCATGTAATCTCTCTGCACTTCAGCTGCAGTTCCCTGTTGGCACTCCTCGGGATCTAGGCACATGATCAATGATTATAAATATAAGCTGGGAGATGGAATGTCCGTGCATAGAAACATGTTTGGGAACAGGGAGCTCTGGCTGATCTGCCCCCCTTGAGGATTTGTGTTGTGATAATCTATATTTAAGACTTTAGTCGAAACGCGTCGGGCCAGCTATCCTATGCCCCTCATATTGCCAGAATTTTATATTTTGTCTCGAGATTTTTATTTTATTTTTATGTTCACATGCATATGTGAATAAATTGTTATTTTTTGACCTGCACCATTGGAGTGGTCTCCATTTTTTATTCCCTCCCCCGGTCTTTACCATCCATTTTGGGAACATTGGACAATTGCAAGCCGAGCCCATCCATCCCGCTGACTGATCCAGCATACAGTTCTGGAAATCGTTGGAGTTCCAGTCCGAGGTGGTTTCCCATGTGATGCAAGACCCTCTATCCTTAAGCTTGTCTGATGTGTATGCCGTACGGTAGTCACATCCACCGATTCTGGTAAGCGTACCTACGCCTTATTTTTACATCAGTCAAGTATACATTGCAACCTGTCTTCATTGAGTGGACCAGCAGGACCTACACTTTGTTGTTATCACTATATGGACTATATTATTTGTATTTCTGTTTTACTGGAATCAACACCAGCACTAGGAGTCATCACCCCAATAGATATATCGTTTTTAGAGTGTTGGAATATTTACACTTAGCTTATACATTAGCGCTACAATTTTGGATCTACACGTATTTTGACTTTGTTTGTTTTGTTTGTTGGCGGCTTTTGTATAGCCCAATTGAACAGCGCGGTGTTTTCCCAATTTCATTCCATCTAAAAAATGAACCCATATTTTAAAAAATACATAAAAACATTTTGAGCATTGTAATTGTGTGTGTGGTCAGTGCTCATTTATCTTTCAAATGTTGGCATTTGTTTTTGCTTTTTAAATGATTGAATACATTACTTTTACATTATGATAATAGAAAGTGACCACAACATCTACAATATTTATAGTAAGAGATCCCAAAACATGGAGATATCTTTTCAGTATTAAGAGCTTTGATGTTTGATGATCATGGACACACACTTCTTATGTCTTTATATTTTTGTCATGTTTACTGTTTATGAAAGCTTGTAACTTCTAATATACTGTATATGTGTGTGAGAATGGAATAGTTTGTATCATATATAACTATAGAATAGTTATATATTCTGTATATATAGTGCTGGGATCTCTCACCTCCAATCCAGTCCTGATGGGTGCACACATTACATGAGGTATACCATCTGCTCCCATATATAGGAGATATTTTATGATACTTGTTCTGCATCACCTCAGGTGATTAATCCAAATATTTGCAAAATCTACAGACTGTGGTATAGCACAATTTTAACTTTATGTTTTTAATTAAGCTTTTTGGGCGCATTTTATTTTCCTAATATTTGAATAAGATGAGGATCTAACTGGTCCCAATATATTCAAATTTGCACCAGACTTATAGATATAATCATGTTTAAACATATGCACTTTATTCCTGCCGGTGGTTCCGTATCTTGGCATATGATTTGCTTTGTACACACTGAAGATTCGTTCGTGTGACAATTGCTGTGATTGGGCTGCTGTGTCACGGAGCCTGATTTGCTGATTGGCGGTTACCATGGCAGCATATATACACTGCGGGCCGTCTATGTGTTACCCTGCCCCACGCTGAGGAAGTCCCGCCTATGGACGTAACGCATACGGGGGTCAGGTATCATGTGTGACGTCACCCGCGGCAATCCTGTTGTTTGGATATGCACATTTTGCCGGCACTCGGATCTGAGTGTCTGTTATTGTGAGAACCATTCCGATCGTTTTCTTTATTAATAAATTTGAGACAGAGAGCACTAGATTGTTTCTTTTTTCTTCTATATATGCTGTGGAGTCTGGATTTGTGGAGCTTATACTAAGACGATATCCAAGGTTTCTTTGTTGATCTGTGATATCCATGGTTTCTTCTGCTGATCTGTGACACTGCTTAGTAACCTGTTTCAGGTTTGTAAGGTGAGAGGCCATTCCATCTGTGGTGGAGGGATTACTGTCACCTGTCAAACCATCTGGGTTTTCCACTTCACTGAATGGATCAATACTGCTTCTCACATGCACCTTCTTTGGACTTTTATATATGATATTTATTATCATTATTATTTTGAGAAAATTGTGCTGTGCTATTTACTATATATGTCCATGTGAGATATTATTTTTGAATTGACCTTGAGTGCTAGCCTGCAGTTCGTTCATTTATTTATTATTTTTTACTTTATTTATGTCAGTGCTGAGTACTTCTTTACTGTATTGAAATCTACAGACTTCACATGTGATAAATCCATGTAATGTGTATAACAGTTGTGAGCCACTCACAGTCCTTCCTCAGGTAAAGTATATAAAAAACTGAAACAGATCATCTCCATCTTATATGTTAATTGCAACCGGAAACATGTAACACCCGTGCACACATCCCTCCACTACTTTGTATGAAAGAATCATTCTCACAGAGAATGAATGAGAAATCATATAGAAAAGACAAGTCCATATGGACAGTATAGTTGGGGTGGATCTGTTTCTCCCTAAAATACAGGCTTTGACCTTTTTAGGACCTAAACAAAGTGGATGTTTTCAATGTTTGTCCTGTGCATATTGTTCTAACACGATTGAGGGTTCATCTTTTACACACTCATACATGGGCAAAAAACGACATCAAAGGGTACAATGCATGTCAGAGCTCTTTTGTAGTTTATGTAGTAAAATGCCCCTGGGGTTTGTACTATATTGGGGGGATGACACAGGGGATGAAATATAGATTATCACAACATAAATCCTCAAGGGGGGCAGATCAGCCAGAGCTCCCTGTTCCCAAACATGTTTCTATGCACGGACATTCCATCTCCCAGCTTATATTTATAATCATTGATCATGTGCCTAGATCCCGAGAAGTGCCAACAGGGAACTGCAGCTGAAGTGCAGAGAGATTACATGGATAGCCGAACTGGACACTAAACAACACAAATGGTTAAATGCTGACTTATTTTGCTGATTTATTCGTCTTGGATTTTCTTGTGAGATTTATCAGTATTTCTTTTTATATTTTTATATTTTTTACAGGTTGTACTGTGAATGGAGAATAGAGTATATACACCAAGATAATTTGTTTCCAGTTTATTGTATATATTACATAAATGTCATGTTTTTGGGCTCATACACACTGGCAGTTGTGGGACAGTAAAAAAAACACACATTTGAGCCGTGGCCTTACTGCTCCAACTGCTTCCCCTTTATCTAAAAAGACAGCAACTGAAGGTTTATACATTCCACAGCTGCAATGCTTTGCTTCATGGATACGGCAGGAATTATACCCACTGTCATATTTGGTGGGCTCTACTGCCTTCTGAAAGTGATGCATTCAAGTGAATGGAGCCAGTCTACAATTGCCCCACAACCATGTGCAATGCACATGGTTGTAGCATAGTGGTGCAGCATTTAGGAGGAGGATGGTGAGGAGGTGAGCTATTTTCTTCTTATAACCCGTCAAAAACGTAATTATTGTTGCTCTGTGAGAGCGGTTCTTTGATACATAGTGGTGGGACGTGTGCACAGGTGTTACATGTTTCTGATTGCAATTAACATTTAAAAAGGAAATGATCTGTTTCAGTTTTATATATACTTTACCTGAGCAAAGACCGTGACGGTTCAAGAGATTGCATGGATTTATCACATATGACGTTTGTGGATTTTGCAAATATTTAAATAAATCACCTGAGGTGTTGCAGAACAGATATCATGGAATATTGTATATATAGATTGATAGTTACACATACATATATGTAGCACTGTGTATATTTTATGTCTAATAATGGAGATAATCAGAAGTTATAAAATTTTTGTCATTTATCAAACGTGTTGCCCAGTAGTCACATTTGTTTGCTCTGAATGCTGTAATTCAATGAAAGCTAAAATGTGATTGATTTGCATAATTACTGCACTTTGTGCATTTTCATTGAACTGATTTACAGGCGTTTACTTTTCTTGTGGAGCAAAAAACTATCACATTTAAATGCAAAATCATGGGGAGAAGCATTTGAAAATAAAATTAAGATTTTGCCTTGTCCATGACTGCATGATTCTTGCTTTATGATTTGCTTTATTGAATTTGAATTACCAAAATCATTTGGTTTTCTGCCACTTGTCAAATTTTTATTGGGTCATGAGCTGGAAACGCATTGCATACATTATATCAAAATTAGATTTAATAACATATGTAGATGAAGAGAGCCTTACCAAATCTTGATTACCAGAAATTTTAGCAACATGGCAGCCTGTACAGTTCTGCAAAGAAAGTATAAAGTACATTATTAGACATAATGATAATTAAGGATAAGCCGAACACCCCCAGTTCAGTTTGCACCAGAACTTGCGAACAGGCAAAAAATGTGTTCGAACACACGAACACCGTTAAAGTCTATGGGACACGAACATGAAAAATCAAACGTGCAAATTTTAAAGGCTTATATGCAAGTTATTGTCATAAAAAGTGTTTGGGGACCCGGGTCCTGCCCCAAGGGACATGTATCTGTAGCACTAACCCCCGAAGGAGCTGCTGGTTTTATTTTGGGCTTACTGTTACCTCACCTGTTCGCGTCTCCGTCTTAAAGTGGCCCAAAGAATGTAAATTCCAACACTTATGCGGCGTACACACGGTCGGAATTTCTGATGGAAACAGTCCGATGGGAGCTTTTCAATGGATTTTCCGACCGTGTGTATGCCCATCGGTCTTTTTCTGTCGAAATTTCCGACGTACTTTGGATTGAGAACCTGTTCTCAATTTTTCAGACGGAAAACCTTTCTATCGGATTTTCCGATCGTGTGTATGCAATTCCAACACGTAAAATTCCGACGCATGCTCGGAAACAATTTGATGCATGCTCGGAAGCATTAAACTTCCCTTCTATAGTGCTGTCGAACGTGTTTTATGCCGCTGTGTTGCAGACCGTTGGAATTTGGTGTGACCGTGTGTAGGCAAGACAGTTTGAGCGAAATTCCGTCGGAATTCCGACGGGAAAACCATCAGAGCTTTTTCCAATGAGAATTCCGACCGTGTGTACGCGGCATTAGTCCTTTTTCGCTTATTTATTTGAAATACATGCAAAGTATTTCAATGGAAGGTCAGAGAGTTAAGGGGTGAGTTCAGGCACCTGATAGTTGTGGGTTAGAAATATTCTTCAGATCCAGAGGACAACACTCCACTGACTGGATCCAGCAACCACCGGATAGGCCCCTCTCACTTGACCTAGAAGCCGGTGGGGTGCTCGACAAAGTCTCTGCCACAGACTTGTCAATTAGATTAAAGCATTACTGAGAGTTCTTAAAAGATTCAAAAAACTGACATACAGTACCAGTCTCTTGCAGCCAAACCGGCGATACTGTATGGGTGTTGATCCGGGTTGCGTCCTTCAACTGAGTTTCCAGGCTCCTCCAGAGATACCAGCCTTGCGCTCGGTCCTCTCCTAGATAAGTCCTCCCCTGGTTCCTCCAGTTTCTGGGCCTCTCTCCATAGACAAGACAGCACCGGACCACCCCTGGATCAGTAGGCCCCCCGAGACTTTTCGGGCCTACCCTCTCAGTTGCACAGCTTCGGGCCAGCCGGCCTGAGGCACAAGATTTTGCTATACACACCCCAGACCAGGAGGGCCATGAGGTCGGGGCAGCGGACCCCAAGAACAGGAAGGTGAAAAGCCCAAAACCTAACTCCCCTTAAAAAAATGTCATCGGTACCTTAAATACCATCTCCCAGATGCACAGCAGGAAAACACTCCCACTGGGCTATTTCCGAGCAAGAGGTGGCATTCAATACATCCAGCTTGCTGCGTTTCTACACTTATTATCGGTGACAGCGACACCTACAGTCAAGTGGAAACCAGTGCAACCCAGCTGAACTGGTACAGAAACCAGAACTTTTAGAATAATTAACCTGAGCCCAACTGCGGCTTCAGACAACTAAATTTGAAAAACAATAGCGTCTGCTCATTAGGAGCCCGGCGCTACATATCAATGAAATTCAATTTTTTTTTAAACGGCCGTTTTTTTCGGGAGCAGTGATTTTTTTAATGCTTAAGCCCCATACACACGGTCGGATTTTACGATGGATTCTGTCCTATCAGACAATGTTGTCGGAAATTCCGACCGTGTGTAGGAACCATCGGACAGTTTCCATCGGATTGTCCCACGGACAAAGTCCTATCTCCTGCTGGATAGATTTTTTGACAACAAAGTCCGATCACACCAAATCCGATCGTGTGTAGCGAATTCCGACGGACAAAGTGCTACGCATGCTCAGATCACATTACAAGACCAAAGCTATTGGCTACTAGCCTCTACGTAGTCCCGTCGTAGGCAACAAACGTCACCACGTTCAGAATGATCGGATTTTCCGACAACTTTGTCCGACCGGGTGTACGCAAAACCAACATCGGACAAAGTACGACGGACATGATCCGACGGACCTGGTCCTCGGATAATCCGAGCGTGTGTATGGGGCTTTAAAGTGAAACAATAAAAATGAAATATTCCTTTAAATAACGTGCCTGGGGGTGTCTATAGTATGCCAGTAAAGTGGTGCATTTTTCCGTGTTTAAAACAGTCCCGCAGCAAGATTACATTTCTAAAGAAAAGTAATTTAAAACTGATTGTGGCTGTAATGAATTGTCGGGTCTTGGCAATATAGATAAAACTCATTGAAAAAAATGGCCCATCAACCTGATAGACTCCATTCGAGTCAGTACCTGTGGCCATGGCACTGAGGGATTCTTCCAGTTTAGTGCTATTGCCCATTGAATGGCACTAAAAAGAGTGTGAATCAGTTTTTGTTGGGGGGGGGAAAGCCCCGGGTATATCGGCATACAGGATGCACATTTGAAAATTTAGGGTCACGGAGACATCCGTGATCTTAGGGATCAAGGCGGTGGCTTTAGCCCAAATGTGTGTCAGGGCATCACATGCCCAGAACGTGTGCAGCAGTGTGCCCCTGGCCCGACATCCTCTAAAGCATGTGTCGGGAACCAGAGGAAACATCCTGTGCAGACGATCTGGGGTGTAGTACCATCTGGTGTGCAATTTGAGGACTGTTTCTTTCACTGAGATGGAGCGTGTACATTTGTGCATGTTGTCTACCATGTCTCGCCAGTCCTCCACCTCAAATTCTTGCCCAAACTCCACCTCCCATCCCAGCATTGCCGCCGTTTTAGGGGCTGAACCGTGATCGTTCAGGTACCCGTATAAACTGGATATAGTGCCCCTATCTCTGGAGGCCCCTCCACATAGATCTTCGAATGGGGTGCCCGTGATTCTAGTGAGTCCTTGGAAGTTGCTAGTGTAAAAGTGCCTAATCTGGAGGAACTGGTAAAATACACTCCGATCAATAGCATATTTCCGTTGCAGGTGTGTGAATGAGCAGAAGGAGGAGTCACTCATGAAAGATTTCAATGTAGTAAGGCCTCTATCTGTCCATTCAGCGAAAGTGGAGTATTTGCGAAAAGCCGGGGAAAGTGGGGTTCGCCCAGGTAAGTGGCCAGAGGTGGGGCTCTCGACTTTAAGTTAAATTTCTTCTCGTAGAGAGACCAAAGATAGAGGGACTGTCCCACAATAGCATTAAGTGGAGCGATCTCTCTATGGGTGATGGAGCAGGACCATAAAAGACCCGGGAGGAGGTATGGGGCAACCGAGACAATTTCAAAACGTATCCATGGGATGGAGGATGAATTAGCGTGCCATTGGGCTGTTTGTACTAAGCGGGCTGCAAGTAAATATTTCCACAAGTTAGGACATCCCAGACCACCTCCCGAGCGGGCCCCGTACATCACCTGCCGCCCAAGCCTGGGTTTTTTTCCTTGCCAGATAAAGGAGAGGAGTTCCGACTGGAGTTTATCAAGAGTGGTCCTAGGGATATATAGTGGCAATGAGAGAAAAAAAAAGAGCAGTTTGGGCAGTATGGTCATTTTGACAGCTTGGATGCGGCCTAGGAAGGAAATTCTGTAAGTGGACCATTGGAGGAGCAGGTTTCTAATTGAGGCGAAGGCCTGTGGGTAATTTTGGTTATATAGTTGTTTAAGAGTTGGGGCGAGTTTGACCCCCAGGTATTGCATAGAGGAGGGGTTCCAGGAAAACCTGAAGGAGTCTCTAAGGGCAGTCAGGACTGTGTCAGGTAAATGTATGGGCAAGGCCGTGCATTTGGTCGGGTTGACTCCCAGTCCAGAGATTTGTTGGAAGTGGGTCAAGGTGGTGAAGAGGTTAGGGAGGGAGATCAGTGGGTCAGAAAGGAATAATAGAACATCATCCGCATAAAGGCTCAACTTAAATTCCTGGTCGCCCTTGTAATAGCCCTTTATGTTGGGATTATCTAGTATAGATTTCGTGAGGGGCTCCATGGCGAGGGCGAACAGGAGGGGGGAAAGAGGGCATCCTTGTCTAGTCCCCCTCTCTAGGGGGAAAAATTCGGAGTTACAACCTGGGATCTTGATGCTAGTGCGTGGGCGATGGTATAGGGCTCTAAAGCCGTGGACAAATGCCCCCTCAAACCCAAACTTGGCTAAAACTGATTCTAGGTAGGGCCAGAGCACGCTATCAAATGCCTTGTTGATATCGAGACTTAGTAGCAAAACCTTTTTTTTGTTGGCATCGGCATCCTGTATGATGTTGGCGGCTAGACGAATGTTATCCGTGATTTGCCTGGAGGGTATAAAGCCCGTTTGTTCGGGGGAGATCAAAGTGGTGACTATTGTGGCCAGATGGTCAGCCAGGATGCGGCCAAATATTTTTAGGTCGTTATTAATGACCGAAATGGGCCTAAAGTTTTGAGGGTGGGAGTGGTCTTTGCCTGGCTTGGGGATCAGAGAGAGGTTAGCCCATAGCATCTCATCCGGAAAGTGGTTGCCCTTTAGTATAAAATTAAACAGTTTGGTTAGCTTTGGGGCTAGAAGGTCCGCACATTTTTTATAATAAGAGGCTGATAAGCCGTCTGGGCCAGGGGTTTTAGAGAGTTTGAGAGAAGAGACTATGGAGGCTACCTCTTCTGCCGTGCAAGGAGCATTAAGGGTTAACATTTGTTCTTCTGATAAGCTTGGGAGAGGTACAAGGTTCAGCCAAGAGTGTGGGGGGTCAGGAGGTGAGTTTTTTGGGGCCGAGTAAAGGGAACAGTAGAAGGAGGAAAATATATCTAGCACTTCTTTAGGGTGGGAGGTAAGTTGTCCCTGAGTATTTTTAAGCTTATATACATGGGTCGGGTGGGTCTGTTGTTTAAGTTTCCGTGCGAACATGGTAGAGGCCGAGTTGCTGTGTAGAAGAAACCTAGCGTTGGCCCATCTAAGGGCCTTTTCTGTATGTCCAGAAAGAATGGTATCCAACGCCATCCTTTTTTCAGTGATCTGTTTTAGTAGGTCGGGCGAGGGAGTCTGGTGGTGTTTGTGGTAAAGGTCTCCTAGATCTAGGGTAAGCTGTCGTGCCTCCTGGGCTTTTTGTCTTTTCCTGGTTGTGGCCACCTCTATAAGGTGACCCCTAATCACTGCCTTATGGGCCATCCATAGGGTCGTAGGGGAGATATTGTCCACTTCGTTTAATCTGAAGTATTCCGTGAGGCGGTCTGTCAATTGTGTGAGGATAACAGGGTCGGTGAGAAGAGAGTCATTAATGCGCCATGTTCTATTCGCCAAGGGGAGACCTATGCAAGAAATCTGGCTAGAGACCATATGATGGTCTGACCAAGGGCAAACATGAATTGTAGAGGTTGTCGAGTTGGCCAGAAGGGTGGGTGTGCAGTAAATATAGTCCAGGCGGGAGTAATTGTCGTGGGGGTGGGAGTAAAATGTGTATTCTTTGGATCCAGTGTTATGAGCCCTCCAGACGTCTACCAATTGGTGGGTGCGGAGGGAGTGCTGCAGGGTTTTAGGGAAAGCACTGGAGGACTGGCCGCCACGGGATCTATCTAATGTCGAGTGTGCCACCATGTTAAAATCACCCCCGACTATCATGTGGGGGGAGTGAAATTTTTCAAGTGTTAGGAAGAACTCCCTGAAAGTAGCCTGAGATGCATTCGGGGCATATACCGAGGCCAATGTCAGGGGTTTGTTTTGTATTATGCCCTGTACAATTACATATCTGCTTTGTGGGTCAATAAAAGTCTTCTGAACCTGTAAAGGGACCGAGTTTTTGATGAATATGGCCGCCCCTCTGGACCTGGACTCAAAGGTTGTGTAAAAACACTGCTTAAATGTTTTGTCAAAGAAGGAGGGGTGGTTGTTGGTTGCGAAGTGTGTCTCCTGTAGGAGGAGAACATCCGCTCCCAAGGACTTGTAGGCCCTCATCGCTTTCCTTCTTTTTTGAGGGGAGTTAAACCCCTTGACATTGTGTGTCAGGACCTTAATCCCCATGTTGTAGTGGGGGTAAATCCCATTTTGTTTGTTGGGAGTCCAGGGCGAGAGGGGGGACCATAGGCATGCAGCACATTATACCATATACAGTACCATATGTGTGTGGTAAGCGTCAACCTGAAAGTAAGGCATTTGTGGACAAAAAATACATCAATTTGAGAGCTGTTCAGGAGAGTAGCCTCTGGAGTATTAGGGTTGTCAAGCAAAAAAAAAATCAAAAATGTGGGAGAGAAAAAAAGGGTCAGAAAATAGAAACCATAGAGCAGTAACAAACGGTTACTAGCTTCATCAAAAAACAGTTTGTCAAAGTCTTGGGGGGTACAGGGAGAGAGGCTCCCCAGTACCCTAAGAAAAAATTGAAACTGGACCAAAAGGTCCAAAGCTCCAATCTCCAGAGTCCAACAGCGGATCCCAGCACCCTGTTTGACATATGTAGTGCCAGGTGGTACCTGCATAGGGCTGTCCAGCCCATCCAGTGAGAGGAGACTGTAGATCCGGTGGAACTCCAGGGGAAGGGAGCTGGAGGGCATGTCAGCGCTACAACCTTCTGTGTGGCTCTGGAGCTGGAGACTGAAGAAAGTTTGGAGCATGCCGGTGATGATCTGCAGGCGACGTCTGTGACCCAAGATGGAGTTCCCTCTGTGTCATGACTTGGGAGCCGAGAAGAGCAGGCCTGCGGGTGGAGAAACACAAGCACCAAAACAAAAAACACAAGGGGGGAAAAAGAGGGGGGGGAGGTAAGAGGGAAAAATAAAGGGGGGCAAGGTCTGTCCTCCCATCCGACGTCTTGATCCTGAGTAGAAGTCAATAAGAGTTCCATAGCTGCCTCATCGGTGGTCTCTTCTTGGGGGGGGAGTTGCCCATATAGCAGAGTGGCGTGGGGTAGATGGCATTCTAGGGAGCAAAGCAGCATCCAAAAGTCCTAGTTTGACTAATAGGTCTTTGCCTTCCTGCAGCGTGGTGACCGTATAAGTTGTGCCGTTGTGAGGAACTTGTAATTGAAAGGGGAATCCCCATCGATAACGTATTCTGGCGGACTGTAAGACTGTGGTGACCTCCTTCATCTTCCGTCTCTTATCCAGGGTGGTGGGGGAGATGTCGGGATAGATCTGGACTTGTATGTTATCTAGCCTCAGGTTTTGGGTGGTTCTGGAAGCCCTGAGAATATCTTCTTTGACCAGGAAGTCTTTTAGGCAAAGAACAATGTCCCGAGGTGGCTTATCTGGGGGAGGGGGGGGACGCAGTGCCCTGTGGATCCTATCGCATGCAAAGGCCTCCACCGCGGTCTCTGGTAGCAGGGACTGAAACAGTCTCTGTATGGCTGGTATAAGTTCCGTGACCGTTTCTGGGATCCCCCTCACCCTCAAGTTGTTCCGCCTATTCCTATTGTCCAAATCTTCGATATGGGCCTGAAGCTGGGCAACTGTTTCAGATAGGGCCTCATGTTCTTTTCCCAAGTCTGAGCAGACAAGCGTTAGTTTGTCATGCTTGGTCTCTAGTAGGTCTGTCCTGCTACTGAGTCTTCTGGGCGCCATTTTGAGACATCCCGCTCTGTTCCCGCACTCTTAGGAGGTATGTCGTTAACGACTTTTGGGCCGGTGTGCTGCGGCGGTTTTTGGGTCCCGGCATGCGCTGAGTGTTCCGCTGGGGGTGCGGAGAGAAATCGTGCTGAAAAAAGCTGTGGATATAGCCCCGGGGAAGCTATCTAGTCTCCGCTCGTCACGGAGCTCTCAGCCTGTGCGTCCTTCCACGTTCGCGCCGCGCATGTGCTCATTCCTTTTATGGTGAAAACTTCCTCTATCCTCCCCTCAACCCTACCCCTGTAATCTTCCAGTGCAGTGGAGGTTAATACAACTAGACATGTGCAGAATGGAAACATTTGTTTTGTTTTGATTTGTTATTTACATAAATTTGTTTAGTTAAATTTGTTTAATTTGTTTTGTTTATTCGTATTCAAATCAATTTAAATTTTCTAAATTCTAATTGATTTGAAATTCGAATATTGGATGATGGTTATATTCTTTCTATTCCATTCTATTCTATTGCTTTTTTATAGTCAATTTTTTTTTAATTTCTATTCAATTTGTTTATTTTCTATTATGTTCTATTCTATTCAAATTTGAATCTATTCTATTATATTCTAAATTCGAATTTCAGAAAACGTTTATATTGTTACATACCGGTACTTTTTATTCTATTCTGTTCTTTTCTATTATTTTATTTTCTATTCTATTATATTCAAATTTATTCTATTCGAAATTTGAATTTAGGAAGATGGTTATATTCTATTGTATTCATTTTTTTCTATACTATGCTTTTATTTTCTGTTCTATTCTAGTCTATTCTTTTCTATTCAAATTCAAATTTATTATATTAGAATTTTGGGAAATGGTTATATCCTTTCAATTATATTCTATTATATTCTATTGTTTTTTTTTATTCTATTCTTTTCTATTGTATTCATTTTTTTATGTATTCAAATTCAAATGTATTCCATTTGAAATTCGAATTTCAGAAGATGGTTATATTATTTCTATTTTATGCCATTCTTTTTATTCTATTCTATTTGTTTCTAATCTATTCTATTATTTCCTTTATTTTCTATTCTATTTTGTTGTGTTTTACTCGATTATATTCTAATCTTTTATTTTCTGTTATATTCTTTTCTATTCTATTCCTTTATTTTCTTTTCCATGTTATTATCTTTGCAAATTGGAAAATAAATTGAAACTTATTCAAATTTGAAAACCTTTCAAATTCAAAAACTATTCGAAATTGATTAGAAAACTATTCAAATAGATTTAAATTCAAATTTCATCCAATTTTTTTATTCGCTATTTCGGATTCGTTTAAATCTGTATACTTGTAATTCAGAAATTCGGATACATCAGAATTTCCGAAAAACAAAAAAATTGTCTGAGTTTTATTTTGAAACAAAGCGAACTGCACAGATCATGCTATGAATGAAACAGGATATACAAATGGAGGACAGGCAGATGATTGAAAGGTCTGCCCCTCCATTCATAGAGGCTGTAGTAGCGGCTTCTATGAATGGAGGATCTGGGCAGAAAGTGCAGGTATAGTCAGGCTCTCTTTATGAGATGCCCCTCAGTTGTATTAACTCCCACTGCAACCAAGGATTACAGTAACAGGAGTGGGAGGGCAGGACAGAGGAGGAGTTCTACTAACAGAAGAGGGATCAGTCATACTAACTGTCCCTTGTGCTGATTTTGCTATGATTGATTTTGGCTGCATTAGGCTTTAATATTAACATTTAATATCAACCATTCCTGAACTCTCAAATACTCTCAAGGTCTGCCTAGCCATTCTAGTTAGTCAGGGTTATGAAGGAATGCTTTGTGTTTTATCCTGATATCATGCTTTACATCAAGAAAATCAGTAAAGACAGATAACATTTTCCTTAAGCCTGATCTGAAGTTATTCATAAAAGGGTGCATAATGGGGATATACAGAACATGGGCATATAATAGCACTATGGGGTATGAAGTTCACAGTACTACAATGACAAGAAAGCTGCACTCTAATGAGGATGAGGAACAAGGTCATTACTAAGGGTAACCAAGTCACTTCACAGATTTACAAGCAACCAGTCAAGGCGTGACACCTTGGTAAGGTCAGGCTTCCTCTGGTAGAGAGGGGGCACCAGTCCAGCTCTATCCCTAGCGGTCCATCTCCCATAGCAACCAGGAGCAGACAGGGGTTCCTATCCTGACCAGTAAGTATGGTACAGGAGGAGTTAATACAGGACACACATAAGACCTGCACTATGTGTCCATCAGGGTTTCCTTACTGGGAGTGAGGTAGCAGAGGTATGCTGACTGGTGGATTTGCATGGTTCGGAATGCCACCCCGAATGCAATAAATGTAATGCATTGAGAGTAGAGCATTGGGACAGCTCTTGGAAGAGAGAAATATGGCTTTATACTACTTGCAGTGTCAGTTCATCTCTGTGTAGGGAGATCTACTTAACGTTTGACTTTCCACATCATGGCAGTTCCCGCCTGGTCATGGGTATTGATGAGTGCCCCTTTGGCAAAGGTTCCCCTTAGTGCCCAGATGTGTAGGCTCCCACCCACAAAAGGGCATAGTTGGAGTATCAGTATCCAAACCCTCCACCGCTCTACACACTGCTGACTCCCTCTCTCCTAGATTAGTTATCCTCTGAGTTACCAGGGAATGACAAAAAGTTTGTAGAAAGTCAAATTCATATACTTACAATAATTCATTTTTAAATAGATTTTCAAGATTTCTTTTACTGAATAGGTTTTAGTAAATCATTTCCTATGTTCATGGTGGTCATTGAAACAAAAAGAAATCTCTGTTTGAACAGCTAATCTGTATATAATATCTTAAAATTAGTACTCCATACCATTACAGCAGCAAATTTTCGAAATGCAGCGTCATAATTCTCTTTGTTTTTATCATCCTAAAAAATAACACAAACAAGTCAAACTTACTAAAAAAAGTGAAAGCATTTATTGTCATTAATCATATAATACACAGCAAATGGTTCATAACATTTATTTTGTTAGATAGTGAGATTGTTTTATAGACGGTTACTGTTATTATAACTGCCCTAATAAAAGCAGATCTCTTAAAGCAATCTCAGCAAACCAGTAACACTTTAATGATAGTCTTTGGCTGGGTGACAGCTGGTTTCTGTGCTCCTGTCTGCCGGAATATTCTATAATAAGGCCATTGGCCTAAAGTGTCATGGCAAATGAAATTTAAAAAATAAAGTGTCCTAGACACCAAAATGCTTTCAGAACACCGAATCCGATCTGTTGTCAGTGATTAAAGTGTCCATTTCTGAACTGATATATGCCACAATAGTGACTATCACTTATCTCCATTGTACAGCGGTTTATGTGGCTGTGATGAGGAGTGGAGATGTTGTTCTGTCTCCCACTGCAGCAAAATCAGAGGAAATGATCTCCCTCCCGCTTCTCCACCTCAGAGATGGTAATAGCAGGGAAAGAGAAGAGAAACAATCACAATGTGATGAGGAAGCAGATTAATGTTACTGCTTGGCAGTAAAACCACCCAACTCATTCAGGTTATATGTATATATACACATATGTGTGTGTGTGTGTGTATATATATATATATATATATATATATATATATATATATATATATATACAGTATATGTAGTATATACAAGTGGTCTTCAAAAATATTACACACTTCTGCACAATATATATATATATACAGTGGTGTGAAAAAGTGTTTGCCCCCTTCCTCATTTCCTGTTCCTTTGCATGTTTGTCACACTTAAGTGTTTCGGAACATCAAACCAATTTAAACAATAGTCAAGGACAACACAAGTAAACACAAAATGCAATTTGTAAATGAAGGTGTTTATTATTAAAGGTGAAAAAAAATCCAAACCATCATGGCCCTGTGTGAAAAAGTGATTGCCCCCTAAACCTAGTAACTGGTTGGGCCACCCTTAGCAGCAACAACTGCAACCAAGCGTTTGCGATAACGTGCAATGAGGCTTTTACAGCGTCCTGGAGGAATTTTGGCCCACTCATCTTTGCAGAATTGTCCTAATTCAGTTACATTAGAGGGTTTTCGAGCATGAACGGCCTTTTTAAGGTCATACCACAACATCTCAATAGGATTCAGGTCAGGACTTTGGCTAGGCCACTCCAAAGTCTTCATTTTGTTTTTCTTCAGCCATTCGGTGGTGGACTTGCTGGTGTGTTTAGGATCATTGTCCTGCTGCAGAACCCAAGTTCGTTTCAGCTTGAGTACACGAACAGATGGTCGGACATTCTCCTTCAGAATCTCTTGGTAGACAGCAGAATTCATAGTTCCTTTTATCACGGCAAGTCTTCCAGGTCCTGAAGCAGCAAAACAGCCCCAGACCATCACACTACCACCACCATATTTTACTGTTGGTATAATGTTCTTTTTCTGAAATGCAGTGTTCCTTCTACGCCAGATATACTTGGACACACACCTTCCAAAGAGTTCCACTTTTGTCTCATCGGTCCACAGAATGTTGTCACAAAAGTCTTGGGGATCATCGAGATGTGTTGTGGAGAAATTGAGACGAGCTTTGTTGTTCTTTTTGCTCAGCAGTGGTTTTCTCCTTGGAACTCTGCCATGCAGGCCATTTTTGCCCAGTCTTTTCCTGATGGTGGAGGCATGAACGCTGACCTTAACTGAGGCAAGTGAGGCCTGCAGTTCCTTGGACGTTGTTGTGGGGTCTTTTGTGACCTCTTGGATGAGTCGTCGCTGCGCTCTTGGGGTAATTTTGGGCGGCCGGCCACTCCTGGGAAGGTTCACCACTGTTCCATGTCTTCGCCATTTGTGGATAATGGCTCTCACTGTGGTTCGCTGGATTCCCAAAGCTTTGGAAATGGCTTTATAACCCTTTCCAGACTGATAGATCTCAATTACTTTCTTTCTCAATTGTTCCTGAATTTCTTTGGGTCTCGGCATGATGTGTAGCTTTTAAGGATCTTCTGGTGGACCTTACTGTGTCAAGCAGCTCCTATTTAAGTGATGCCTTGATTGTGAACAGGTGTGGCAATAATCAGGCCTGGGTGTGGCTAGAGAAATTGAACTCAGGTGTGGACAACCACAGTTATAGTATGTTTTAACAAGGGGGGCAATCACTTTTTCACACAGGGCCATGATGGTTTGGATTTTTTTTCACCTTTAATAATAAACACCTTCATTTACAAATTGCATTTTGTGTTTACTTGTGTTGTCCTTGACTATTGTTTAAATTGGTTTGATGTTCCGAAACACTTAAGTGTGACAAACATGCAAAGGAACAGGAAATGAGGAAGGGGGCAAACACTTTTTCACACCACTGTATATATATATATATATATATATATATATATATATATATATATATAACTTAGTTTTAAAAAAAGTACGGAAACTTTTTGCAGAACCCTCCTATATATATATATATATATATATATATATATATATATATATATATATGGTAGTTATAGGGAACAATATATCACCATGACCCTTATGGCTTATAACGTTTGGGGACTTTTGTCCCATAATAAACTCCTATTTCTTATGGGATTGTGCCCTTTATATTCCCTGGGATATAGTGTGGGTATATTCTAACACTAGACCTTGGTATATTCCTGTCCTGTATGTGGACAGTAAAAATAAAAATAATATAAGTCCTATCGGAGAGGGACCATGAATGAATAAATTGTGTTTTTATTTATATCAGGACATTCCTGTGACAATTGTACTAGAGTGTATTTGTAAAGTAATAAATACATTTGGTTACAAGTATCACAGGAATGCCTTGATATGAAAAAAAAGACATTATTCATGTATATTCGCTGAACAGTATGTCTTTAGATAACAATTCGTTTTATTTTCTACTGGTATTTTTCCTGCTTTCCCAGCTTAGTTTATTAAAGAGAATGTTACTCTTCACTTCCAATACACATTGTGGCCATTCACTAAATATTTAAAGAAGTACAATCATTAATAAACATGGTCTCCTCTGAGAGATTTATAGGCGTTGAATAGCCATGATGTGTAAAGGCCAGATTGCACCTTGTTAAATGGACACCTACGGAAGTAAGCAGTGCTTGCCAATATTAATTGCAAACATTAAAACCATCATGACCTTTATTTTTAAATCTATCCCCTATCATCTCAACCTTCTGAACATCTTTGCTTTTTGTATTATTATTTTCTGTATTTTGTAAGTGTTATTAAAGGTTAATAATATTCTGGATAGGGCCAAAACAAATGGGTCCGGGAGTACTTTTACTTGTTAAGCTAACAGACCATAATAGTACAACATTTTATCAGGTAACAAATCCTAGATTTTGTAGTAGTAAATCAGGATATTTGAGAGAACTTTTTCGTTTAGCTGTTGTTCAAAAAACATATATACACAGTCAGGGGGGTGGTGGTAATAAATATAAAGAAAGACAAAGAATACTTAAAGTATATGTATATCCACATTGTTTATTTTGAATTTAGTAGAGAAGCATTAGTTCCCCTGCCATATCTATTACTCAAAAACAAGTAAAGATAGGGCGCCGGATACAGATTTTCAGTGGAATTATTTCTAGACACAATAGGTCCAGTTCCGTGTTACTCAAGCAATAAATGGGGGAAAACCCCGAGTTGAGCGTCCAATGAGAACCCAAATGAACATACAATAGTTCAAAGTTTTTAGTGGTAAAATCAGTTAATAGCAGAAAAAGCAAATGGGTTTTCCGGGGTCCTAACAGATCCCCATTCATCAAGACTTTAGGCTTTAGCCACTTGCTGACCACCAACAGTAAATTTACATGTACCGGAATGTCATGGTTCTCATGCGCACACCCTGGGGTGTGCAGCAGCACAATCCTTTGACCGCTGTGTCTACACAGTGCTTGGTACCTGCCCGCTGTGAGGAGCCTGGGTACCATTTGATTACTTTTTACAATCACAGCAATCATATGATAACATATAAGCAAAACTGCCATGAATGGCTTTCATTCATGACAGGTTGCTTACTATTGTGATGCTGTGATTGGCCCACAGCTATCACATGGCACCAGGGCCAATCCCAGTGTTAAATGAAAACCATTTATGACAGTTCAAATGATTGCTGTTATAGTGATCATCACTGTAAGAACGATCACAGACACAGCGTAAAAACAAAATTCCTGATCACCACCCCTTCCAGAGTAGTACAGTGTCACTATGGTAAATTTTCAATATGGTTTTTGTTTATATAGCAAAAAAATAAAAAAAATTGTTATGATTAAATACTACCAAAAGAAAGCTCTACATGTGTGAAAAAAATTAATATAAAAAATTATATAAATTTAATTTGGGTACAGTTGTGCATGACCGAGCAATTGGCAATTAAAGTAGCACATTGCTGAATAGCAAAAAATGCCCTGGTCATTAAGGTGTTAAAACCTCCCAGAGGTCAAGTGGTTAATGGACTATAATAGCAGATATCAGACAAATCTGTGGTTTTCTGCTTGAAACTGTTTTAAAGGGTAAGTTATCCCAGTGGTAAAAAGTGCAGCATAGGAACTGGTGAAGGGGGAGTCTGTCTGACCATTAAAATGCATTGTCTTTTTCTGCTATGAACCAGTTTTATCAATAAAAGCTTTGGCTGCTTGTTTGGTGTTCTCATTGGACTATATACTGTATATGTTTTCATTGTTGTCTGTGTACCTGCTAAGAGGTTTCACCTTCCCTGTTTGTCCCGATGACCATTGTTTCAGGACATAACATGATGCAAAATGTTACAGTTGGCGCCAGGACAGGAGTTGAGAGGAAATATTGCAATTTGGGGACACCTGTTTCTATAACAGCTGTCTAAGAAGAAAATACCCCCATTTTATAGAGATTTTCTCTCACTTCCTGTTGCACCTCCAGGACAGAAATTAAATGGAAATCTCCCCATTGGTACACAGACATCAATATAGGAAAAATACAGCAAAGTATAATGGGTACATTACAAACTATGAGATATCTTGAAACATTTTGTGATTTATTTAGATATATTTTTATTTATTCAGAAATTTAGAAGTTATGGTGCGCTAATAACAACTAAAATCGCACATAGCATGCAGTGCTACTTTGTGCAATAAAATATTAAATACTGACAAATCAAAATACAGTGCTACTCTGTGCATTAAAGAACCTCACTGCAGTGAAATGCTTGCTGTGTAGATAAACAAATTAAATGATTGCATCATTAAAATAAGCAATAAAAATACATAAAGTGCTAGAAGTGCTCATATGCAACAGTATACTTGTGCAGCAACATAAATAAATAATTAGGTGAATACCTTCCTGTGTATACTGACAATCAACAAGTGATCCGTTGCAGCTTGTTAAAAACATCAATACAAAATCAATATTAAGGCTATCATCTGCTTCCTATGTATACTGTGATGTGAATATATATACTAAACAATCAAAAAGTGATCCGTTGCAGCTTGTTAAAACATCAATTCAAAATCAATATAAAGGCTATAATCTGCTGCTCTTTATTTATTATTTTATTTTTATTTTTTAATGATTTAGTTTACTGTGTTGCTTTTAATAGAATAATCTCAAGTGAGCTGAGAATGGTGAAATTATTATTTTTTAGAATTTGTAATATCCAGTTTACCAAGAATAACATCTCCTTCACATTACTCACATTTCAGTCTCACTTGTGATTATCTCTCCAATGTTTTACATAAACTTCTTAAAGAGAAAAATATTCACATTTTGTATACCTAGTAATAGTAAACTAGAGCTGAATGTAACTAACTATGACTAGGTATACCAGGAGCTGGATAAATGAGATGCTTCACAGACATTATTTTTGTATAGTCTGTATATGTCTTTATAAACAGTGCTTTCAAGATAAGGTTATTTTGTAACACTTTTCTATAGTCACAATAAAATGTACCTGAAACTGTCTGTATGTACAAGCAAAATCGGCAAGAGCAGGCATAAAACCTGAAACCTCCTGAAATTGAATGACATATGTTAGAGATGAATACATCCAACACTATTAATAAAGACATGCATTGCAATAGTACAGGGTATAGACAGTTAAGCCCTATAATCCATTCTACATTCCAATCTTAGAATAAAATTAGGGGTGACATAACAGTATGATTTAGTATTTGAGCAGTTGTACTGGATGCCACTTACCCATACAATGCATTACCCAGATTCTTATAGAACTAAATTAAAAATAGCAGGCTCTACCTTGTCTTGATGACCAATTCAACAAATAAAAAAAAAAACTAAAAACAGTTGTTTATTTTCATGTTAATTACCACTTTACCTTTAATGCTAGTATCATACAATTGTCGGCATCTGGTTTAGATACTTTCTTTTGTGAACATTTATCTAGAATTCAATGACAAAACCCAGACATAGTTTAACCACTTTAGCCCCGGACCAATTGTCAGCTTAAGGACCAGAGGTCTTTTTTCAATTTCGCACTGCACTACTTTAACTGGTAATTGCGCGGTCATGCAATTTTGTAACCAAACGAAATTTGCGTCCTTTTCTTCCACAAATAGAGCTTTCTTTTGATGGTATTTGATTGCCTCTGTGATTTTTATTTTTTTGCGATATAAACGGAAAAGGAGCGAAAATTTTGAAAAAAAAAGAGATTTTCTACTTTTTGTTATAAAAAAAATCTAATAAACTCAATTTTAGTCAAACATTTGGGCCAAAATGTATTCAGCCACATGTCTTTAGTAAAAAAAAATGCCAATAAGCGTATATTTATTGGTTTGCGCAAAAGTTATAGCGTCTACAAACTAGAG
This sequence comes from Lithobates sylvaticus, assembly GCA_028564925.1. NCBI lineage: Eukaryota > Metazoa > Chordata > Amphibia > Anura > Ranidae > Lithobates > Lithobates sylvaticus. The sequence continues at coordinate 208,334,997 of CM053032.1, forward strand.
TACATTTTCTGGAATTTACACCGCTTTTAATTTATGACTGCCTATTTCATTTCTTGAGGTGCTAAAATGGCAGAGAAGTACAAAACCCCCCCAAATGACCCCATTTTGGAAAGTAGACACCCCAAGCTATTTGCTGAGAGGCATGTTGAGCCCATTGAATATTTTTTTTTTTAGTCCCAAGTGATTGAATAAAGACAAAAATAAAAAAGATTTTTTTTTTTTTTCAAAAAGTTGTCACTAAATGATATATTGCTCACACATGCCATAGTTATATGTGGAATTGCACCCCAAAATACATTTTGCTGCTTCTCCTGAGTATGGGGATACCACATGTGTGGGACTTTTTGGGAGCCTAGCCGCGTACGGGGCCCCGAAACCCAAGCACCGCCTTCAGGATTTCTAAGGGTGCAAATTTTTGATTTCACTCCTCACTACCTATCACCGTTTCGAAGGCCATAAAATGCCAAAATAGCACAAAACCCCCCCAAATGACCCCATTTTGGAAAGTAGACACCCCAAGCTATTTGTTGAGAGGCATGGTGAGTATTTTACAGCTCTCATTTGTTTTTGAAAATGAAGAAAGTAAAGAAAAAAAAAAAATTTTTTTTCTTTTTTCAATTTTCAAAACTTTGTGACAAAAAGCGAGATCTGCAAAATACTCACAATACCTCTCAGCAAATAGCTTGGGGTGTCTACTTTCCAAAATGGGGTCATTTTGGGGGGTTTTATGCCATCTGGGCATTCCATGGCCTCCGAAACTGTGATTGGCAGTGAGAAGTGAAATAAAAAAAAATTACACCCTTAGAAAGCCTGAAGGCGGTGATTGGTTTTTGGGGTTCCGTACGCAGCTAGGCTCCCAAAAAGTCCCACACATGTGGTATCCCCGTACTCAGGAGAAGCAACAGAATGTATTTTGGGGTGTATTTCCACATATGCCCATGACATGTTTGAGCAATATATCATTTAGTGACAACTTTTTGTAAAAAAAATATATATATTTTTTTTTTTTTTCATTATTCAATCTCTTGGGACAAAAAAAAAAAATATTTAATGGGCTCAACATTGCTCTCATCAAATAGCTTGGGGTGTCTACTTTCCAAAATGGGGTCATTTGGGGGGGGTTTGAACTGTCCTGGCATTTTATGCACAACATTTAGAAGCCTATGTCACACGTCACCCACTCTTCTAACCACTTGTAGACAAAGCCCTTTCTGACACTTTTTGTTTACATGAAAACATATTTTTTTTTTTGCAAGAAAATTACGTTGAACCCCCAAACACTATATATATTGTTAAAGCAAAGGCCCTACAGATTAAAATGGTGGGTGTTGCATTTTTTTTTTCCACACAGTATTTGCGCAGCGATTTTTCAAACGCATTTTTTTGTGGAAAAAATACACTTTTTTTTATTTTAATGCACTAAAACACACTATATTGCTCAAATTTTTGATGAAATAAAAATATGATCTTAGGCCGAGTACATGGATACCAAACACGACATGCTTTAAAATTGCGCACAAACACGCAGTGGCGACAAACTACATACATTTTTAAAAGCCTTTAAAAGCCTTTACATGATACCACATTAGATTCACGGAGGAGGTCTACTGCTAAAATTACTGCCCTCGATCTGACCTTCGCGGTGATACCTCACATGCATGGTGCAATTGCTGTTTACATATGACGCCAGACCAACGCTTGTGTACGCCTTTGCGCAAGAGAAGGGGGGGCAGGGGTGCTTTTTTTTTTTTTTTTTTTTTTTTTTTTTTTATTTAGCTTTTTATTTTATTTTTAAAAACTGTTCCTTCCATTTTTTTTCTTTGTTATGATTTTTATTGTTATCTCAGGGAATGTAAATATCCCCTATGATAGCAATAGGCAGTGACAGGTACTCTTTTTTTTGAAAAAATTGGGGTCTATTAGACCCTAGATCTTTCCTCTGCCCTCAAAGCATCTGACCACACCAAGATTGGTGTGATAAAATGCTTTCCCAATTTCCCAATGGCGCGGTTTATATCCGGGAGGGGGGACATTCCCTCCCACTGCTTGTAAAAGCAGTCTAGAGGCTAATTACCCGCTAGAATTGCTTTTACATGAAAGCCGATCACTGGCTGAAAAGAATGATACCAAGATGATACCTAAACCTGCAGGCATCATTCTGGTATAACCATTCAAAGTCCAGCAACATACTGGACATATATTGTAATCTTTTTTTTTTCATGCAGCCTCTTGGCTGAACGAAAAAAAGAGATTGATTGGTGGGTATGCCCACCATTAGAATACCTCCCTTCATCCACCCACTTCTAATGATGGGCATACATGCACCATTTATATATGCCGATGCATGGGGGCATCCTCCCGCAAAAGTTATGCCGTGTACACACGGTCGGAATTTCGACCGTATGTACGTGGCATTAGGAGCCAATCGCTCCTCCCCCCCCCTGCTGCCCCCATGCTTCGGCATATATGCTCTTTTTTTTAACTGTGGTGGTGAAATCACCTCCTACAGCGTTGGAGTCGCGGCTTTATGTATCGTGGGAGCAAACGCTGTTGCTGTCAAGATAAATAAATCCGCGTTGCAACTGAATGGCGCACCTGAAAACAAAAAAATGCTCAACACTAAAACACACAGTAAACAAAATTACATACCTGAAAAGCAAGCATGATAAAACATAATAAAACATAATAAAACATAATAAAACATTGCAGAATAGAATGGAGTAAAAAAAGAGCAACAATAGAGAGAGAATAGAGTGAGAGAGAGAACAATAAAACGACAACTATTTTATTTTTTTTTATTTTTTTGAGATTCACAGGTAAAAAAGCTCCTGACTGAAGCGACTGAATCAAAACGCTACCACAAAAAAAACTGTTAGCGATCGCAGGGATCAGGCCTGACTCTGCGAACGCTGCAGTTATGTGTGCTTAGTGTTTTGTAAGTGACAGTGATCGATCGATACTGCACTTGGGTGGGCTGGGCTGGGCTGGGCGGAGGGGGAAAACGCAGGTGCTAGCAGGTATCTGGGCTGATCCCGCTAACAATGCGTTTTTTTTTTGGAACCCTAAACTGCTGGGACGCTAGTATAGATCTGATCAGATCAGATATTGATCTGTTCAGATACTGTGCCACTAAGGGAGGTGTATGCTTTGCGCGTGGGTGTTTGCGGTACTGGCACTAACCTGGGGCGACGCAGACCTTATTTGACCCTAAAACCTAATTGATATCACCCGCCGGGCGATCAGGGGGTTAAACCGTTATTGGGTAATAAATGGCGGGTGCCCTGACAGTATAAAAAACAAGCTAACTAACCAGCGTCACCCGTAACAGTAATACAAAAAAAAACTGGTTACCTAGCGACACTAATGCAGCGATCAGAAAAACGATCGCTTAGTGACACTGGCAAAAGGGGGTGAAAGGGTTAACTAGGGGCAATCAGGGGGTTAAAACCTTTATTAGGTAATATATGGGGGTACCTGACGCTATATAAAAACCTGACGGGGAACCTAAATAACGAAATAACTAACTGGCTAACCAGCGTCACCAGTGACAGTTATACAGTGATCACTGGTGAAAGGGTTAACTCTAGGGCAATCAGGGGGTTAAAACCTTTATTTAGGTTGTAATATGGGGGTACCTGACCTATAAACCTATTTATGAACCTATATAAACATGGCGGTTACCTAAAAAAAAAAAATGGTTACCTAGCGACACTAATGCAGCGATCAGAAAAACGATCGCTTAGTGACACTGGCAAAAGGGGGTGAAAGGGTTAACTAGGGGCAATCAGGGGTTAAAACCTTTATTAGGTAATATATGGGGGTACCTGACGCTATATAAAAACCTGACGGGGAACCTAAATAACGAAATAACTAACTGGCTAACCAGCGTCACCAGTGACAGTTATACAGTGATCACTGGTGAAAGGGTTAACTCTAGGGGCAATCAAGGGGTTAAAACCTTTATTTAGGTTGTAATATGGGGGTACCTGACCTATAAACCTATTTATGAACCTATATAAACATGGCGGTTACCTAAAAAAAAAAAATGGTTACCTAGCGACAGCAGTGACACTAATACAGCGATCAGAAAAACGATCGCTTAGTGACACTGGCAAAAGGGGTGAAAGGGTTACCTGGGGGGCAATCAAGGGGTTAAACCTTTATTAGGGGGGGGGTGGGGGGCTACCTTGGACCTAAAACTAACTGCACTGACAGTTATTACAGTCACACTGACACTAAATGCAGTGATCAGTAAAAAAATGATCACTGCAATTAGTGACACTGTGACTGGGGGGGGAGGGGGTGGCCGGGGGGGTTTTGTGTGCCTATGTGTACTGGTGTCAGTGTACTGTTGGTGCACTAACCTTTAGATGTTCACAGCTCGGCGTTCCGGTCACATAGACCGGCGCACCGAGCGTGACATCACTTCCTCTGCCTGTGTTTTGATTGACACAGACAGAGGAAGCATCTGATTCGCCAGGAGCGATCGCGAGGGGGTGGCCAGAAACCACTGGCCGTCCCCTCATCCCGGATCATTTTTTCTAGCAATATAATACAAATCGCATTTAATGATTAATAGTGCTTACCTTGACAGAAGCTCAGACCAAAGAGAGCAATAAAGAGGATGATCTTCATTGTACTGATTGCTGATTTCAACTCAGTGGATAATTGTCTGTATATCTCAGCTCCTGATTTATATTTGTTAAAGTCAGTGACATTATTAAACACATGACTTAGAGCCACGTACACTCACACGTGTCCTAGACACCAAAAAACGTTCATGCTGATGAAACATCCAATCAGATTTGATGGCAGCAGTTAAGAAAACAAGCAATGCTTGCCAAGACTAAATGTAAACATTGAAGACGAAATTACATTTTTGTTTTAATTCTGTTTCCTACTATCTCATCTTCCTGCACATCATGGCCTTTTTACTATTTTTTTAAATTGTATGATACTATTATTAAGTGTAAAGAGTTTTCTACACCAGGCTAAACCCTTTCTCTTATCACTTTCTTTGTGATTCAACTGAAATTCTATATTTTATGGGGAAAATATATTTGGGCCTTACCATAAGATAATCACCAACAGAGGGTTCCAAAGTAATTACTGGGATTCATTTTTGTATTGAATATTATATAGTGTATATTTTAGAAAATGATAGGGACAGTTTTTAGCAACATCCTACTACCCTGCAGTCTTTACATATCCACGATCAACAATGCACCTCACCATTCTCACCAGCGTAAACTTGTATTTGCAAATGTGTGCTAACTAAACCCCTGTTTTTGTTAGGTTAATTTGGTTGGTAGCAGGCTGGCTTCACTGATGGAGGGAGGTTTATCCTGAGGGGGCATCTGTACTAATGGAGGGGGGTTATTCTGAGGGGGGTCTGTACTGATGGAGGTGGGTGATTTGTCCTAAGGGGGGTCTGTACTGATGGAGGGGGTGGTTTGTCCTGAGGGGGTGTGTACTGATGGAGGGGGGTCTATCCTGGCGGGTTATCCTGAGGGTGGCTTTGCACTTATTGAGGGGTTTATCCTAAGGGGGGTCTGCACTAATTGGGGATTTATCCTGAGGGGGTCTGCACTTTTGGAGGGGTGGTGGGTTATCCTGAGGGGGCTCTGTACTGATGGAAGGGGGTTTATTCTGAGGGGGGCTGCACTTATTGGGGGGTTATCCTGAGGGGGGCCTGCTCTGCACTGATATTGGGGGGTTATCCTGAGGGGGGCTGAACTTATTGGGGGGTTATCCTGAGGGGGTCTGCACTGATGGAGGGGGTTTATCCTGAGGGGGTCTGCACTGATGGAGGGGGGTTTATTCTGAGGGGGCTGCAATTATTGAGGGGTTATCCTGATGGGGGTCTGCACTGATGGAGGAGGGGTTTATTCTGAGGGGGGTTTACATTGATGGAGGGGGGTATCCTGAGGGGGCATCTGTACTAATGGAGGGGGGTTTATCCTGAGGGGGGTCTGTACTGATGGGGGAGTTTGTCCTGAGGAGTGTCTGTACTGATGGAGGGGGTGGTTTGTCCTGAGGGGGGCTGTATTGATGGAGGGGGTGGTTTGTCCTAAAGGGGGGGGGTTGCACTGACCAAGGGGTGGGGGTTATCCTGAGGGAGGTCTGCACTGACCAGGGGGGTTATCCTGAGGGGAGGTCTGCACTGACAGAGGGGGGTTATCCTGAGGGAGGTCTGCACTTATTGGGGGTGGTGGTTTATCCTGAGGGGGTCTACACTGATGGAGGGGGGTTATCCTGAGGGGGGTCTGTACTGATTAAAGGGGGGTTTATCCTGAGGGGGGTCTCCACTGATGGAGGTATAGTTATCCTGAGGTGGTCTGCACTGTTGGAGGTGGGTTTATCCAGAGGGGGCATCTGTACTAATGGAGGAGGGGTTTATCCTGAGAGGGTTTTTGTACTGATGGAGGGGCTGGTTTGTCCTGAGGGGGGTCTGCACTTATTGGGGGGTGGTGGTTTATCCTGAGGGGTTTGCACTGATGGAGGGGGAGTTATCCTGAGGGGTTCTGCACTGATGTATGGGGGCTTTATCCAGAGGGGGCCTCTGTACTAATGGATGGGGGTTTATCCTGAGGGGGTCTGTACTGATGGAGGGGGGTTTATCCTGAAGGGGGTCTGCACTGACCAATGGGGTTATCCAGGGATGGTCTGCACTGACAGAGGGGGGGTGTTATCCTGAGGGGGTCTGCACTGACCACGGGGGTGTTATCCTGAGGTGGTCTGCACTGACGGAGGGGGGTTATCCTGAAGGGGTCTGCACTTATTGGGTGGTATCCCGAGGGGGGTCTGCACTTATTGGGGGGTGGTGGTTTATCCTGAGGGGGTCTGCACTTATTGGGGTGGCTATCCTGAGGGGGGTCTGCACTGATGGAGGGGGGTTTATCCTGAGGGGGGTCTGCACTTATTGGGGTGGTTATCCTGAGGGGGGTCTGCACTGATGGAGGGGGGTTTATCCTGAGGGGGGTCTGAACTTATTGGGGGGTTTATCATGAGGGGTCTGCACTGATGGAGGGGGGTTCATCCTGAGGGGCTGTCTGCACTGACCAGGGGGGGTATCCTGAGGGGAGGTCTGCACTGACAGAACGGGGTTATCCTGAAGGGGGGTCTGTACTTATTGGGGGGGGGTGGTGGTTTATCCTGAGGGGGGTCTGCACTTATTGGAGGAGTTTTCCTGAGGGGGTCTGCACTGATGGAGGGGGGTTATCCTGAGGGGAGTCTGGACTTATTGGGGGGTTATCCTGAGGGGGGTCTGCACTTATTGGGGGGTTATCCTGAGGGGAGTCTGCACTGATGGAGGGTAGTTTGCCCTGAGGAGATGTCTGCACTGATGAAGAGGGGTTATCCTGAAGGGGGTATGCATTTATTGGGGGGGGGGGTTATCCTGAGGAGAGGATCTGCACTGATGGAGGGGGGTTTATCCTGAGGGGGGTCTGCACTTATTGGGGTGGTTTATCCTGGGGGGTCTGCACTGATGGATGGGGAGTTATCCTAAAGGGGGGTCTGCATTGATGGGAGGGGGTTTATCCTGAGGGGTCATCTGTACTAATGGAGGAGGGGTTAATCCTGAGGGGTGTCTGTACTGATGGAGGGGGTGGTTTGTTCTGAGGGGGTATGTCCTGATGGAGGTTATCCTGAAGGGGGGTTGTATTTATTGGGGGGTTATTCTGAGAGGGGTCTGCAGTTATTGGGGGTTATCCTGAGGGGGGTCTGCACTTATTGGGGGTTATCCTGAGGGGGTCTGCACTTATTGGGGGGTGGTAGTTTATCCTGAAGGGTGTCTGTACTTATTGGGGGGTTATCCTGAGGGGGTTCTGCACTGATGGAGGGGGGTTTACCTGAGGGGGGTCTGCACGTATTGGGGGGTGGTGGTTTTTCCTGAGGGGAGTCTGCATTGATGGAGGGTGGATTTAGCCTGAGGGGGGTCTGCGCTTATTGCGGGGGCAGTGGTTTATCCTGAGGGGGGTCTCTATGATGGAGGGGGGTTATCCTGATGGGGTCTGTATTGATTGAAGGGGGGGTTATCCTGAGGGGGGTCTTCACTGATGGAGGGAGGTTTATCCTGAGGGGGCATCTGTACTAATGGAGGGGGGTTATTCTGAGGGGGGTCTTCACTGATGGAGGGAGGTTTATCCTGAGGGGGTGTCTGTACTAATGGAGGGGGGTTTATTCTGAGGGTGGTCTGTACTGATGGAGGGGGGTGGTTTGTCCTGAGGGGGGCCTGTACTGATGGAGGGGGGTCTATCCTGGCGGGTTATCCTGAGGGGGGTCTGTACTGATGGAGGGGGGTTTATCCTGAGGGGGGTCTGCACTTATTGAGGGGTTTATCCTGAGGGGGTCTGCAGTTATTGGGGGTGTTTACCCTGAGGGTGGTCTGCACCGATGCGGGTCTGCACTTATTGTGGGGGTTACCCTGAGGGGGACTGTACTGATGGAGGGGGGTTAATTCTGAAAGGGGCTGCACTTATTGGGGGGTTATCCTGAGGGGGGGTGCTCTGCACTCATATTGGGGGGGTTATCCTGAGGGGGATGCACTTATTGGGGTGTTATCCTGAGTGGGGTCGGCACTCATGGAGGAGGGGTTTATCATGAGGGGGTCTGCACTTATTGGGGGGTGTTGGTTTATACTGAGGGGGGTCTGCACTTTTTGGGGGGTTATCCTGAGTGTGGTCTGTACTGGTGGGGGGTATCCTGAGGGGGTCTGCACTTATTGGGGGGTTATCTGGAGGGGGTCTGTACTGATGGAGGGGGGATATTCTGAGGGGGGCTGCACTTATTGGGGGGTTATCCTGAGGGGGGCCTGCTCTGCACTGATGTTGGGCGAGCCGGCTTTTTTGGCCTGAGGGGGTCTGTACTGATGGAGGGGGGATATTCTGAGGGGGGCTGCACTTATTGGGGGGTTATCCTGAGGGGGGGCCTGCTCTGCACTGATGTTGGGGAGTTTTTCCTGAGGGGGCTGCACTGATGGAGGAGGGGTTTATCCAAAGGGGGTCTGCACTTATTGGGGGTAGTGGTTTACCCTGAGGGAGGGGGTCTACACTGATAGAGGGGTTAGCCTGAGGGGGGTCTGTACTGATTGAAGGGGGTTATCCTGAGGGGGTCTGAACTGATGGAGGGGGATTATCGTGAGGGGTATCTGCACTGAGGAGGGGGTTTATCCTAAGGGGGTCTGTATTGATGGAGGGGGTGGTGGGGTATCCTGAGGGGGGTCTGCACTTGTTGGGGGGGTTATCCTGAGTGTGGTCTGTACTGATGGGGGGTATCCTGAGGGGGGTCTGCACTTATTGGGGGTGGTTATCCTGAGAGGGTCTGCACTGATAGAGGGGGGTGTATCCTATAGGGGGTTACCCTGAGGGGGGTCTGCACTGATGGAGGGGGGGGGTTATTCTGAGGGGGGGCTGCACTTATTGCAGGGGTTAGCCTGAGAGGGGCTGCACTGATGGAGGAGGGGGGTTTATCCTGAGGGGGGTCTGCACTTATTGAGGGGGTGGTGGTTTATCCTGAGGGGGGTCTGAGGGGGTCTACACTGATGGAGGGGGGGTTAGCCTGAGGGGGGTCTGTACTGTTTCAAGGGGGGTTATCCTGAGGGGAGTCTGCACTGATGGAGGGGGGTTTATCCTGAGGGGGGTCTGTACGGATGGAGGGGGTGGTTTGTCCTGAGGGGGTCTGTAATGATGGAGGAGGTTGGTTTGTTCTGAGGGGGGTGTGTACTTATGGAGGGGGTCTATACTTAGTGAAGGGGGTCAGTATTGAGTGGTGAGTATACTTGGTGGTTTGGGGGTGACACCATGTTTTACCGCACCGGGTGACACCAACCCTAGTGACGCCACTGAGCATAGTGATGACTAATTGCTAGGAACTGCTGGTTGCTGAGAGACACCAGCTGGTGGACACTGGAACTACAACCAACAGGTCTGGGAGCCACAGTTCCACCAGCAGTTGATCCAATTCCTGACAGTTCCCATCCTTTACGAAGCAACCTCTGGACACTCCAACCAGCCTTAATTATACAGGTCCATAAGAGATATCAACCTGTTGAATAAGTCCAAAGGGGAAGTTTCTCATAGGCCAAAGAAGTGCCAGATTCCCAAGGAGATGTCCTGCTGCCAGAATCGAATAACAGGCTAGATGTTCCTCTGCCCGGGTCTGACAACTGATTGGGTACAGCAACACTGGGATTTGACAACTGACTGGATGTCCTGTTGGCCAGATTCTCAGGGAGGTACAAAATGTGATACTTCAATTCTCTCAACACAGCTGGTACAGCAACTCTGGGTGCCACTGGTTATCAGCAAACTTAACCATGGGGTCATATGACAACACTGTAACTCTGACACTTTCCTCTTTTAGCTTGTCTGGTTCCCAAGACTTGTTCTGCACATGAATTGCCACCTATGTTTTTCCAATGAGATGGTTACCCAACCCGGGTCCCCTAGTGCACCTGGGATCATGGTAAGTGCATTTGGGTCATGGCAAGGCACGAAAGAGCTCACCGCTACCAGAGCCAAAAGGCAAATGCAGTTACCTGTTAAGGAGGGTATCTCTGGACCACCAGGCTTTGGGACCACAGGAGCAACATACTGCAAGAGGGATTTAAACAAGGCGACTATAAAAAGAATCTCAGATAAAACAGGCAACATATAAAAGGCATATGACAATAATGAAAACTCAGAAATTCCAGACCCATCAGCACGTGGAAGTTTAACCTTTGAACTAGAATCCACCTGAGAAGCACTTATGCCGCGTACACACGAGAGGACTTTTCATCAGCAAAGGTCCGACGGAACAAATCTGTTAGACAATTCGATTATGTGTGGGCTCCATCAGACTTTTGCTGTCGAAAAATCCGACAGACTTTAGAAATAGAATATGTCTTAAATTTTCCCAACGGAACTCCGCTGGACCCAGTTCCTATCAAAAAATCTGCTCGTCTGTGTGCTAGTCCGACGGACAAACAACGACGCTAGGGCAGCTATTGGCTACTGGCTATGAACTTCCTTATTCCAGTCCGGTCGTACATCATCACGTTCAAATCCGTCAGAATTTAGTGTGATTGTGTGTGGCCAAGTCCGTTCATTCTAAAAGTTTGTCGGAACTCCGTCAAAAGTCCGTCGGAAAGACCGTCGGACCTAGTCCGTTGAAAAGTCCGCTCGTGTGTACGCAGCATTACAGTATCTTACAAAAGTGAGTACACCCCTCGCATTTTTGTAAATATTTTATTATATCTTTTCATGTGACAACACTGAAGAAATGACACTTTGCTACAATGTAAAGTAGTGAGTGTACAGCTTGTCTAAAAGTATAAATTTGCTGTCCCCTCAAAATAACTCAAAACACAGCCATTAATGTCTAAACCGCTGGCAACAAAAGTGAGTAAACCCCTAAGTGAAAATGTCCAAATTGGGCCCAAAGTGTCAATATTTAGTGTGGTCCGATTGGTAGATACTCTATAATGCCGCTCCTAGAGTGACTACCTACCCTTGCGCCAATTAATGTTAACCAATGTGCAGGTAGATGTGTGTGTGATACACACCTATAAAATCCCTAAATGTGAATAAGCCCCTAGCAGCCACTTTAAAAATGTGTAATCATAAAAAATGTGATTATAATCAAACTAGTAATGACAAGTGAAAAATATAATCAAATGGCGCTTAAAAAAGAAAAAAATATAAAAACAAAACAAAATTATATATAAACTGCCAAACTATATAAAACACCACGTGAAATAGTGTCCGTGAGATGATACCAAAAACCAATCTTCATTAATATTCGTGTAAATTCAAAGAAAAATGTGATTCAATCTTCCAAAGAAAAAAGGGTCCACCAACAAATCTTCAATAGAATAATCAAATATGTCTTCCACCACACTAACTCGTGTTCCCTCTCCCAATGAGACCGCACTCACCGGATGGTATTGCCTCGCACTCTCGTGGTTGGCAAATAAAGCGATTACCCCACCTGGGTTATTTATGCGATCAATCCAAACTTGTGAACTCCATATGTGAAAACAAATAAAAGATATGCCTCCACATAGCGTGATACTGTGATAAAACTTATTTATTAAAATTCAACATCACTCACACTTCAATGTTTCAACTTACAAAAACACAAAGTGATAAAGCCAAATCCAGCACACAATCCACTGCAACTTTTGGATATCAGATGAGCCGACAGAGCGCACATGTGATCACCAATGGGTGAAACAACTAGGTAGAAAACTGGGTAACAAATGATCTCACCACCCCTCGCAGCTCTACTCCTGGTGTGGGTTCTTTCTCCAGGAGTCACTTCAGTGAGGTTGCCGGGTAGTGATCTCAAACAATAGTAGTGGTAGAGGAGACAGCACACCAATTCAAACGAATTAAACACAAAGATTGAAAAGTTTGAGTATCTCAGTGTCCGTGTGGCTACACCCTTGACATGTTTCGTCGGTATGACTTCTTCAAAAAGGAGAGTTAGCCACACAGACACTGAACGCTTACCTAAATGATGATGAAAAATCGTCACGTGATCCCAGTGGACCAATTGCTTATGGAAACTCAGGTGCAGGTGATTCTCTCGATACCGCCCCCTTACTCGTCCCATAGGTCCAGCTAGGTCATTTCGATCCCAGGGTCTAAAGAGTTCCTACCGGGTGACACCGCTGTGTGTACACCCGTGATGTATAATTGCGCATGCGCCATATACCCAGGATGTGAAAAGTTCCTACCGGGTGACACTACTGAGTGTACACCCGTAATGTGTAATTGCGCATGCGCCGTATCCCGCAGGTCAAGTGCGCGCGCATATCCTGCGCGCGACTCCCTGTCTTCTATCCGCGCATGCGCAATAAAGGGACGCCAGCGTGTGTTGATTTGGACGCGTATGACATTGCGTCTCAAACAATCAACAAGGTGCGCGCGCCTATACTGCGCGCGCCACTCAAACTCCCGCCCGCGCATGCGCACTAAGGAGACGCTGGCGTGCAGTGATGTATACACATCTACAATGGGCCAAAGGTCCTCCCCCTGCATATCCCCGTGGCCTGGCGATGATTAATCCGTCACTCATGCCAGTGCCGACGGAAACTGAACAGATAAGGTCCCATATCTACATTCTCCTTAAGTTGCATCTATGTCTGTTTAAAAGTGACTCCCCACTGCGATCTCAGTGCGCTCAGTCGCCTCATCCATCTACATTCATTGTATGAACTAACATAGCTCAACACTAATCTCTGTTTACAGCAATCTTCCACAATTTATATGTATTATTTAAAACATACAACAATAAAAAGTCTGTATTGCAATATCTAAAACGACATAATTCATATGTATTGTTAATCAACATATAAAAATAGAGAGTCTGCATTAAAAAATCCAACAACATATAATTGCTGCACTCAATGTATATATTCTCTACATGGTGCAATTACATATGTGTGACCATAACGTGACATAGATCTTAGAGATTGGCCTTACAGCATCCGTCTACACAGAAGGGGCGGGGGGGGGGGCGGGAGGTGTAGATGAATCTATACCAGTCTCTGACCCAGAGCAAGATAGTTATTAATCATCACTACTTATGATATGAATGAAAAATATATATATGTCTACAGAAGTATGCGGCTAGAACATCACACTCCCGTATATATCCATACATGGATGTAATGATAAAAATAGGCGTAAGAATGTCAATCTGACACCTACTATATATAAAAAAGGATAAAAGGTATATTGGAGAATAGATAAAAAACAAGAGTCTATAGTGTATACGATCTGTTATTCAACCCGATCATGTACCAACTAATTGATCATGATCAGAAAAGAACATGAAGTGGTGGATCAAACCTCTAGCAACAAGGAAAAACGAAAATATTATTATTAATAATCAAGCAAGATGGACCACGAAAATCGAAAATATTATTATTAATAATCAAGCAAGATGGACCATATCACGCATTAACAACAATACTGTCATCATTGGCTGACCTTTTAGGGTCAAGCTTCAACTTCAGAAATTGTTAATAAAACAGTTGAGGTCCACCTCGATATTCAACGAAGAAGTCATACCGACGAAACATGTCAAGGGTGTAGCCACACGGACACTGAGATACTCAAACTTTTCAATCTTTGTGTTTAATTCGTTTGAATTGGTGTGCTGTCTCCTCTACCACTACTATTGTTTGAGATCACTACCCGGCAACCTCACTGAAGTGACTCCTGGAGAAAGAACCCACACCAGGAGTAGAGCTGCGAGGGGTGGTGAGATCATTTGTTACCCAGTTTTCTACCTAGTTGTTTCACCCATTGGTGATCACATGTGCGCTCTGTCGGCTCATCTGATATCCAAAAGTTGCAGTGGATTGTGTGCTGGATTTGGCTTTATCACTTTGTGTTTTTGTAAGTTGAAACATTGAAGTGTGAGTGATGTTGAATTTTAATAAATAAGTTTTATCACAGTATCACGCTATGTGGAGGCATATCTTTTATTTGTTTTCACATATGGAGTTCACAAGTTTGGATTGATCGCATAAATAACCCAGGTGGGGTAATCGCTTTATTTGCCAACCACGAGAGTGCGAGGCAATACCATCCGGTGAGTGCGGTCTCATTGGGAGAGGGAACACGAGTTGGTGTGGTGGAAGACATATTTGATTATTCTATTGAAGATTTGTTGGTGGACCCCTTTTTTCTTTGGAAGATTGAATCACATTTTTCTTTGAATTTACACGAATATTAATGAAGATTGGTTTTTGGTATCATCTCACGGACACTATTTCACGTGGGGTTTTATATAGTTTGGCAGTTTATATATAATTTTGTTTTGTTTTTATATTTTTTGCTTTTTTAAGCGCCATTTGATTATATTTTTCACTTGTCATTACTAGTTTGATTATAATCACATTTTTTAATATTTAGTGTGGCCAACATTATTTTCCAGCACTGTCTTAGCCTTCTTGGACATTGAGTTCACCAGAGCTTCACAGACTTCCACTCCTCTATGACGATATCACAGAGCTAGTGGATGTTAGAGACCTTGCGCTCCTCCACCTTCCATTTGAGGATGCCCAACAGATGCTCAATAGGGTTTAGGTATGGAGACATGCTTGGCCAGTCCATCACCTTTACCTTCAGCTTCTTTAGCAAGGCAGTGGTCGTCTTGGTGGTGTTTTTTGGGTCGTTATCATGTTGGAATACTGCCCTGTGGCCCAGTCTCCAAAGGGAGGGGGTCATGCTCTTCTTCAGTATGTCACAGGAAATGTTGCCAACATGGTTTCCTCAATGAACTGTAGCTCCCTAGTGCTGGCAGCACTAATGCAGCCCCAGACCATGATGCTCCCACCACTCTAGTTGTATTAACCTCCACTGCACTGGAAGATTAAAGGGGTAGGGTTGAGGGGAGGATAGAGGAAGTTTTCACCATAAAAGGAATGAGCACAAGGGACACATCCTACTGACTGTAAGTTATGTCCCTCATGCTGATTTTTCTTTTTTTTTATGTTGGCTGCCCTTAGGCTTTAATGCTACAGCTTACTAGTATTATTATTAGGGAAGAGCCCGATATTCGAGTCAAACGTAAGTTCAAATTGAACATCAGGTGGTTGCCTGTTTGCCGAAAAGTCTATGGGACACTAACATGAAAAACCAAAAGTGATAATTTTAAAGGCTTATATGCAAGTTGTTTCATAAAAAGTGTTTGGGGACCCGGGTCCTGCCCCAGGGGACATGTATCAATGCAAAAAAAAGTTTTAAAAACTACAGTTTTTTTTCTGGAGCAGTGATTTTAATAATGCTTGAAGTGAAACAATAAAAATTAAATATTCCTTTAAATATCGTGCCTGGGGGTGTCTATAGTATGCCTTTTCCCCGTGTTTAGTACAGTTTTGCAGCAAAATGACACTTCTAAAGGAAGAAAAGTAATTTACAACTGATTGCGACTGTACTGAATTGTCGGGTCTTGGCAATATAGATAAAACTCATAAAAAAACAGCATTGGGTCCCCCCCAGTCCATTACCAGGCCCTTTGGGTCTGGTATGAATATTAAGGGGAACCCCGAACCAAAAATGTAAAAGAAAATTGCATGGGGACAAAATCAATTACCAGGCCCTTTGGGTCTGGTATGGTTTTTAAGGGGAACCCTGCACCAAAAAAAAAAAAAAAATTCAAAAATTTAAAAAAAAATGGCATAGGGTTCCCCCCCAGAATTCATACCAGACCCTTATCCAAACATGCAACCTGGCAGGCCGCAAGAAAAGAGGGGGGTGCGAGAGGGGGGTGAGATCTGGGGGTCCCCTTGTTAAAGGGGGCTTCCAGATTCTGATAAGCCCCCTGCCCTTGTCCCCCAAAACCACCAGGCAAGGGTTGTGGGGATGAGGCCCTTGTCCCCATCAACATGGCGACAAGGTGTTTGGGAGGCAACTCCAAAGCACCCTCCCCATGTTGAGGGCATGTGGCCTGGTACGGTTCAGGAGGGGGGGCGCTCTCTCGTCCTCTCCTCTTTTCCTGCGGCCTGCCAGGTTGCGTGCTTGGATAAGGGTCTGGTATGGATTTTGGGGGGCTTAAACCATTTTTTTTTTATTTGGCGAAGGGTTCTCCTTAATATCCATACCAGACCCAAAGGGCCAGGTAATGGACTGGGGGAACCCATGCCATTTTTTTCAATGAGTTTTATCTATATTGCCAAGACCCGACAATTCATTACAGCCACAATCAGTTTTAAATTACTTTTCTTTCTTTAGAAATGTAATCTTGTTGGGGGACTGTTTTAAACACGGAAAAATGCACCACTTTACTGGCATACTATAGTCACCCCCAGGCACGTTATTTAAAGGAATATTTCATTTTTATTGTTTCACTTTAAGATAAAAAATCACTGCTCCCGAAAAAACGGCCGTTTAAAAAAAATTGAATTTCATTGATATGTAGCGCCGGGCTCCTAATGAGCAGACGCTATTGTTTTTCAAATTTAGTTGTCTGAAGCCGCAGTTGGGCTCAGGTTAATTATTCTAAAAGTTCTGGTTTCTGTACCAGTTCAGCTGGGTTGCACTGGTTTCCACTTGACTGTAGGTGTCGCTGTCACCGATGGTAAGTGTAGAAACGCAGCAAGCTGGATGTATTGAATGCCACCTCTTGCTCGGAAATAGCCCAGTGGGAGTGTTTTCCTGCTGTGCATCTGGGAGATGGTATTTAAGGTACTGATGACATTTTTTTAAGGGGAGTTACGTTTTGGGCTTTTCACCTTCCTGTTCTTGGGGTCCGCTGCCCCGACCTCATGGCCCTCCTGGTCTGGGGTGTGTATAGCAAAATCTTGTGCCTCAGGCCTGCTGGCCCGAAGCTGTGCAACTGAGAGGGTAGGCCCGAAAAGTCTCGGGGGGCCTACTGATCCAGGGGTGGTCCGGTGCTGTCTATGGAGAGAGGCCCAGAAACTGGAGGAACCAGGGGAGGACTTATCTAGGAGAGGACCGAGCGCAAGGCTGGTATCTCTGGAGGAGCCTGGAAACTCAGTTGAAGGACGCAACCCGGATCAACACCCATACAGTATCACCGGTTTGGCTGCAAGAGACTGGTAGTGTATGTCAGTTCTTTGAATCTTTTAAGAACTCTCAGTAATGCTTTAATCTAATTGACAAGTCTGTGGCAGAGACTTTGTCGAGCACCCCACCGGCTGCTAGGTCAAGTGAGAGGGGCCTATCCGGTGGTTGCTGGATCCAGTCAGTGGAGTGTTGTCCTCTGGATCTGAAGAATATTTCTAACCCACAACTATCAGGTGCCTGAACTCACCCCTTAACTCTCTGACCTTCCATTGAAATACTTTGCATGTATTTCAAATAAATAAGCGAAAAAGGACTAATGCTGCGTACACACGGTCGGAATTCTCATCGGAAAAAGCTCTGATGGTTTTCCCATCGGAATTCCGACGGAATTTCGCTCAAACTGTCTTGCCTACACACGGTCACACCAAATTCCAACGGTCTGTAACACAGCGGCATAAAACACGTTCGACAGCACTATAGAAGGGAAGTTTAATGCTTCCGAGCATTTGCGTCAAATTGTTTCCGAGCATGCGTCGGAATTTTACGTGTCGGAATTGCATACACACGATCGGAAAATCCGATAGAAAGGTTTTCCGTCTGAAAAATTGAGAACAGGTTCTCAATCCAAAGTCCGTCGGAAATTCCGACAGAAAAAGACCGATGGGCATACACACGGTCGGAAAATCCATTGAAAAGCTCCCATCGGACTGTTTCCATCGGAAATTCCGACCGTGTGTACGCCGCATAAGTGTTGGAATTTACATTCTTTGGGCCACTTTAAGACGGAGACGCGAACAGGTGAGGTAACAGTAAGCCCGAAATAAAACCAGCAGCTCCTTCGGGGGTTAGTGCTACAGATACATGTCCCTTGGGGCAGGACCCGGGTCCCCAAACACTTTTTATGACAATAACTTGTATATAAGCCTTTAAAATTAGCACGTTTGATTTTTCATGTTCGTGTCCCATAGACTTTAACGGTGTTCGTGTGTTCGAACACATTTTTTGCCTGTTCGCAAGTTCTGGTGCAAACTGAACTGGGGGTGTTCGACTTATCCTTAATTATTATTATGTCTAATAATGTACTTTATACTTTCTTTGCAGAACTGTACAGGCTGCCATGTTGCTAAAATTTCTGGTAATCAAGCTTTGGTAAGGCTCTCTTCATCTACATATGTTGTTAAATCTAATTTTGATATAATGTATGCAATGCGTTTCCAGCTCATGACCCAATAAAAATTTGACAAGTGGCAGAAAACCAAATTATTTTGGTAATTCAAATTCAATAAAGCATTAAAGAATCATGCAGTCATGGACAAGGCAAAATCTTAATTTTATTTTCAAATGCTTCTCCCCATGATTTTGCATTTAAATGTGATAGTTTTTTGCTCCACAAGAAAAGTAAACGCCTGTAAATCAGTTCAATGAAGATGCAAAAAGTGCAGTAATTATGCAAATCAATCACATTTTGGCTTTCATTGAATTACAGCATTCAGAGCAAACAAATGTGACTACTGGGCAACACGTTTGATAAATGACAAAAATTTTATAACTTCTGATTATCTCCATTATTAGACATAAAATATACACAGTGCTACATATATGTATGTGTAACTATCAATCTATATATAAAATATTCCATGATATCTGTTCTGCAACACCTCAGGTGATTTATTTAAATAATTGCAAAATCCACAAACGTCATATGTGATAAATCCATGCAATCTCTTGAACCGTCACAGTCTTTGCTCAGGTAAAGTATATATAAAACTGAAACAGATCATTTCCTTTTTAAATGTTAATTGCAATCAGAAACATGTAACACCTGTGCACACGTCCCACCACTATGTATCAAAGAACCGCTCTCACAGAGCAACAATAATTACGTTTTTGACGGGTTATAAGAAGAAAATATCTCACCTCCTCACCATCTGATTTACCCTCCTAAATGCTGCACCACTATGCTACAACCATGTGCATTGCACATGGTTGTGGGGCAATTGTAGACTGGCTCCATTCACTTGAATGCATCACTTTCAGAAGGCAGTAGTGCCCAGCAAATATGACAGTGGGTATAATTCCTGCCGTATCCATGAAGCAAAGCATTGCAGCTGTGGAATGTATAAACCTTCAGTTGCTGTCTTTTTAGATAAAGGGGAAGCAGTTGGAGCAGTAAGGCCACGGCTCAAATGTGTGTTTTTTTACTGTCCCACAACTGCCAGTGTGTATGAGCCCAAAAACATGACATTTATGTAATATGTACAATAAACTGGAAACAAATTATCTTGGTGTATATACTCTATTCTCCATTCAGAGAACAACCTGTAAAAAATATAAAAATATAAAAAGAAATACTGATAAATCTCACAAGAAAATCCAAGACAAATAAATCAGCAAAATAAGTCAGCATTTAACCATTTGTGTTGTTTAGTGTCCAGTTCAGCTATCCATGTAATCTCTCTGCACTTCAGCTGCAGTTCCCTGTTGGCACTCCTCGGGATCTAGGCACATGATCAATGATTATAAATATAAGCTGGGAGATGGAATGTCCGTGCATAGAAACATGTTTGGGAACAGGGAGCTCTGGCTGATCTGCCCCCCTTGAGGATTTGTGTTGTGATAATCTATATTTCATCCCGTGTGTCATCCCCCCAATATAGTACAAACCCCAGGGGCATTTTACTACATAAACTACAAAAGAGCTCTGACATGCGTTGTACCCTTTGATGTCGTTTTTTGCCCATGTATGAGTGTGTAAAAGATGAACCCTCAATCGTGTTAGAACAATATGCACAGGACAAACATGGAAAACATCCACTTTGTTTAGGTCCTAAAAAGGTCAAAGCCTGTATTTTAGGGAGAAACAGATCCACCCCAACTATACTGTCCATATGGACTTGTCTTTTCTATATGATTTCTCATTCATTCTCTGTGAGAATGATTCTTTCATACAAAGTAGTGGAGGGATGTGTGCACGGGTGTTACATGTTTCCGGTTGCAATTAACATATAAGATGGAGATGATCTGTTTCAGTTTTTTATATACTTTACCTGAGGAAGGACTGTGAGTGGCTCACAACTGTTATACACATTACATGGATTTATCACATGTGAAGTCTGTAGATTTCAATACAGTAAAGAAGTACTCAGCACTGACATAAATAAAGTAAAAAATAATAAATAAATGAACAAACTGCAGGCTAACACTCAAGGTCAATTCAAAAATAATACCTCACATGGACATATATAGTAAATAGCACAGCACAATTTTCTCAAAATAATAATGATAATAAATATCATATATAAAAGTCCAAAGAAGGTGCATGTGAGAAGCAGTATTGATCCATTCAGTGAAGTGGAAAACCCAGACGGTTTGACAGGTGACAGTGATCCCTCCACCACAGATGAAATGGCCTCTCACCTTACAAACCTGAAACAGGTTACTAAGCAGTGTCACAGATCAGCAGAAGAAACCATGGATATCACAGATCAACAAAGAAACCTTGGATATCGTCTTAGTATAAGCTCCACAAATCCAGACTCCACAGCATATATAGAAGAAAAAAAGAAACGATCTAGTGCTCTCTGTCTCAAATTTATTAATAAAGAAAACGATCGGAATGGTTCTCACAATAACAGACACTCAGATCCGAGTTCCGGCAAAATGTGCATATCCAAACAACAGGATGGCCGCGGGTGACGTCACACATGATACCTGACCCCCGTATGCGTTACGTCCATAGGCGGGACTTCCTCAGCGTGGGGCAGGGTAACACATAGACGGCCCGCAGTGTATATATGCTGCCATGGTAACCACCAATCAGCAAATCAGGCTCCGTGACACAGCAGCCCAATCACAGCAATTGTCACACAAACAAATCTTCAGTGTGTACAAAGCAAATCATATGCCGAGATACGGAACCACCGGCAGGAATAAAATGCATATGTTTAAACATGATTATATCTATAAGTCTGGCGCAAATTTGAATATATTGGGACCAGTTAGATCCTCATCTTATTCAAATATTAGGAAAATAAAATGCGCCCAAAAAGCTTAATTAAAAACATAAAGTTAAAATTGTGCTATACCACAGTCTGTAGATTTTGCAAATATTTGGATTAATCACCTGAGGTGATGCAGAACAAGTATCATAAAATATCTCCTCTATATGGGAGCAGATGGTATACCTCATGTAATGTGTGCACCCATCAGGACTGGATTGGAGGTGAGAGATCCCAGCACTATATATACAGAATATATAAATATTCTATAGTTATATATGATACAAACTATTCCATTCTCACACACATATACAGTATATTAGAAGTTACAAGCTTTCATAAACAGTAAACATGACAAAAATATAAAGACATAAGAAGTGTGTGTCCATGATCATCAAACATCAAAGCTCTTAATACTGAAAAGATATCTCCATGTTTTGGGATCTCTTACTATAAATATTGTAGATGTTGTGGTCACTTTCTATTATCATAATGTAAAAGTAATGTATTCAATCATTTAAAAAGCAAAAACAAATGCCAACATTTGAAACATAAATGAGCACTGACCACACACACAATTACAATGCTTAAAATGTTTTTATGTATTTTTTAAAATATGGGTTAATTTTTTAGATGGTTTAGCTTGTTTGTCATTCGTAATCTGTAAAGCTACACCTTATTTGTATTAAGTGAGATATTTAACCTGCATACACAATCATGTTGTATTTTGTTTTTAGGCTGAAGTTTTGGCTGGGGTTGGAGACACTGGAAGCAAACTTGGTGAGGCTCTTGTAGCACTTCTGGTAAGTTTGCTTGTTCACTCGCTTAATTTTTGTTTGTTCATATCCGCTGGTCAGAGATACTGAGGCTGATTGATTGTAAAGATTTTTTTAAAAACAACAAACATGTCTATGCTTACCTCCTCTGTGCAGTGATTTTGCACAGAGTGGCCCGATCCTCCTCTTTTTGGGTCCCCCCACGGCACTCTTGGTTCCTCCTCTTCTCGAGTGCCCCCACATAGAGCCACTCGTGCGGGCACGCTTCTGAGTCCTGCTGCTGCGTCCATTGACACAGACAGCAGACCTCAGCCCCACCCCCTGGCTCCTGTGTCACTGGATTTGATAGACAGCAGTGGGAGCCAATGACTCCTGCTGCTATCTATCCAGTGAGGACCCGAGACAGCGGCTGGAGCTGCTGTGCTTATTCCCGTTGCTGGCTCAGGTAAGTAAAAGGGGGGCTCTGGGGGGGCTGCTGCAGCACAAAAGGTTTTTCACCTTCATGCGTAGAATGCATGAAGGTGAAAAACCATGAAAAAACATTAAGTATGTTCACCCAATAAATTGTTGAATATTCCCTTCAATGACCAGATCATGTGTGAAGTATGAAATAAATGAACAGGGAGTTGCTTTTCTCATAATTAGATCATTGAAGTGAATCTTCATATAAATGATAGTGTGAATATTCTTAATTCCTTTAGTAAATCAGCCTCAGTGAATCAGGCCAAGGTAGAGTAAGATGAGGGCTTGCAGCAGATCTTTGTATAAGTTTATTTATTATAAAAAAAGATGACTGTGTAAAGTACATCACAAGGCAATTCATTTTCCACTGATCTAGTTGTGATTATCTGAAATTAGCTGTACGGCTAATTTGCATCTCATAATTTCTGTATCAATTAAGCCCATTGGTCTATAAAGTAACAGCAACTTATCCTTCAGAGACATTTCTAAAAAAAAATAAAAAATAGAAAACAAAATAGAATTGGAATAGACATAATTGAAAAAAAAAACAACAGAGACATCAGTTCTTCGGTTGACTTAAGCCTAGTATACACTATCATTTTTTTTTTTGTTTAACTCAATGGCTGAGCGAAAAAAAAAAACTGAAGAGCTTGGGAGGAGATCATGTACTAACAATCCAATATTAGTACAGCGATCCCCCCACTGAGCTATTGTGTTCTGACAGGGAACACACCGGTCAAGAGCCCTGATCTGATGCCAATCTGCAGATCTTTTTCAAACATGCACCTTTGACAGAAGCCGGACGTTTGCCTTGGCTTCTGTCAGACTGGCTGCTGTACATGTGGGCTGAATGTCGGCCGTTTTCTGTGTGTACGGGCCTTAAGGGAGTAAAATTACAAAACCCCAAAAATAAAAAGGGCAAAACCCCAAAAAGTATGCATCATATGTTTATACATGACATCATCTCAACACATTTAGTGGCATTTTTATAAAATAATGAAGGTGGCATTCACTGAACATTCACTGGTGGTCAATGTCAATGTCATATTCACTGCTTTAAAAATATGTCCTTCAGTATATGTGCTGTTACTCCAATGACAAAACTCAAATTATCACTTGCCAAAGACAGCTGGCTCTCCGGACCTGCAAAGAAGCAACAAGTGGAGTAATGAATTTATCAATAGGTCAGGATCTCCAGAGTGCCTAGACATGTGCAGTTCATTTGGAATTCGGAAAAAAAAATGTTTTTCAGAAACTTGGAAGTATTTGAATTTATGAATTACAATAGTACTGAATTTAAACAAATCCAAAATAATGAAAAAATAATTTTGAATCAATTTGAATAGTTGTCTAATAGTTTTCAAATAGTTTTCGAATTTGAATAGTTTCCAAAGTTTTCGAATTCAAATAGTTTTCCAGTTTCCAAAGAGAATACAATAGAATGGAAAATAAAGGAATAGAATAGAAAAAAATATAGAATAGAAAAGAATATAACAAAAAATAAAAGAATTGAATATAATAAAGTAAAACAGAACAAAATAGAAAAAAAAAAGAATAGAATAGAATAGAATAAAAAAGAATATAATAAAATAGGAATAATATAACCATCTTCTGAAATTTGAATTTCAAATAGAATAAATTTGAATTCAAATACATAAGAAAAGAAAAGAGTAGAAAAGAAAGAATTACATAGTTATATAGTAGGTGAGGTTGAAAAAAAGTCCATCAAGTCCAACCTGTGTGTGTAATTGATTATAAGTCAGTATTACCTTGTATATCCCTGTATGTTTTGGTCGTTCAGGTGCTTATCTAATAGTTTTTTAAAACTATTGAATTCCACACCCTGGCCGTTCTTACTGTAAAGAACCCTCTACCTAGTTTATGGTTAAACCTCTTTTCTTCTAACTTTAATGAGTGGCCACCTGTCTTGTTCAACTCCCTTCTGCAAAAAAGTTTTATCCCTATTGTGGGGTCACCAGTACGGTATTTGTACATTGAAATCATATCCCCTCTCAAGCATCTATTCTCCAGAAAGAATAAGTTCAGTGCTCGCAACCTTTCTTCATAACTTATATCCTCCAGACCCTTTATTAGCTTTGTTGCCCTTCTTTGTACTCGCTCCATTTCCAGTACATCCTTCCTGAAGATTGGTGCCCAGAACTGGACAGAATACTCCAAGAGCGGCCGGACCAGAGTCTTATAGAGCGGGAGAATTATCACTTTATCTCTGGAGTTAATCCCGTTTTTAATGCATGCCAATATTCTGTTTGCTTTGTTAGCAGCAGCTTGGAATTGCATGCCATTGCTGAGCCTATCATCTACTAGGACCCCCAGGTCCTTCTCCATCCTAGATTCCCCCAGAGGTTATCCACCAGTGTATAGATTGCATTCATATTTTTGCCACCCAAATGTATTATTTTAATTTTTTCTGCATTAATCCTCATTTGTCATGTAGTTGCCCGCCTCATTAATTTGTCCAGATCTTGTTCAGCAAGGTTTCCACATCCTGCAGGGAAATTATTGCCCTGCTTAGCTTAGTATCGTCCGCAAATACAGAGATTGAACTGTTTACCCCATCCTCCAGGTCATTTATAACAAAATAAATAGGATTGGTCCCAGCACAGAACCCTGGGGGACCCCACTACCCACCCCTGACCATTCCGAGTATTCCCCATTTATCACCACCCTCTGAACTCACCCTAAAGAATAGACTAGAAAAGAATAGAATAGAATAAATAGAAAAAGAATATAATTAAGAAACAATAGGATAGAATAAAAAGAATATAACAATTTCTCAAATTTCTAAAAGAATACATTTGAATAGAATAGAAAAAGATAAGAATAGGACGATGGTTATATTCTATTATTTTTTTATATTTACTATTCTGTTATTTTCTATTATATTCTATTCTTTTCTATTCTATTCAAATTTGAATTTTGGGAAATGGGTATATTATTTCTATTCTATTCTATTCTATTCTATTCCAATTTCAGAAGATGTTATATTGTATTTTATTCTATTCTTTTTTTATTCTATTCTATTCATATCTATTCTATTATATTCTGTTCTTTTAGTTTCTATTCTATTTTGTTCTTTTTTACTCTATTATATTCTATTCTTTTCTTTTCTGTTATATTCTTTTCTATTCAATTTTTTTCTATTCTCTTTCCTTTATTTTCTATTCTATTTTTTTCACTTTGGAAATTCAAAAACTATTTGAATTTGAAAACTTTTTGAATTTCAAAACTTTTCGAATGCGAAAACTATTCGAATCAATATGAATTTGAATTTCAAAAATTCAAATCGATTTGAATATGAATAAATAAAACAAATTCCGAAAAATGAATTAAACGTATCAAACAAATTTAACTAAACAAATTTATGCAAATAACTAATCGAAACAAGCCAAAAGTGCCACGGTCCTAAGAATAGGAGAAGGTGATTTTAAATAAATATTTCTGGTAAGATTTTTTTCTACTACAGTAAAAGCTAATCCTTTATTTATTAAAGGAATAACGACTATTCACTTAGCTTAGTGAATACGATGAAGTTGTTTTCACTTTAACCACATGCAGACCGACCGCCGGCAGAATGGCTCCCCTGTGCGAAACGCCGTAGCTGTACGGCAGCCACTTTAAGGGGCATAGGGGCGCACACACCCACCGTGTATCTGAGGAGCCAATGCCTGTGCCTGCGCTTGTGAAAGAGCAGGAACCTGGATCTCTGTGTGTAAACACACAAATCCACATCCTGTCAGGTGAGAGGAGACAGATCTTGTGTTCCTAGTATATAGGAACACTGATCGTTCTCCTCCCCAGTCAGTCCTATCCCCCCACAGTCAGAACACACAGTGAGGGAACACATTTAACCCCCTAGTGTTAACTCCTTCCCTGCCGTGACATTTATACAGTAATCAGTGGCTATTTATAGCCCTGATCACTGTGTAAATGTCAATGGTTTCAAAAAAGTGTCAAAAGTGTCCGATCTGTCCACCACAATGCCGCAGTCCCAATCAAAATCACAGATCGCCGCCATTACTAGTAAAAAAATTAAAATAATAAAAATCCATAAATCAATAACCTATTTTGTAGGCGCTATAACTTTTGCACAAACCAATCAATATACGCTTATCGCGATTTTGTTAGCAAAAATATGTAGAAGATTACATATCGGCCTAAACTGAGAAAAAAAATGTGTTGTTTTTATTAGAAATTTGGGATATATGTTTTTTTTTCAAAATTGTGGCTCTTTTTTTGTTAATAGTGCAAAAAATAAAAACCGCAGAGATGATCAAATACCACCAAAAGAAAGCTCTATTTGTGGGAATAAAACAACATCAATTTTGTTTGAGTACAATGTCGCACGACCGCGCAATTGTCAGTTACAACGACGCAGTGCCGTATCGCAAAAAAAAATGGCCCGGTCAGGAAGGGGGTAAATTCTTCTGGGGCTGAAGTGGTTAATCATCCAATCACATGCAGGCAAAAATCTTGTTTGTTTATTTCCATTGCACATGATTGGGCATCACATGTAAACAATGTTTTATCTAATTTACTAAGGCTAACCATACATGGCTTGATGCATCTCATTCAGCCCCACAGGCTGTAATACAGAAACCAATCTATTGCTCCAGGGAATCTCCATTGCTGGCTATTGTATTCAGCAGTCACGCAGCTGCCTGAATACCCAAACAGTGACTGCATCTAAGAGGATGCAGACACTGCTGGGCTGATAATTTTCTACTTGACTCAGTTCAATTTTGCATTTACTTTTTTTATCTGGGTTGTACTTGCAAGGCCACATATGGCTTGAATTTTGGAAAATTTGGCTGGAATCATCTGAAATTCATCCACTGAGCAGAGGGAAGGGGCCAGAAGCATCATCTGGGGACCAGAGAAGAGGAGGATTGGGGCGGTTTCTGGGCAAAAACACTGCACAGAGCAGGTAAGTATGACATGTTTGTTATTTTAATCTAAAAAAACGTAACCTTTACAACCACTTTAAGCTGAGGCAACATTTAATTTGCTATGTAAACAGTCTCTATTCCATTAGTAAAGCAAAACCCCCAGGTCCCCTTGTCTTCCAATATAAAGAGAACCTGTCTGAAGTAAGATAACAAATCTGAGACTGATGACAAAGAGCCATGTAGCTGACATACTCTTGTTAAAGGGGACAAATCGATGATTAGGGTACAAAGCCAACGGTAATATTATTGTCCCCAGGAAAGAATACTTTTTTCTTTTTTTAGTGACGGTGACCCCCTGACATGCCACATTTGGCATGTCATGTTTTGGGGGGGTACCCTCTTTTTAGAGGCATCCAGCGTCCTCTTCCTCCCGGGGCTCCGCGGCACAGGAAGGAAGTCATCTCTCACCCCTCCCTCCCTGCAATCTTGCCCGGCCAATCACAGTGCACATCGCGGCTCGTGCCCACAGTAGTGATGCTGGCACCACGGAGAGGAGGGGGGAGGAGCGACACTTCCTACGCCCGCATCGTTGGACCATGGGACAGGTGAGTGTCTGATATTAAAAGTCAGCAGCTACACTTTCTGTAGCTGCTGACTTGAAAAAGATTTTTGGGCGGAACTCCGTTTTAAGTCTCATTCACATGGCACTTAGACCAGCTTTCTGTGAATGGGCCGTGTGTTGATGCAGCTTGAGCCACCAGGGGGAGCATGCAGACAGCCCATTGAAGCCTATGAAGACAGGGTAAAAAGGCCTTACTATAATGTTTGTAAAGAAATATACTAATGATATTTTTTGGTCGCTTGTTTTTTAGAAATTACTGAAACTAGATGAAACCACGTTTCAGGGTCTATGTACAGTGGTAAGATCAAAACATTTTATTTTGTTTACTATGTTAAATCATATTTACCAATGTATTGCTGAGTAAATTAAGATTTATTAGGCAAGTAACAAGAACCTTTTATAAAATGTAGTATATTATCGCACTGAAATATGTGTGACTATAACAAAAATGAGCATTTTATCTATGAGACCATCACAACCCTTTGAAGAAGAAATCAGCCACATTGCTCATGTAAAACATATATCATTTATTCATATGTTTTCTCATATTATATGAAATAAATGGTGTTTCACCTATGCATGTCTCTGTTTACTGTATTATGTGAAGATTTACATGATTTCTTTATGTATGAACTTTAATTATCCATATATACTAATTAGAAATAATATTCTCCAATAGGGAGAGAAACTCTTAAAATCGAAGTGCGTGAAGGAAGCCATTGCGGTATGCATATATAATATCATCTGTAAATTAGAAATGGCAGAAATAATAGATTGTATAATGTCACTTAGAATCATTGGTTGCTACGGGATCAGAATCTGAACTTTTACACCATTTGGATATTTGTCTAATACTAAACATAGCCTAAGATTTTTACTGAAGAGACTTTTACAGTTTTATCACAGAGGATAATGAACATTATAATACATCTTCATGACATTTTATTCAAGATGAACCCCATGCAGATATAACAAACACTATTTGATCCAGGTATTCAGTCAATACAATTCATAAATGTTTTTTGACAGAGACAGCTGCAGAATAGTAGAAAGTTAGTGACCAACAGATGAGAAAAGTCAGGTCTGCTAAGGTTGCCTTCATCTCAAAACTTCATGAACACAATGACAAATTTCTTGTCAGGTGAAAAAGTATATCAATGTATCTGGAGCTTAGCTCTAAAGCATGCCATAAAGTATTCTGAGAAATACAGTATATGTAGGTATAAACAGTTTTGCTATTGTTTGTGATTTGTCAATAAATGTTTGTCATGTGGATATGAGTTGTTATGTGAACTGCTGTATTTCATTTCAGGATGATGCTACAGGCGTACTAAAGGGTCTGACAAAACTTTATTGTGAGGTAATATTGAAAACTATCTAAAACTGCATTTTTTTTATAATTTTTTTTTTTTTAATCCAAACTCATTCTATCCCATTTTGTTCCCAAATCCTTTGTGTGTCCCTAAA
The DNA here is from genome assembly GCA_028564925.1 of Lithobates sylvaticus. NCBI lineage: Eukaryota > Metazoa > Chordata > Amphibia > Anura > Ranidae > Lithobates > Lithobates sylvaticus. Next base: position 208,364,757 of record CM053032.1, read on the forward strand.
ACCCCTATTGTATTTTATATATAAAAACAATAAGAAATGTAATTCAATAGCTGAGGGAGTTGTTGTCACACCGGCTGACAACGGCCACATCATATGTAAAGCCCTGCAACATCAGCATATAAAACTTTCCAATGAAATCCTCAGAGAATTAGGGATTCTGGCTGTTAAATGCTAATTCATAAAGTACAGCGCTGCTATAAATAACAAAAAAAAATCAAATTAATATATTTTCAGTAACATAAAATTGTCCCAGGTGCTGAAATTGTTTGTGTCAACCAATATTAATAAATATCACTAAAAAACTAGTGTATGCAGAACAAATATTAAAAAATTATACAAATACAATAGATCAGTCTGACTCCGGTGCTCATCAAGTAAAAGTGCTCCCATGCTTCAAGAATAAATGCTTATCACGCTCTGTGCTCACACCACGCTCACCTCTAGTTTTGACCCATAAAATCTCTTTTATAGGTCTTATCGGGCATCTGCCCCTTTAACGGGTCTCAACACCACTGGTCTCCTTTCAGAATCCACCTTTTCCCTCTTTCCCTTTACAAAGGTAGCATCTACAGTATCCACCAGACAAGGATGTGTTAGACTTAGCTTAAAATAAAGACATAGAGATCATAGTGCCACTGGTGCTTAACTACTTGCCGACCGCCTCACGCAGATATACTGCGGCAGAAGGGCACGTACAGGCAAACTAACGTAGCTGTACGTGGCCCTTTAAGAGGTGGCCTGTGGCAAACTCTGTGAATTGGGTCGGACTTCATCGCCGCGGGGATACCCGCAATTGTCTCATGGAGAGGAAGAACGGGGAGATGCTAATGTAAGCAAGCATCTCCCCATTCTGCCAAGTGACAGGGTCACTGATCTCTGCTCCCTGTGATCGGGAGCAGAGATCAGTGATGTGTCACACTTGGCCACGCCCCCCACAGTTAGAAACACTCCCCAGGACACACTTAACCGCTACACTGCCCCCTAGTGGTTAACCCCTTCACTGCCAGGGTCATTTACACAGGAATCAGTGCATTTGTATAGCACTGATTGATGTATAAATCACAATGGTGCCAAAAATGTGTAAAAAATGTCAGATGTGTCCACCATAATGTCGCAGTCACGATAAAAATCGCTGATCGCCGCCATTACAAGTAAAATATTTTTTTATAAAAATGGCATAAAACTATCCCCTATTTTGTAAATGCTATAATTTTTGCCAACCCAATCAATAATCGCTTATTGCGATTTTTTTTACCAAAAATATGTAGAAGAATACGTATTGGCCTAAACTGAGGAAAAAAATAGTTTTTTTTTATATATTTTTAGAGGATATTTATTTCAGCAAAATTGAAAAAATAAGGCGTTTTGTTTTCAAAATTTCCGCAATTTTTTTGTTTATAGCGCACCAAATTAAAAACGCAGGGGTGAACAAATACCACCAAAAGAAAGCTCTATTTGTGGGAAAAAAAGGACATCAATTTTGTTTGGGAGCCACATTGCACGACCGCGAAATTGTCAGTTAAAGCGAGGCAGTGCCAAATCGCAAAAAGTGCTCTGGTCAGGAAGGGGGTAAATTCTTCTGGGGCTGAAGTGGTTAAAGGCATGTGTTGATGTCTGCATTTCAGCAAGAACATGTGGCCCGGTTAGGGTTAGCTTTAACATTAATTTGATTTGTAAATCCAGCAAACAAAATAGAAATCTTATAATCAGTAATTTGAATGTCATTAGCACTGTGTTGGATAAAATATTAATTTGTATTCATTATTTTCTGTTTTATAGTTAGAGAAAGGTGGTGCAACTGATGCTTCTGATAAATTAGCAAAAATAGTGGTAAGAACCTTTTGTAATGTAAATGCAAAGTATTGTAAAGAATGGAAACCAATTAACAATCATTTCTTAACTGATGGGAATAAGTTGAAATCTGATTGCTAGGTGTAGATACATTTTGCTCTACTTGAAATTTCTCTTTTAACAACCTCCTTCCCAGGCCTATTCTGACACTTCGCTCCTACATGTAAAAATCAAAATTTTTTGCTAGAAAATTACGTAGAACCCCCAAACATTATATATATTTTTTCAAAGACCCTATAGAATAAAATGGTGGGTGTTGCAATATTATCAATATTAGTGCAGCGGTTTTTCAAACACATTTTTTTTGGAAAAAAACAAAAAAGAGTAAAGTTAGTCTAATTTTTTGTATAATGTGAAAGATGATGTTATGTTGTGTAAATAGATATCTAACATGCTTCACTTTAAAATTGCCTGTGGAATTATTATTATTATACACGATTTATATATCGCCAACATTTTAGACAGCGCTTTAAAATGTATAGGGGGACAACACTATTACAGTACAGTTCAATACAAAAGGTACAGGAGGGCCCTGCTCGCAGAGCTTACATTCTAAATGGACGGGTTGGTGGTATGGCAGCAGACTACGGTACTTAAAAATCTCCATAGGTGACGCTTTAAACGCCTTTACAGGTTACCAGTTTAGAGTTACACAAGAGGTCTGGTGCTAGAATTATTTTTCTCGCTTTGACGTTTGCAACAATATCTCACATGTGTTTTGCGATCACCATTTACATATGCATGCGGGAGTAATATATGCGTTCGCATTTGCACATAATCATGGTGGGACGTGGGCGTTTTACATTTTTTTAATTTATTTTATAAAAAAAAAATGTACACAATTTCTGACAGGTCCCCTTTTATGGAGAGATCAGGGGTCTCTCCTCTGGACCCCCATGCAACTGATCAGACTGCAATCTGATCGGTTGCTTCCTTGGTTGTTGGTGGCCAGGGAAATAAAGGGGCCAAACCAGAAGTGACAAACTGCTCATCGCTCCCAGTTTCTAGGGTTATAGAGAGAGAGGGAACAATTTAGATTTGATTCTGTACATTTGCTATAATATATAACAACAAAATCTTAAAAATGCTTTGATATAAGGTAGCAACCAATCATAAAGCACCCTGTCTGTCCTGATATCAGCAAAACCAGTTGCTATGTGTCCCTTCATGTTGCTAAAATATTACATTGAGTAAAATCAATAGGGATTGGTGAGATGAACACTGTAGACAGAGAAAAGGCCATATTTTTAGTGGGCGATATGAAGAGGAAGGCTAATTCTCAGCAATGCAGTGTAGTTTTGAAATGCAACTAAAAGTGTAATTAATAAACAATGTTTATCAAACTTCTGAACAAGGTATATTTGCTGATGCATTGGACAGATTGAGGTTGGTTTACTACAGGCTAATAGACTTGTTCCCCTCTGCAAATGCAGTTGCTCCAGAGCTTAGTAAATGAGGTACGGCTTCACTTTGCAAAGAGTACCCAATCACGTCCAAGGAAAATAAAAAAAACAGCATTTTTGCTTGCACATGATTGGATGATGGAAGTCAGCAGAGCTTCTGCTCATTTACTAAGCTCTGGAGCAACTGCACTTGCAGTCTTTTTGCCTTTAGTAAATAAACCCCAGAGTCTCTGCTGGTGGAACAGATCACCGATCAGTAAGAGCCTCCAACTGCTGTCACTTCTCGAACATCAGTCCCCAAACCCATTTGGCAGACACCATGTGACCAATGTCATGAGTAGGGAAGAGCCGAACACCCCCTGGTTCGGTTCGAACCAGAACATGCGAACAGGCAAAAAATTTGTGCGAACATGCAAAACCCTATTAAAGTCTATGGGAGACAAAGATGAAAAATCTAAAGTGCTAATTTTAAAGGCTTATATGCAAGTTATTGCCATAAAAAGGGCATGGGGACCCGGGCACTGCCCCAGGGGACATATATCAATGCAAACAAAGTTTTTAAAATTAAATTTTTTTCTATACAGTTTTTATATATAATTATGTATGAAACCCCCTTTTACCTATTTTAAAACAGGGAAAAATTGCATGTATCGTGAATGAAGAGCTGGGAGATGGTCAATCACTGGTAAGAATGCTCTCCAAAATGTATTTAAATGAAGGTTCATCCTTACAATTCAATTCTTGAAACCTCTCCAGCAGGTTCTGTTGGAATTAAACTATAGAGTAAAGAAAATAAGCATATAAGCAATGAGCACTTTCTCAGGCTTTATAAGAACTGCACTAACAAAATTCAGCTTAAAGGGACAAAATATAATGACACAACTTTTTTTAGTTTTGTCAGGATTTTATTGCTGTGTGTGCCCCCATCAGGGATATCCCCCCTCTCTATTTGCCCTTTTTATCATTATCATCGAAAGTGAAAGTAAAATAAATTTGTTACATTTTGGTTTGACACCAGAACAGAAAAATATGGGAACTCTTCCAATGGGGACACTAGTTCTGGTGATACTCTGGGATCCCTTCACTTTGGAGGGATTTCTGCTCACTTCCTGTTTTCGTTATGGGACAGGAAGTGAAGGGAAATCCCCCAAATGGCACACACATGGCAAAAAACTGACAGAGGTTATAATCCTGGCTCACTCTATCCTAAATGAAAAATAATTTTGCCTTTAGTTCTACTTCAAAAAAGCTGCTTAAAGAGATCGTTGCTTGCAAAGAAGAAAACAAAATACTTACCTATCCTGCTTCCCATGAACACTGAACACTGCTCTTATGCAGGGAAATCCCAAATGAAATTCCTTCTTAAACAGACACTTCTGGGAGTGTCCATTTCCTGTGACCTCCACTGTACTTATTTATCCTCCCACCACCCCCTCATCATTGCTGTATCCTGTACTGCACCCCTTGACAAGTAGACATTGATCATTAGAACCCTTTGTGTATAAATGTTTACAAACAATAAATTGTGTCTTTAGAAATACAAGGTAAGATCTGTTTTATATCTGACTTGATTTGCTAAAACATTGCACTATTGAAGCAAAGTTCAGCCAAAAAAAAATTAAAAGCCAGCAGCTACAAAAAGTGTAGCTGCTGACTTTTAATAATTGGACACTCACCTGTCCCACGGTCTAGCGATGCGGGTGTACGAAGCCCCGCTCCACCCCCCCTCCTCTCCGTTGCACTGTCATCACTACTCTGGGTCACGAGCCGCGCTGCACGCTGTGAATGACCGGACAATCTTCTGGGACCTATGATGTGTCCCAGAAGATTGCAGGGAGGGAGGGGGAGAGGTGAACTTCCTTCCGGTGGCGTGGAGCCCCGGGAGGAAGTGGGAGCTGGATGCCTCTAAAAAGAGGGTATCTGCCCCCCCCCCCCCCCCCAAAAAAATGACATGCAAAATGTGGCATGTCAGGGGGTCACCTGCACTTAAAGTGGAAGTTCCATTTTTGGGTGGAACTCCGCTTTAATAATGGATTATTTTTTACAAGCGGTTGTAACCCCTTAAAAATTCTTGAATTATCTCCTGGGGTACACATGGAACTGGTTGATAAGTTGTGCCCTAAACTGAGGAAATTATATTATTTAAATTATTCTAAGGAGCCAGGATGAGATTTATACTTCCTGCCACCCTAAGCCAACTATCTTGTGCCCACTTACTTTAAATGACTGACTAACCTTAGTATTATACCAACAAGAACTGACCTCATAGCCACACAAGTAATACTGAGGGTAGGAGTGGCGAAGGTGAACAATACAGATTTCCAGACAGTACACCTAACACTGATGATTAGAGGATAAGGCAAACTCTCACCCTGCTCTGATAGCAGTTCAGTTTTAGGCGTACAGACCCAATGTGGATGAATTGTAAGAACACAGTATGAGGTGTGGCAATTAAATTCCCGGAATGCCCATGGCATAGCACTATAATACTTGTGTGCATTGCGCTGTTGGCAGAAAATGAGTGGCAGGAATCTGGAGCGAGGATTGGCATCAAATTTTGCATGGAAATTGGCAAAAGTGCAAATAAAAATTTTGCTCTGTTACAACAGGTTTATGGTGATAATTCCATGAAAAAATCTATTGTTTTTGAATGGCAAATGCAGTTTAAGGAGGACAATTTAGCAAATTTCTTATGGCAAGAAAGCTTTGAAAAAGATTTACTTGCTCTCTCCAGCAGATTGTTAAAATGACAGTTTTCAGATGTCTCTGTAATGACAGAACTGTCTTTTTCACCCTCCCATCTCCCTGGTACTTTTCAGTAGAGTAAAGGGAAATATCTTTACCTTCAGTAGTCATTATTTAACAACCTTTCTCCTACTGTGACAGCAAGAATTAGTAAAAGCTCCAAAGCACCACTGCACTAACAACGCCAAAGTCAATGGTGTAAAAAATTCTCCAAAAAAAAAAAACAGCAATTATAAAACCAACTAAAATATACAGCAAAGATGTAAAGCAATAAACATGTTAAATAATGATACTTTATATTAACCTCTAAAACTGTTTCTGTGTAATTTTATGATTTCACTAATTTATTTGTTTTATTTCAGGAAAATCTACTGAAATCACTTGGTGATGATTATGTTAAGGCACTGGTTAAACACCTACTCCTTACTTCTGGGGTAAAATGTTTTGTTGGTTTGTGATTTATACTGTATATTCATTCCTCATTCTGCTGTATACAGCTAATATTACATTGGGTGAACTGTATAGTGGGATCGAGAAAAGCAGCCAGGAATCGAAGAACACTTTTTAAAGAGGGAGTCCGGCAAAAATTTTTTTTTAAAAAGTCAGCAGCTACAAATACTGCAGCTGCTGGCTTTTAAAATATGGACACTTACCTGTCCAGCGCGCCCACGATGTCGGCACCCAAAAGCTGATCTGTCGATTGTCTCTCAGGTGCTGCCGCCGCCATCTTCGGTATGGTAATCAGGAAGTGAAGCCTTGCGGCTTCACTTCCCGGTTCCCTGCTGCGCATGCGCGAGTCGCGCTGCGCAATAAGGACGCCCCCTGCTGTCTCTGGGATCCGTTTGTTTCCCAGCAGACAGCGGGGGGATGACAGGAAGTGGCGTAAATAGCCTCAGATTCTGCGGCTATCTACGCACGGAAGTGGGTGCAGATACCTTTATTATACAGGTATCTGTACCCCCCCCCCCCCTGAAAGGTGCCAATTGTGGCACCGGAGGGGGGGGGGGTTCCGATGAGCGGAAGTTACACTTTAGGGTGGAGCTCCGCTTTAAATTACATTTTCCTGAATGAAAATTCCACCTAACTACTTTACAGCTAAAGAAAAAAAAAACTTATTATGTTTTTTACAGCTGCAAAAATGTAACAGTATAAATACTTAAAACAATATTTCTCTTATTAAATAGCTTTACCACAGTTTATTAATTATCGTGTCTTATATTTATTATAGAAAGTCAAGGTGGTTAGCAGTGCATTATGTCCCCTGGTAAGTTTGAAACGCATTCCTTAGTAAATACGGCTTTGCATATGCTGTCTTTCAAATAGTATTATTTTGAGATTCTGCATTGTATAATCTGCTTTTGGGTTTGGCTAAATCATATACAGTATAAAAGTATAATCATTTCTTTAACCAGTTAGCAACCGGCCCATAGCCGAAAAAACGGCTACAGGGCGGTTGCTTAACTCTGGGAGGCCGTTAATTAACGGCCTCACAGAATTCTGCTCTTGCGCGCCCCCTGGTGCGCGCACTCGAGAGCATCCATGATCGCCGGGTCCAGAGGACCCGGCGGATCATGGATCACGGTAAACGGCCGCTCATCGCGGCCGTTTACCACGTGATCGCTCCGTCAAATGACGGAGTGATCACATGTAAGCAAACCGGCGTCATTTGATGACGCCGGTTCCTCTCTCCTCCTCTCTCTGTACCGATCGGTACAGTATGAGAGGAGAGGGGGAGGGATCGGTGGCAGCAGTGCTGTGGGCGGGATCTGTAGTGCCCACAGCCTGCTCTGCCACCACCGATCCATCCATCCATGCTCAGCCATCCCCCCATACCCTGCAATACCCAGCAATAGCCTGCAGTGTATTGCTGGGTATTGCAGGGTATGGAGGGATGGCTGAGCATGGATGGATGGATTCTCTGCCATCCCCCCCAATACTGTGCCATACCCCCCTATACTGTGCCATACCCCCCGCAATACTGTGCCATACCCCCGCAATACTGTGCCATACCCCCCCGCAATACTGTGCCATACCCCCGCAATACTCTGCCATACCCCCGCAATACTCTGCCATACCCCCGCAATACTCTGCCATACCCCCGCAATACCCTGCCATACTCTGCCATACCATGCGATACTCTGCCATACCATGCATACTCTGCCATACCCTGCGATGCCCTGCCATACCCTGCGATGCCCTGCCATACCCTGCCATACCCTGCGATGCCCTGCCATACCCTGCGATACCCTGCCATACCCTGCGATACTCTGCCATACCCTGCGATACTCTGCCATACCCTGCGATACTCTGCCATACCCTGCGATACTCTGCCATACCCTGCGATACCCTGCGATGCCCTGCCATACCCTGCGATGCCCTGCCATACCCTGCGATACCCTGCCATACCCTGCGATACTCTGCCATACCCTGCGATACTCTGCCATACCCTGCGATACTCTGCCATACCCTGCGATACTCTGCCATACCCTGCGATACTCTGCCATACCCTGCGATGCTCTGCGATACTCTGCGATACCCTGCCATACCCTGCCATACCCTGCGATACTCTGCCATACCCTGCGATACTCTACCATACCCTGCGATACTCTGCGATACCTGGCGATACTCTACCATACCCTGCGATACTCTGCAATACCCGGCGATACTCTGCGATACTCTACCATACCCGGCGATACTCTGCAATACCCGGCGATACTCTGCAATACCCTGCGATACTCTGCCATACCCCTGCAATACCCAACAATACCCTGCGATACTCGCTACGATCAAAGCCAGGATCGTTTTTTTTTTTTTTTTTTTCAGGCTTTCCAGCCTAGAGGTGAGATGTGGGGTCTTATTGACCCCATATCTCACTGTAAAGAGGACCTGTAATGCCATATTCCTATTACAAGGGATGTTTACATTCCTTGTAATAGGAATAAAAGTGATCAAAAAAATTTTTGGGGGGAAAAAAAGGGTCAAACTAAAATAAATAAAGTAAAATGAACAATAAAATATATATATATTTTTTTAAAGCGTCCCTGTCCCCGTGTGCTCGCACGCAGAAGCGAACGCATACGTAAGTCCCGCCCACATATGAAAACGGTGTTCAAACCACACATGTGAGGTATCGCTGCGAACGTTAGAGCGAGAACAATAATTTTGGTCCTAGACCTCCTCTGTAACTCAAAACATGTAACCAGTAAACAAAATTAAAGCCTATGGGGATTTTTAAGTAGCGAAGTTTGGCGCCATTTCACGAGTGTGTGCAATTTTGAAACGTGACATGTTGGGTATCTATTTACTCGGCGTAACTTCATCTTTCACATTATGCAAAAACATTGGGCTAAATTTACAGTTTTGTTTTTTGTAAAGCACAAAACATTTTTTTTCCAAATAAAACACGTTCGAAAAATTGCTGCGCAAGTACCGTGCTAGATAAAAAGTTGCAACGACCGCCATTGTATTCTCTAGGGTCTTTGCTAAAAAAACATTTATAATGTTTTGGGGTTCTATGTAATTTTCTAGCAAATAAATGATGATTTTTACATGTAGGAGAGAAATGTCAGAATTGGCCTGGGTGCTCCAGAACACCTGATGGTGCTCCCTGCATGTTGGGCCTCTGTATGTGGCCACGCTGTGTAAAAGTCTCACACATGTGGTATCGCCGTACTCAGGAGTAATAGCAGAATGTGTTTTGGGGTGTAATTTGTGGTATGCATATGCTGTGTGTGAGAAATAACCTGCTAATATGACAATTTTGTGAAAAAAAAAAAAAAATTAAAAAAAAAATCTTGATATTGCAAAGAATTGTGGGAAAAAATGACAACTTCAAAAAACTCACGATGCCTCTTTCCAAATACCTTGGAATGTCTTCTTTCCAAAAAGGGGTCATTTGGGGGGTATTTGTACTTTTATGGCATGTTAGGGTCTCAAGAAATGAGATAGGCCGTCAGTACTTCAGGTGTGATCAATTTTCAGATATTGGCACCATAGCTTGTGGACTCTAAAACTTTCACAAAGACCAAATAATATACCCCAATTTGTACTTATTTTTACCAAGGATATGTAGCAGTATAAATTTTGGCCAAAATTTATCAAGAAAAATTACAAATTTGCTAAATTTTATAACAAAAACGAAGAAAAATTCATTTTTTTACTGAATTTTCAGTCATTTTTCTTTTATAGCGCAAAAAATAAAAAACCCAGAGGTGATTAAATACCACCAAAAGAAAGCTCTATTTGTGTGAAAAAAAGGACAAAAATTTCATATGGGTACAGTGTTGTATGAATGAGTAATTGTCATTCAAAGTGTGAGAGCACCGAAAGCTGAAAATTGGTCTGGTTATTAAGGGTGTTTAAGTGCCCAGTGGTCAAGTGGTTAAAGCAGAGTTTCAGTCTTTTTTTGTTTATTAAACGTCAGCAGCTACAAAAAGGGTGGAACTCCGCTTTAAGGCTGCTAAAACGATGGTAAAGCAGCGCTAAATATAGCGCTGCTTTACCGTCGCCTCCCCGCACCGCCCCAGTGTGAAAGCAGCCTAAGTGCAGTTTATCTACAGCAACAGTAAATGATCAAAGATAAAGTTCACTCTAATAATAACAACTGCATTGTAAGTGAGGGTGAAAAATGTATTTTGTCCAACCTTTATGTTAACTCTTACATTCCACTACACCTACACAGAACTACTCTGGTCTAAACCAAATCTTCTCCATAACTCTGTAGAAATCTCTAAACTGTCAATAATTCTAATTTCTAAAGCTACACTAGCTACTAATACACAAATATGCTGATCTCTTAAACCAGACCCCTCACAAGGGTTTATTGTCTGTGTCTGCCCTGCTTAAATCGGGAGTTCCCCCGAAAATAGTTTTTTTAAAAGTCAGCAGCTACAAATAATGCAGCTTCTGACTTTTAAAATATGGACATTCACCTGTCCAGCGCGCCCACGATGTCGGCACCCGAAGCCAAACTGTCGCTCGGCTCTCGGGTGCTGCCGCAGCCATCTTCGGTATGGGAATAATGAAGTGAAGCCTTGCGGCTTCACTTCCCGGTTCCCTAATGCGCATGTGCGAGTCGCGCTGCCCAGTACGGATAGTCCCTGCTGTCTCTGGGACCCGTGTGTTTCCCAGCAGACAGCGGGGTGGAGACAGGAAGTGGCGTAATAGCCGCAGAATCTGCAGCTATCTATGCCCGGAAGTGGGTGCAGATACCTGTATTATACAGGTATCTGCACCCCCCTCCCCCCTGAAAGGTGCCAATTGTGGCACCGAAGGGAGGGAGGGAGGGTTCCGATGAGCGGAAGTTCCACTTTAGGGTGGAGCTCTGCTTTAAGGCTGCATTTACACTGCAGCGCTTTGAATCGCATACATATTTGCCACTAATCTGCCCGCGAGTTAAAGGCGTTGATGTGTGAATGACAAATTGCGGGACCCACAATTGAGATGCCATTCATTTTACTGACACCTCAAATTGCGGTGCGGATCTGCCATGATTGTGGCGTGATAAATCATGTTGCAATCGTGGCAACCCACATTGCGGGAAGCATGTCACCCAAAATCAGCTCCTGAACTTTTTTTGGGTGACATGGTTCCCGCGACTGCAACACGATTTATCATGCAACAATCGCAGCAGACCCGCACCGCGATTTGAGGTGACATTCAAATGAATGGCATCTCAATTGCCCGTGTCCCGTGATTTGTCATTCACACATCGGCACTTTCAAATCACGGGCAGATTCCCATCAAATCTGCCCATGATTCAAAACGCTGTAGTGTGAATGCAGCCTTATTGTCATGAAAAGAATACTGTCATGAAAATGACTATATTGAAAACAGCAAAGCGTTATAGCCTAACTCCAGCTTTCTCTCACTTTAAAATAGTTAGTTTGGATCAAGCAGGCCTAAGCAAACCATTACCTTCACTAACAGATTCACACACTGTCAGCGCTGTATAAACTGTTGTAGCATCAGTTATATACAGTATACAGGCATACCCCACTTTTAAGTACAGAATGGGGTTTATTTACTAAAGCTGGAAAGTGCAAAATCAGGCTCACTTCTGCATAGAAACAATGAGCTTCCAGGTTTTATTATCAAAGCTTAATTGAACAAGCCGAGGTTAGAAGCTCATTAGTTTCTATGCAGAAGTGAGCTTGATTTTGCACTTTCCAGCTTTAGTAAATAAACCCCATTGTGTACTTAAAAGTGGGGTATGCCTGTACAGTGCGGTGTTCCAGCAGCAGTACTGGGACTTCCCATCCCACTCCCAGAACAAAATTGAGTTGGGATGAGTGCTGCTCAGCTATTCACAGGAAGCTTTGTATTTTCTGAATAAATAGAAGATTTTCTCTGATTGCCAGTGGTGGAGAGGCAGGCAGATGATGTCATGATCTCCACCCCAACCAATCACAGGGAGCTTTGTACTCAGAAAATACAAAGCAATGCTCAGCCAAATTCAATTTTGTTCCAGGAACTTGATGGAAGTCCATGTCCTGCTGTCTGAACACAGCGCTGTATACTGTATGAATCTGATGCCACATACAGTTTATACAGGACTTCCAGCTGGCCCATCTGTTAGTGAAGGTGATAGTTTGTTTGGACCATCCTGATTTAAAGTGACAGAAGGCTAAAGTTTAGCTTTATTATACATAATGACAGCGTTCAATATATAAATTCAGATTCATTTTACATTCACGTTTAACCTCTCTGGCGGTATGATTATGTCAGATCTCAAAGCGGGACCTTGTTTTGCATAGAAATTTGGCGTTTTATATGATAGGCCTGTAATTCTTAGGAATAACTTGTTTAAATCTGTCCAAACAAGAGTATAGTAGACATCCCGGGTATGATAAAGTTTGAAACACAAAATTATAAATATAATATAATAAATAACTATAAATAATTATCAAAAATAATAATAAAATGTATTTGAAAATGTAATCAATTCAAAAACAATGAAATTTGCTCAGTCGCAAAAATGTCGCTGTCATCACTTTCAGTGTCTGATGACAAATTTCCTCACTAATCACTATCGCTCAATTCTGCAAGTGATTCTTATTTACTATCGCTGTTTTTTAGCTGGTCAAAAAACGCTTTTGACGTAAAGGGACGCTTTTTGAATACCATGGACATTCTCAAGTTTCCAGGCAGAAAGAACAGTATATATAATATAAAAGTTCATGCAGGGCACTGGACAAAGCACTAGGGACAAAAGGTAGTGAAATAATTTTATACAGTAATGTAATCTTACAGATTACAGTGTACTGTATGTGTTATTCACTTTTTGAATTTGCCGCCAGGCTCCGCCTCATGCGTCATGACGCTTGCAGGGAACAGAGCCCGGAACACAGTACATCGGACAGAGGACACAACCCACGGACACAGCGGGCGGACATTGCAGGATCCTGAGGACAAGGTAAGTAACTTTGCCTGGATCCTGCGATGCAATCCTGAGTGTGGCTCGGGGTTACCGCTTTGGTAGTGAAGATTCACCCCGAGCCACACTTGTGATTAATGCTAGGGAGGTTAACTCCTTTATTGCCAATGACATGTGGCATATGTTGGTATCAGCAGGGGGTTTTGTACACATGCACACACACCAAATCTTTTATATTTTACCAAAAGATTGGGTCATTTATTGTATTTGTGTGCCCTAAAATGTAATTGGGTTGCAAAGGTTCATTTTTTTTTTTTTTTATAAAAAAGTTGTTATACTTACCTGCTCTGTGCAATGGTTTTGCACAGAGCGGCCAAAACCTCCTCTTCTGGGGTCCCCCTCCAGTGCTCTAAGCAACAAGCCAGGCTGTGTACAACTATAGACACACACAGCGCAGCTTGGCCTGCTCCCTCACGAGGTTTAATTGATAGCAGCAGGAGCCAATGGCTCTCCTGTGAGGGCATAGAGAGATAGAGAGCAGTGCTGGATCAAGATAGGATTCAGGTAAGTATTTAATGGGACTGGGGGGAGATGATCATGAAAAATGCTTTTTACCTTAATGCAGAGAATACATATTATTATTATTATTATTATTATACATAATTGATATAGTGCAGTTTACGTAGCACTTTACAATGTAGAGGGGGGACAGCATAATTACAGTACAGTTCAATACAGAAGGTACAGGAGGGCCCTGCTCATAGAGCTTACACTATAAAGGGAGGGGGTGGTGGTACAAAAAGGTAATAGTTGCGGAGAATGAATTGATGGGGGTTGCTCGGGACAGTTAGGTGGGTGTGGGATAGGTTAATGTGGGTTAATACTTTAGGGTGTGATAGGATGTGAGTTAATAATTTAACTTTAGTGTTTTTTTTACGGCAAATTTGCATTTGATAAACCTTTGCGCTAATATTGTGTGACATACAGCATTTGGAACTACCACTATGTAATTCTCCAGGGTCTCTGTTTATAGAAAATATATACTCTTTGTGGGTTTTAACTAATCGTCAGGCCTAAACAGATTTGAATGTGTGCAAAAACAGCTCTGGCATTGAATTAAATGAAACAAACCCGCCGCTTATCAAATACAAACTTTATCAGCTCCTGCAGAATTGGTTCAGAGTAGCAAAACAAAACCCCTTGGGAAACGGTTGCTATTTCCACAGAGGAGGGAAAAAAAGTCTTTCTTGAAGCACCAAGGGCAGTTGGATCAAATCCCTGGACCAAAATATTACTGGTCTTAGTTTTATGACTTTTGTAGTTGCAAGAATATCATTTATTCTTTTTTTAAATTGAATTGTCCATGTCATTATTAATCATACAGTAAAGCATTCCACAGATTACACCCTTACTGTAAAGAAATTCTTTATGAACTGATGATAAAATCTCCTTTCCTCCATACACAGCTGATGTCCCCTTGTACTTTGTAAAGTCCTTATAATAAAAAGGCAATTCACCAACATTTTGTTTCACTTTTGACATATTTAAATGTTTTAATACAATTACTTCCAACATTTTTTTTCAAACCACGGATACTCAAGTGTCCAATCTTTCACTGTTATATTTTCCATGTCTTTTAGAGCTCTTTCATCCGGGTGGCAGTAAAAACAGACTGTTGAACTGCGGTTTAACCACTCCCCCGGCCACCCACCTAAATAATAACATTGGAGCCAAACTGGGGCTGTACACATGCTGTGGCAATTTTAACTCAGCTTGCAGAGTTTGACAGGTGACACCGCCTGTGGACTGTACTGTTGAGGTCAATGTGAGCCCTCTGCAATCAGGGGCCCAACGCTTGACTTGTGGTTGCTGTGCAGTTTTTAATACAAATACCCCCCTTTGATATTAAAAAAAACAGACATTCAGGAGGTAGCAGGATTGCCTGCCAGTCACTGCTATGTGACTCTTTGAAAAGTGATTCACTGCAGATTGCTTTTCATAGGGCAGTATGCACTGCCACCAGTGCAAAACCTTTATGTGTTTTGTTGCCTGTCTCTGTATTCAGTTTCTTGTCTTTATTAAACAATAGTACCTATAATGTGATCATAAAGCATAGCTACTGCCTTAATCAATAAAGGGCAATGCAATTGCCTTGGTTTATGTGCTTAATGCTATAATTACATTAATTTGTTATTTAACTGCCCATGCTATCATTCTGCCAAAATCTTTCAGTAACATCTAGTATTCTGAATTAAAGTGCTATTAAACGCAAAAGAAAACATTTATTGTATCGCAGCTTACAAATTCCTAGATGTAATGGCTGCATTAGTTTTCTTTTTTAGAATTTCTTTCCTTTATTTTCATCAGGTGATCTTGCTAGTAAATCTGTTATTTTCCAACATAACAAGCTATCCTACAGATGTAGCAGTTACAGGATTTAAACAACCCATATAACACTGACAGGGGTGCATGCAGTGATCACCTTTTTATTTATGTAGAACCTTTATTCCAAAGGGGAAAAAACTGTTTGCTGTAACTATGTCTATTTTAACAGTCCATATATTGCAAGCCTGACATGAAGCAATATGGTTTTCTATCAAGAGTTAATGTTTATATGTATATTTTATTCTTCCCAAGATCAACCCTTTGTCCCGTATATGAATGTAGGCTGGACACTACTTACTGCATTAATATCCATGTGGTAAGTTTATTATTATATATATTCTTTAATACATCTACCAGGATTTTACTGCAAGGAAATAAGAGAAATGGACTTATAATTAAATCAGACATTTCATGTTAAGGGAACCTGTGAGGTCAGAAATATGAGGACTGCCAATGCTGACTTGGTATTTAAGTTGCAGGTTCCAGGGCAGTCACCCTGATCCTGGATTCATTATCTAGTGAATTGCCATCCTTGGATACACAAGCAGGAACTGTGTTTAGTCTTTTATAAATACACCAATTACATGTTTGTTCAAATTTATGACTACTTCAGAGCCTGTCCCTTTAAACCCATATCAGCAATGACGGCTTCTATACGGTTATCCTTACAGACAGAATGTAATGATATTTTATATTAGATATTTTATATTAGGACGTCACTATCATCTAATTGTTCCCCTCAAACTGTAAAAGAAAAAAATATATCCCTTAAAGAGAAACTGTCACCATATCCATTCAGGGCAAAGTGACAATGTCTGTGCAAAGGGACTTCCCCGACACACTGATACTCACCTTGCCTCCCTCTCCACTTCTTCCTCCATCACATCTGTCTCCACAATCCTCCATGTCAGACACTAGGGGGAGCAGTGACATCACTCCTCTGTAATGATTCATTGCTAGACCCAAGCACTGTCACTTGGTAGAAGGTCACATCCCTCATACACAAAGCACAGGAGAGTTCCACTGGCTGGTATCAGCTCTAGTGGGTGAGGGTAGGTGGAGTGATGACAAGGTAAGTATCAGTGCATCAGAGAGGTCATCTATCTCTTGACCAGTGTAGATAAGATGCACCCACCTTATAACGGCTGCCGCCCATTATTATACCCCACCACCTTATTCCCCATAATCTTACTTATAGAAACGAGACCACTCTTTAATTGGGGTATAACTGGCCATAGCAGCCTTTTATTAACAAATATCAAATATATATAAAATATATATAAACTTTATTAACCATAAACAGAATATCAGTTCTCCCACCCGGTGGTCTTAAACGGCACTTCCCCATATAACTATGTTCCACTTTTTCACTGCGGGCCTGCTATCGTACTAGGCCTCCGGCCGTGATAAACATCAGCCCGGTGACAACTCATTACCCGCAGTGTCCAGATTATCCTCTTCAGCTAATCCGTGTTAACTGTACACCAAGGGGGCCCATGGCACTATTGAGTCCCCAACACTTCCATCTCCTGGGTTAGTTACCACCATAAAAGACCACACCACCGCCAACCGACTGCTGCCATGACTTCTCTTGAAACCGCACCTGAAATAAAAGCATTAGTACAACCCAAACACATTCAAGGGAGGGTGGGTGGGAAACTTCTCCCTTCTGGCAAAATCTCAAATGTTGCCCGGGAAAAACCCCCCGGGACTTAAATAAATTAAACCCCTCCCACCTGCTTGCTTTCCTAACCCCACCCAGCTATCTACTTACATTCCCCTCTATTTATTTTTAACCCTCGCTGTGCCCCCTTATCACTCCTGTCATGCTGGCCCTCTGCTATGCTCCTTTTCTCTGCGCTCGCTCCCGGGCCCTTCTTGACCAGTGTAGATAAGATGCACCCACCTTATAACGGCTGCCGCCCATTATTATACCCCACCACCTTATTCCCCATAATCTTACTTATAGAAACGAGACCACTCTTTAATTGGGGTATAACTGGCCATAGCAGCCTTTTATTAACAAATATCAAATATATATAAAATATATATAAACTTTATTAACCATAAACAGAATATCAGTTCTCCCACCCGGTGGTCTTAAACGGCACTTCCCCATATAACTATGTTCCACTTTTTCACTGCGGGCCTGCTATCGTACTAGGCCTCCGGCCGTGATAAACATCAGCCCGGTGACAACTCATTACCCGCAGTGTCCAGATTATCCTCTTCAGCTAATCCGTGTTAACTGTACACCAAGGGGGCCCATGGCACTATTGAGTCCCCAACACTTCCATCTCCTGGGTTAGTTACCACCATAAAAGACCACACCACCGCCATCAGCTAACAAGGGTGACCACCTAACCCTTGGGAGCTCCGCCAAACTCTCAGCGCCCTCTGTATCCCCCCCTGTAATCCCAGAGCCCAGAGATCAATACCTACATCCGACAGATGCACTCCGTCCCCCCGAAGGTACAGCCCCACATCCTTCTCCAACTCCTGGTGTCGAACCACCAGACCTCCATTACGAATAATAAATTGACCCACCCTTTTGTTGACTTTAATGCGGGTTTTATTCAAGCGGTCAACCGACCTAGCCAATCTCCACGATTTCCTGGCCACGATATCGGACCAGACGATCACCATATTAGGGAAGGAAGTGCTCAGGCGCAGGAAGTCAATCTTCACATCCCTTATGAGCACCCTTGCGGGCCGGCCCCCCAGGTCGTTACCCCCAACGTGAAGTACCAACACGTCCGGCGGCCTGTCCAGGCGCGCAACGTGCTGCACTTCCGGTAAAACCCTGGACCACTTCATGCCTGGCCTACCTATCCAACGGATACATGCCTCATCCCTGGATATGCCTAATTGCCTGCCATTGGGTCTAATATCTGCCCGCCTAGCCCCCCAGAATACAAAAGAATGGCCCAATATCCAGACGAGACCCGTCTGTGTTCCATCTGTAACAAAATGGAAAAAACACAGATAACCTATGAAAATTTAACAACTAGCCACAAGCTTAAAACCTTATATTTGCCGCCATTCCCACTCCCCCCTTTCAAGTTCCAAATCAGTGGGCCGCTCTCTACTCGACCACCAAGTGAGGCCGGATGTATGTACGGAATCTCCGCGAGTCCCAACGGCCGATCTTTTTAACCGCATCTTCGTCCAACCCACATCGTGCGGCCTCAGTAGCCGCCCCGATGCGGAAGGAGTGCGAAGCGTACTGCGAACTATCCAGACCGGCCGCTTTCAAACATTTCTTGAAAACTGCCACGAACTGAAACTTGGACAACGGAGAACCGTCCTCGTGAATGAGCCACACACCTTCCGCCGACGGGCGAACCCCCAGAAAATCCTGTACCGCCCTTACAGGGCACACAGGGGAATCCGGCAACGGATAAAGCTTCACCCTTACCCCTTTACCAATCTGATCCGTCTTGGATCGCCTAAGCAATACCTCCACTCCACCCCCTGTTAACCCCACATCCCGGGCGCGCAAACCCCCGGGAACCCTTCTGGACGGACTCACTAGCTCACTTATCCGAAAGGCGCCAAAAAAGGCCAGCGAGAACGCTGCCCGGAACAAGGACACCTCGTAAGCTGTAGAGCATATCGTATCTAACTGACTCGCCAGTACCCTCAGGTTGCCAAAAGTCACCGGCCTCCTGACATCCTTCTGCCTCCGTGACCGACGATAGCCCTTCAGTGCTTGTCGAACACAAAATTCCTTCGTATGATCAACTGACCCTTGTAATTTGAACAAAAATGCCAGCCCTGCTAGCTTACGATCCATCGCCGAAACCGATACACCTCGTTCCAAATTCCTTGCCACGAAATAGACGACTAACAACCTCAACTCAGCCGCTAGAGGATCCCCTCCGACCTGCCTGACCAACTCCCCCCATTCGCTCCAAACCTTCTCATAAGCCCCCCATGTGGACTCACTCACCGACCCCCTGATCCATCCATCGAGGACTCCTCGACAACCGACCACATCCATCGGGGACACGGAACACCCTGTCGATCTGCAGCCGGCGCCAACTCCCGGAACTTGTCCCACTGAAAACGAGACAAGGCGTCAGCCAACGTGTTGTCTATCCCTGGGAGATGTACAGCATACAAAAATACATTCAGCTGCAGGCAACGCAGCACCAATTGCCGCAGCAGCCGAACGACAGGAAGTGACGATGCCGAAATGCGGTTGATGACTTGAACCACACCAAGATTGTCACAATTCAACCTGACCTTCGAATCCTTAAACGCTTCGCCCCAGACCTCAAGAGCCAGCACCACCGGGAACAATTCCAGCAGCACCAGATTTTTACAGAGGCCCGCCCCAACCCAAGCGTTGGGCCAGGGCTCGGCGCTCCAGTGCCCCTGATAGTAGGCCCCATATCCGGTAGACCCGGCTGCGTCTGTAAACAGTTCCAGATCCCAATTGCTCACCGGGCCTCTCATCCACAGCGATTTGCCATTATAGCGCGCCAAAAAAGTGTCCCACACCTTCAAATCATCGCGATGCTCCCTCGTGATGCGAATGAAGTGGTTAGGAGCCTTGGCTCCCGCAGTTGCTGCCGAGAGTCGTCGGCAAAAAACCCTGCCCATGGGAATGATACGACATGCGAAGTTCAGCTTACCTAGTAATGACTGTAGCTTCCTCAGCTGAATCTTGCGCAGACCTATTATTGCCCGAATCTCCTCCCTCAGAGCCACAAGCTTCCCTTCCGGCAGTCGACACTCCATGGCCTCCGAATCAATGACTATCCCTAAGAAGCTAAGAGTGGTAGTCGGGCCCTCTGTCTTATCGGCCGCCAGCGGGACACCAAATGTACCCGCCATATGTTGCAAAGTGGACAACAGAACCATGCACACATTCTTCCCCGGTGGTCCCACGCAAAGAAAGTCGTCCAGGTAATGAATTATAGAATTCAAACCCGAAACGTCGCGGACCACCCATTCCAGAAAGGAGCTGAAGGTTTCGAACAGTGCGCAAGAGATCGAGCAACCCATAGGTAAACAACGATCGACATAGTACCTCCCTTGCCAACAACACCCCAACAAATGGAAACTGTCAGGGTGTACCGGGAGAAGGCGGAAGGCCGACTCAACGTCCGCTTTTGCCATTAAAGAGCCCTTTCCGCAGCGGCGTACCCACCCTACCGCTGCATCGAAGGACGTGTATGACACCGTGCACGCATCTGGGTCAATCGCGTCGTTAACGGAGCCCCCCTTTGGGAATGACAGATGGTGTATCAGCCGAAACTTATTCGGCTCCTTCTTAGGTACCACCCCCAACGGGGAAATCACCAACCCCGGGATAGGTATCTCCCGAAACGGCCCAGCCATGCGACCCAGTGCCACCTCCTTCCCCATCTTCTCCCCCACCACCTCCGGATGAACCAGTGCCGAACGCAAATTCCTCGCAACCGGCGGAATGACTGTTAAAGCACTAGGGATTCTAAAGCCCTCCGCGAATCCCTCCCCCAGAAGCCGGGCAGCCGCCCGATCTGGGTACCTATTTAGGAAAGGTTGCATCCTTTCCCCCTTCACCGGCGTCGTCCCTTTTGTTGCCAAACTCTCCGGTGCGCCCCTTCCCCTTCTTAAAGCAGCGAGATCCTGGATGAGATCCACCGCAACTGGAGCACTCGTGTTTGAAACGGCAGGAGCTTCCAAACTTACATGTGCCCTCCCCATATTGCCAGCAGACTCCCCATTTTTTAGAGGCCGGCTGTCCTGGGGCTGATGAACCCCCGGCCCCTCCCGAAAAAAACTGATTGGGAGCCCGTGCCGACGACATCAACCTCATCCAGAGGCTGATGTCCTTGTGGTCCCAGCGCAGAGATGGACGTACTGCTCTGCGTTGTCTAAACTGCTCATCGTATCTGAGCCAAGCAGTACCTCCGTATACCCTGTAAGCCTCACCTATCGCGTCCATGTAACAGAATAACGCCGAACAATGTTCGGGGTTCTTCTCACCTATAACACTTGCCATAATGGCGAACGCCTGCAGCCAATTCGCAAACGTGCGCGGGATCAGCCTATAGCGGCGCTTTTCTTCGTCCTTTTTCTTGCTATCGTCCGGTTTTACCCTATCCAGGTTAAACTTCTCCAATGGCAAGAGGGAAAAAATTTCCACGTACTCACCCTTCACGATTTTTTCCCTGACCTCCGCCTCCAAATGCGATCCCAGCGGCCCCTCAAAGCAGACATAGACCTCGCATTTTGCTGCGTCCGCGATGCGAACCACATCCGTCCTACCTCCGCTCTCCAGCGCTGTATCTGCCTTCTCTCCAGCCTTCGCCATCGTCGAGGGTGGGGAAACACCCAGCGGTGAAACTGACCCAGAGGGGGCCATTGATGCCGCCGCCACCGGGAGTGGCGTGCCCGCGGACAAACCCCCCCCATCCGCCAGGGTCCCATCAATTGGCGGTACCCACACAGCTGCCTGCGGCGCCCGACCGCTCGTGTCGTGCGCAAATCGCTGTACAAGGTCCCGCAAACCCCCTAACAATGCCTGCAGGTGTGTGTCAGTACCCACGGAGGGGGGAGCTCCTCCCCCCGGCCCGTGTTCCGGCGTGGCCCCGAGAGACAGCGGCCCACCCATTGCGGTCCCTGACCCCCCCGCAGCAATTACCCCCGTTAACCCTTGCATTGCTGAATATCTAGAAATATTAGAAACAGTAAAGGACTTACCGGGCCGACCAGGGGGTGTCCCCGCCGCCGCTGCTCCCGCCTCCACCGTTGCCGGACGCACCTGCCGATCTTCCGTCTCAGACCCACTCAGCTCACCCTCGGACCGGTATCCGGGCGTCTGCAGGGGCTCCGCGTCATCCGATCCAGGTGAAGAGGGCCCAGCTGCAGGTGTTAACTCACTGTGCTGGCCCCGCCCCCCGTCATTGGCCCCACCTGCCGTCCACTGCTCGCCTGGGGCTCTGCATACTGTGCTGTTGGGCTGCCTTCGTCCGCCATCTTGTCCGCCTGGGGCTCTGGGTGTAGCGCTGCTGGGCTGCCTGCGCCCGCCATCTTGGATCCCCCTGGGCCTGAGAGAACCGCCGGCCGGGTATGGGAAAGGCCCTGCGGTCGCGGCCTGCTGTCTCCCACGCTGAGGCCTCCCCCTCACAGCCGAGGAAGGAGAGGGGGTGCCCGTATTCGCCCGCTGACTCCGCCGAACGGGTGGGGGGGGGAGGCGCATGCGCGCACCGAGGCCCCGCCCACCGAGCTCTGCCTGTGACGAGGATTCCGTCCAGGCCCGGGACCGGCGGAAACGGGGATTCGTTTCGCCGGCGGGCCTGACGGGTCCCGTGCTGTGGGGCTCCTAGCTTGGCGAGATGCTCTGGGGGACGTGTCAGGGGAAAAACGCTCCGGAGGCCGAGACCTCCGAGCGCGTGGGATGTCCTGACCCCCCGCCTCAGCTCCTGTTTGCTGCCTAATAAGCGGTGCCACTTGCCTTTGTAGCCAGTCCGGTCCATGGCAAGCAGCAGCCGCTCGTAGCTGGGCAAATAGACCCTCCAAGTCCGCCATTGCCGGGATGCAGGCTAAATAAACTACTCCCTTCTGGCTAATTAAACTTCTCCCTTCTGGCAAAATCTCAAATGTTGCCCGGGAAAAACCCCCCGGGACTTAAATAAATTAAACCCCTCCCACCTGCTTGCTTTCCTAACCCCACCCAGCTATCTACTTACATTCCCCTCTATTTATTTTTAACCCTCGCTGTGCCCCCTTATCACTCCTGTCATGCTGGCCCTCTGCTATGCTCCTTTTCTCTGCGCTCGCTCCCGGGCCCTTCTTTACAGCAGAACTTTACCCCTGAACAAAAACTTGCCAACATCCAGACTTTTTATTGCAGAGACTGGAGGAGATTTTTTAAAACTGGAACACATAATCTGGTGCAGCTGTGCATAGTAACCAATCTGCTTCTTATTTCAGCGTGTTCAATGAAAGGGTAAGAGCCGGTTCACACTGAGGCAGCGCGACTTGGAGCGCGACTGCCTCAGGCGACCTGCACACGTCAGCAGCGGCGGCCTGCAAAATGACTTCTGTATAGAAGTCAATGCAAGTCGCCTGAAGTCGCCCCCAAAGTAGTCCAGGAACCTTTTTCTAAGTCGGAGCGACTTGCGTCGCTCCTATTAGAACGGTTCCATTGTACAGAACGGGACGCGACTTGTCAGTCGGCTAAGTCGCCTTACGAGTCGCCCCTGTGTGAACCGGCTCTAATTCCACTTTTGTGGGGAAAAAAAGCAAGTAAAAAATAAATAACATAACATATACAGTTGTGACACAAGTCATATTGTAATTGAATGTTATTAAAAATGACCTTTCCTTTTCAATCTGAGTCACTGAAATTTTCTGTAAAATGCAATATGGCTACCTGGAGGTGCTTTGTGCACAGGTGGTGTACAGAACGCCCCCCAGAAATGTCATTTCCTGTTTGTCTGATTGGCTCACCAGACATCTGCACTAAGACACAAGTCAGATTTTGAGCATCCCCTGCAACAAATATGTCATTTTTTGTATGACACTCTCAAATGGAAATCATGTTAAAGGGATGTAGGCCCTGCAGCCTTCCTCATTAGAGCCCTGCTGTTGCAGCAGCTGATTGATATTTATAAAACCGCTTCCATACAGATTCCATACAGACACAGACAAACAAACAGCAATTTCTTCAGAACAACAAAAGGTAGGAATCTGCAACAAAGTTTGTTAAAATCCCTGCAATGTACATAGATCACCCAGAGGGGAATGTTTTTTCCTCAACAAAAGTTGAGTTACTCTTTAAGATTTGACAGTAAAACTTAGAAGCTGATTGGTTACTGTGCACATCTGCACCAGATTGTGTGTACAGCAGTTTTAGTAAATCTCCCCCACTATGTCGCTTCTTCTATAAAACATTCAGACCTGCCTGCTCACAAACTTCCTTTGAATGCACAGCTCAGTGTACTTCCTCAGTGCTGAAAATAATTCATTCCTGGGCATGTGTGTGGGAGTTACATCATCCTGGCCCAGCCAATCACGTGATTGAAGATAACAAACTTTGTAGAAGACCACGTGAAGATGTCAGTGCTGGTGAGGGAGTTCCTGGACAACATTGGAGCAGAGGTAAGTATTGGAGGCATAAGTTCCCTTTAACAAAGATTCCAATATCAGAACATGACAAGGTTTGAAACTTTATTTTAATGAATGCTACCCTCAGATTCCATCAATAATTGTGAAAGGTTACTGGTATTTGTATGCAGTTAGCAATGCAGTAACTTTGTGCAAACAACTTTTTAAAGTGATACCTTTAGGTGCATGACTTAGATATCCGAGTTTGTATTAATGATCTATACTTTTGATTTCTGGTATTTCTCCCGGCCAACTGAGTTCCAGCCTGACACTGGCATTAGTTCTCTCCACCCAGCACTCTCATGCATAGTATACCACCATGGGCTGTCCTGAGCTGGTTGTTTTATGGCTAAAAGCTGACATAATCTTTTTGAACTCATTGATGTAAAAGTAGGAACGATTCATGCAAACATAGTTGTTCCTAGATCATTGCTGGCTGTATTAGAGCCCATTGCTGACACTTTTCATGAAATCTCAGTGTATTTGAAGCAGCACTGATTTACAAAAAAGGTTCTTTATATCTACACACTATGGGGTTGATTTACTAAAACTGGAGAGTGCAAAATCTGGTGCAGCTCTAAATAGAAACCAAACAGCTTCCATTTTTTCAAAGCTTAATTGAACAAGCTGAAGTTAGAAGCTGATTGGCTACCATGCACAGCTTCACCAGATTCTGCCCAAAAATACATTGACATGACCTCAACAGAGGTAAAGCCAATGTTCACAATACTTACAATCCAAATTACCAAAAATGGTGAGGGAGGTAGTGGCATCAGTATTGATGAGCAGACAACACATGCAGCACATGGTTGCTCTTCCTTCTTATTTCCAGACATTTGAATAGTCTCAAACTTCCACAATAGTCACCTTTGTTCAGTACATCAAACATTGTGCTTACAGTTGCAGGGAAGCCACCAGACTATAACATTGTGACATCAAGCCAGGGCAGGTTCCAAAGGAAGAGACATTTAAAACCAGGAAAACAAAATCCTTCATTCCTCTGGGTGATGCCAGTGTCACAGGACTTGGGGTTGTGCTGGATTGAGGTGGGAACATTGCACCTGGGCAAACAGGTTGACCTACTCAGTGTAAATCAGATTTGGTTAATAAACAGGGTGGCACAAAATATGAGAGAATTAATAATTCCTGGGAAATGCCTCATGGTATGGAGGAGGAAGAGGAAACATCTGGGAATAAAGGGAAGAGAAAAGCATACAGCGATGTATATGATAAAAGAAAGGAAAGGGGAGGCAGAAAGGCCTGGTAATTTCATAGGATAGAGAAGGTGACACAAATCTGATGAATGAGTGGTGGTCAGAATAGGAGAACCACGGCAGGGGATGAGTAGAGCAGAGATGGAGGAGGGAGGAGGGTACTAAATAATCATGATTTTCTTCTTGGATCCCATGAGTGATGCCATTGACCATAAAGATTTTCAGTTTCCTGTCTTTTATATGCTCCGGTACACAACACTTTAGACACCATCACACTTGTGGTCACCAACACCACCTTCTGCAACAAACATGCATAGACTTCATTGCCTCCATAGACAATGACTCCATCACTTACTAGGTCTGTAGGCAGGAAAACCCAGCTAAATTGTCAGTTCTCCACTGTCTTTGCTGACAAGGTATTTATTTCAATGGAATCATAATATAACAGTGCACCAAGTTGTGGGAGATTGATGATGAAGAGGGTTTTGGATTCAAAATTCATGATTTGTCAGAGGAGCAAATATTTCAATATTATCTCATATCAATAGATTCAGTGTTATCGGACTAAGCGTTTCTTTCTCATACATATTACTGTATATTGGCAACAAGACCTCCACTTTTAAATGTATTGAATGTTATCTAATTACTGATCAAAACACTTCCCAGAGTCACATCTCTAACTCTATATATTATTCTTGTCATGTTTTTATGTGCAGATAAGAGATACACATAAAGTATTCTTAATGCTGCAATACTGAATGCATTATATTTACTTGTTTATTGATATATCTAATTTAAATTTATTTTCTAGGTGCATTTTGAACTTCGAACGTAGCAAATAGGACAGCATGAATAAAAAATACAAAAAAAATATAAAATCAAATCAATAATTTTTTTCTGATTTCCTTACATTTCCTTTCTTACATTTCCATGTGCCACAAAACTCTTAACTCTATCTTTATTCTCTAATCAATAAACTTTATTAAAATCAATAAATTGTGTGCAGTTGTGTTATTTTTACCAAGACTATTTAGAATATGATATGTAAAGTATACTGTTTATTATTTGGGAAGGATAACTTCTGGAGCTTTCAGTATAAGTTATTGTACTATAATTTGATGTCATTTAAATGACCTTGATTTTAAATAAAAAAAAATGAAAATCTTGCCTAACATCTCTCTCAGCATTTACCCTTAGGCTGCATTCACACTACAGTGTTTAGAATTTACAAGCAGATTTACCATTAATCTCCTAATGATTTGACAGCGCTGATGTGTGAATGACAAATTACGGGTTGCGCATTTGAGATGTCATTCAAGATGCCATTCATTTGAATGACTCCTCAAATCGAGGTGCGGGTCTGCCGCAATTGTTGCACAATAATTTGTGCTGCAATTGCGGAAACTCGCATCACGGGATGCATGTTGCAGAAAAATAGTTCACAAGCTACTTTTGGGTGACATGCGTCCTGCGATGCGGGTTGCCGTGGTTGCAACACGATTTATCATGCAAAAATCATGGCAGACCCGCACCGCGATTTGAGGTGTCATTCACATGAATGGCATCCCGAATGCCTGTCTCGTGATTTGTTATTCACACATTGGTGCTGTCAAATCGTGGGCAGATTCACTGCAAATCTGCCCATGATTCAAAACGCTGTAGTGTGAATGCATCCTTAGCGGTCATAAATAAATAGGTTACAGTAGCAGTATATAACTCTGTTATGTAAGTGGTTTTCAAATACACATTAACCACTTCAGCCCCGGAAGATTTGGCTGCTTAATGGCCAGGCTATTTTTTGGGATGCGGCACTTTGTTGATTTAACTGACAGTTGCGGGGTCGTGTGACGTTGCACCCAAACAAAATTGACGTCCTTTTTTTCCCACAAATAGAGCTTTCTTTTGGTGGTATTTTATTCATCTCTGCGGTTTTTATTTTTTGCGCTATAAACAAAATAAGAGTGACAATTTTGAAAAAAAACACAATATTTTTGTACTTTTTGCTATAATAAATATCCCCAATTCTTTTTAAAAAAGCTCTTTTTTTTTTCTCAGTTTAGGCTGATATGTATTCTTCTACATATTTTTGGTAATAAAAATTGCAATAAGCGTATATTGATTGGTTTGCGCAAAAGTTATAGCGCCTACAAAATAGGGGATAGATTTATGGCATTTTTATTATGATTATTTTTTTACTAGTAATGGTGGCGATCTGTGATTTTTATTGAGACTGCGACATTATGGTGGACGCATCGGACACTTTTGACACATTTTTGGGACGATTGACAATTATACAGCGATCAGTGCTATAAAAATGCACTGATTACTGTATAAATGTCACTGGCAGGGAAGGGGGTTAACATTAGGGGCCGATCAAGTTGTTAACTGTGTTCCCTGACTGTGTGTGCTAACTGTAGGGGGAGGGGACTGACTATAGGAGATGACAGATCATGGTTCCTAGCTATAAGGAACTCACAATCTGCTTCTCCTCTCCTCACAGAACAGGGATGTGTGTGTTCCCTGTTCTGCCTCTCGTGCCCACGATCACGTGTGGCTGGCAGTCACGAGCATCAGCACCCCCCACAGTGCTGGCTATCCCGCTTAAAGGACATACAGCTACAACGGCTTGTGGGATTGTGCCGACCTGTCACAGTATAATGACGGCGGCTGGTCGGCAAGTGGTTATACAATGTGTCCTTACAATAGTTTTTCATAGTCAGGTTTAGAAAACTATGTCCACAGATAATGTCCTATGGTGCCAAGCACAATTTGAACATCATTGCTTGGTCTCTATAGGCACTGGACACAGAAGTGGAGAATCCTTGGCCTTGTCCTCCAACACTCTCCCAATGTACCCCTTGCTGTTTAGTGTGGTGCATACTGTCAGACTCGTTGGCATATCTGCCATTGCTCTCATTTAATCCCATGATAGCGCTAAATTGGCAAAACTGATTCCTGTACAACCCATACAGAACACAACTGTATATATATATATATATATATATATATATATATATATATATGGAAAAAGACACGATCTCCAATGCAAAAGGTTTACTGAATATTTTTTCCATAGAATCAGCAACTGTACAGTTTTGAGCATACCATGTTCTTCATCAAGCTGTGTGTAACTATATGCAACAGATTCCTACCTATATATCCACACAGCAAGGTGTAGCAACACAGGTGGATCCCTCATCACCGAGCCTCTCCAAATTAACCCTCTCAGTTCACTATATTCACAGGTTTATGAAACTATATACAGTGGAACCTCGGTTTGCGAGTAATGCGGTTAACAAGGGTTTTGCAAAACGAGCGCTGTATTTCTAAAAATCCTTCATTTCCATTGACTTCAATGGGAAAACTCACTTTGATATGCGAGAACTATGGATTACGAGCATACTCCTTGAATGGATTATGCTCAGGGGTCAAGTCCTGGGGAAAAAAGTGTGGAAACTCCCACCCAAGATCCACTCCCCCACCAAAAAAAAAATGATTAGCTCATATGCATATATATATTACAGAATATATAGTGATTGCAAATGCGACATGCTACAGGAGATGACCAGACTGCGAATGTAACATACTACAGTAGATGACCAGACTGTGAATGCGACATGCTACAGGAGATGACCAGACTGCGAATGCGACTACAGGAGATGACCAGACTGCGAATGCGACATACTACAGGAGATGACCAGACTGCGAATGCGACATGCTACAGGAGATGACCAGACTGCGAATGCGACATGCTACAGGAGATGACCAGACTGCGAATGCGACATACTACAGGAGATGACCAGACTGCGAATGCGACATACTACAGGAGATGACCAGACTGCGAATGCGACATACTACAGGAGATGACCAGACTGCGAATGCGACATGCTACAGGAGATGACCAGACTGCGAATGCGACATGCTACAGGAGATGACCAAGTAGCCAGTTTTAAAATTTAAACTTTGAGCAATGCACAGCTATACAGGGGGGATAACAGCATTGTCAGGGAGGATTAATGCCGCGTACACACGAACGGACTATCCCGCGGGATTATGCGCTGGACTCGAGTCCGCCGGACAATCCCCTCGTGTGTGGGCCTTCGACTGACTTTTTTTCCCAAAAGTCCGGCGGACTAGGTTTTAAGTTTTGTTTTAAAATTATCCGCTGGACTTGGCAGTCCGGTGGACAATACGGCCGTCTGCAGTATGGTCCGGCGGACCAAAAAGGACGCATGCTCAGTAGCAAGTATTTTTCTAGTATTTTTCTTTTTCCAGTCCCGTCGTACGTGCTGTATGTCATTGCGTGAACCGCCGTACTTTTAGCGTGATCGTGTGTGGTCAAGTCCGTTCGCTTTCAAGTCCGCCGAAGCCCAGCTGTAAAATCCGGCGGATTGTCCGCTGGACTAGGTCCGGCGGACAAAGTCCCTTTGTGTGTACGCGGCATTAGTAACAGTGAGTCTATAGACAAAAAGACCTACCTGGCCAGCCGGGCTCACCTCCCGCTCTCAGTAGTGATGTCCAGATCATTCTTTTGGATCGATTCTTTTCAGTGAACTGGATGAGTCGATTCATCTGAGTGAACTGATCCGTTTGAAACAGTTCACTGTGCACTCAATACATAGCATAGCATAGCAGGCCTGCTAAATGGTAATATGATCCTAGAGTGAGAGAGCTCGGCCCCTCCCTGCAACCAATCAGCGGCAAGAGTCAGGAGTACACACTAAACCGAGTTAAAGAATCATATGAGTTATTAGAACTCAGCACACTGAAAGAACCATGAGTCCCCACCAGAACAAGATGTAGAACAACACACTAAATCAGTGATCAGGGAGCAGTAGTACACTACAGACTGCTTTAACCACTTGACCACTGGGCACTTAAACACCCTTAATAACCAGACCAATTTTCAGCTTTTGGTGCTCTCACACTTTGAATGACAATTACTCATTCATACAACACTTTACCCATATGAAATTGTTGTCCTTTTTTTCACACAAATAGAGCTTTCTTTTGGTGGTATTTAATCACCTCTGGGTTTTTTATTTTTTGCGCTATAAAAGAAAAATGACTGAAAATTCAGTAAAAAAATGAATTTTTCTTCGTTTTTGTTATAAAATTTAGCAAATTTGTAATTTTTCTTGATAAATTTTGGCCAAAATTTATACTGCTACATATCTTTGGTAAAAATAAGTACAAATTGGGGTATATTATTTGGTCTTTGTGAAAGTTATAGAGTCCACAAGCTATGGTGCCAATATCTGAAAATTGATCACACCTGAAGTACTGACGGCCTATCTCATTTCTTGAGACCCTAACATGCCATAAAAGTACAAATACCCCCCAAATGACCCCTTTTTGGAAAGAAGACATTCCAAGGTATTTAGAAAGAGGCATGGTGAGTTTTTTGAAGTTGTCATTTTTTCCCACAATTCTTTCAATATCAAGATTTTTTTGAATTTTTTTTTTTTTTTTTTCACAAAATTGTCATATTAGCAGGTTATTTCTCACACACAGCATATGCATACCACAAATTACACCCCAAAACACATTCTGCTATTACTCCTGAGTACGGCGATACCACATGTGTGAGACTTTTACACAGCGTGGCCACATACAGAGGCCCAACATGCAGGGAGCACCATCAGGTGTTCTGGAGCACCCAGGACAATTCTGACATTTCTCTCCTACATGTAAAAATCATCATTTATTTGCTAGAAAATTACATAGAACCCCAAAACATTATATATGTTTTTTTAGCAAAGACCCTAGAGAATACAATGGCGGTCGTTGCAACTTTTTATCTAGCACGGTACTTGCGCAGCAATTTTTCGAACGTGTTTTATTTGGAAAAAAAATGTTTTGTGCTTTACAAAAAACAAAACTGTAAATTTAGCCCAATGTTTTTGCATAATGTGAAAGATGAAGTTACGCCGAGTAAATAGATACCCAACATGTCACGCTTCAAAATTGCACACACTCGTGAAATGGCGCCAAACTTCGCTACTTAAAAATCCCCATAGGCTTTAATTTTTTTTACTGGTTACATGTTTTGAGTTACAGAGGAGGTCTAGGACCAAAATTATTGTTCTCGCTCTAACGTTCGCAGCGATACCTCACATGTGTGGTTTGAACACCGTTTTCATATGTGGGCGGGACTTACGTATGCGTTCGCTTCTGCGTGCGAGCACACGGGGACAGGGACGCTTTAAAAAAATATATATATATTTTATTGTTCATTTTACTTTATTTATTTTAGTTTGACCCTTTTTTTCCCCCCAAAAATTTTTTTGATCACTTTTATTCCTATTACAAGGAATGTAAACATCCCTTGTAATAGGAATATGGCATTACAGGTCCTCTTTACAGTGAGATATGGGGTCAATAAGACCCCACATCTCATCTCTAGGCTGGAAAGCCTGAAATAAAAAAAAAAAAAAACGATCCTGGCTTTGATCGTAGCGAGTATCGCAGGGTATTGTTGGGTATTGCAGGGTATGGCAGAGTATCGCAGGGTATTGCAGAGTATCGCAGGGTATTGCAGAGTATCGCAGGGTATGGTAGAGTATCGCAGAGTATCGCCGGGTATCGCCGGGTATTGCAGGGTATCGCAGGGTATGGCAGAGCATCGCAGAGTATCGCAGGGTATTGCAGGGTATCGCAGGGTATGGCAGGGTATCGCAGGGTATGGCAGAGTATCGCAGGGTATGGCAGGGTATCGCAGGGTATGGCAGAGCATTGTAGGGTATGGCAGAGCATCGCAGGGTATGGCAGAGTATCGCAGGGTATGGCAGGGCATCGCAGGGTATGGCAGAGCATCGCAGGGTATGGCAGAGCATCGCAGGGTATGGCAGGGCATCGCAGGGTATGGCAGAGTATCGCAGGGTATGGCAGAGTATCGCAGGGTATTGCGGGGTATGGCAGAGTATTGCGGGGTATGGCAGAGTATTGCGGGGTATGGCAGAGTATTGCGGGGTATGGCACAGTATTGCGGGGTATGGCACAGTATTGGGGGGTATGGCACAGTATTGGGGGGTATGGCACAGTATAGGGGGGGATGGCAGAGAATCCATCCATCCATGCTCAGCCATCCCTCCATACCCTGCAATACCCAGCAATACACTGCAGGCCATTGCTGTGCATTGCAGGGTATGGAGGGATGGCTGAGCATGGATGGATGGATGGATCGGTGGTGGCAGAGCAGGCTGTGGGCACTACAGATCCCGCCCACAGCACTGCTGCCACCGATCCCTCCCCCTCTCCTCTCATACTGTACCGATCGGTACAGAGAGAGGAGGAGAGAGGAACCGGCGTCATCAAATGACGCCGGTTTGCTTACATGTGATCACTCCGTCATTTGACGGAGCGATCACGTGGTAAACGGCCGCGATGAGCGGCCGTTTACCGTGCTCCATGATCCGCCGGGTCCTCTGGACCCGGCGATCATGGATGCTCTCGAGTGCGCGCACCAGGGGGCGCGCAAGAGCAGAATTCTGTGAGGCCGTTAATTAACGGCCTCCCAGAGTTAAGCAACCGCCCTGTAGCCGTTTTTCGGCTATGGGCCGGTTGTTAACTGGTTAAAGACAAAGAGGACAGAGTCATGATAAGAAGATATCCTCATTCAGATTAATTATTTAACCCTTTAGTATTTAGTTGGCTTATCCTAAAGGAAATATGCATGTTAAAAGGGAAAAATATCCCTTCTGGGACATGTGTCTAATTTAGTAGCTATATAACTGAATGAGAGAGCTGTCTCATTTTTATAACACAAAAATAAATTTTATCCTGCTTTATAGTAATATTTTTCTGCCGTCTGCGTAATATTGTTCTGCGTTCTGGTCCTGAGATTTCCATGCCCCTTGGATTTTTCTTTGTTTCTGTGATAACATTTAGCAAATTAGCAATTTTTCTTTATAAATTTTGGCCACAATTTATACTGCTACATATCTTTGGTAAAAATAACCCAAATTTGTGGATATTATGTGGTCTGTGTGAAAGTTATAGAGTCTACAAGCTATGGTGCAAATCATAAAAAAGATCATGTCTGATGTACTGAGGCTTATCTCATTTCTTGAGACCCTAACAAGCCAGGAGAGTACAAATGCCCCCCAAATGACCCCTTTTTGGAAAGTAGACATTACAGGGTATTTAGTAAGAGGCATGGTGAGTTATTTGAAGTTGTCATTTTTTTCCCACAATTCTTTGCAAAATTAAGATTTTATTTAATTTTAATTTTTTTTCACAAAATTGTCATTGTAATAGCTTATTTCTCTCACATGGAATGTGCATACCACAAATCACACCCCAAAATACATTCTGCCACTCCTCCTGAGTATTACGATACCACATGTGTGAGACTTATTCACTACCTGGCCACATACAGAGGCCCAACACGCAGGAAGAACCATCAGGTTCAAGGAGCATAAATTACCCATCTAACTTGTTGACTACCTATTACACTTGTGAAGGCCCTAGAGCACCAGGACAATGGAAACGCCCATAAAATGACCCCATTTTGGAAAGCTAACACCCCAACGTATAATCTATGAGGCATAATGAGTCTTTTGAACGGTTCATTTTTTTCCAGAAGTTTTTGGAAAATGTGTAAAAAAATGAAAACGCATTTTTTTTTTTACACAAAGTTGTCGGTTTATAAGATATTTCCAACACATAGCATTTACATAGCAAAAATAACACCCCAAAATACATGCTGCTACTCCTCCTGAGTATAACGATACCACATGTGTGAGACTTTTATACAGCTTGACCACATACAAAGGCTTAACATTGAAGTATCACCTTCAGGCATTCTAGGAGCATAAATCACACATTTCATTTCTCAACCACCTATTACAATTTTGAAGGCCCTGGAGCACCAGGACAATGGAAACACCCATAAAATGACCCCATTTTGGAAAGCTAACACCCCAACGTATAATCTATGAGGCATAATGAGTCTTTTGAATGGTTCATTTTTTTCCAGAAGTTTTTGGAAAATGTGGAAAAAAATGAAAACGCATTTTTTTTTACACAAAGTTGTCCGTTTATAAGATATTTCCAACACATAGCATTTACATAGCAAAAATAACACCCCAAAATGCATTCTGCTACTCCTCCTGAGTATGGTGATACCACATGTGTGAGACTTTTACACAGCCTGGCCACATGCAGAGGCCCAACATGCAAGGAACACTGTCAGGTGTTCAAGGGACACATAGCATGCATATACCAAGAATTACACCCCAAAATACATTATGCTGAGAAAAGGGTAAACAAAAGCTTACCTGTGGTTGTAGTAGCGCAGTTGTCCACAGGAGGATAGCACTGGTCCAGGCAGCAGGCAGGGACTTGGTCAGCAACAGCGAACACAATTTTTCAGGCAGCAGGCAGGGATACTGTTCATATACAGTGCAGGGTCAATGCTGACAGAGCCTCCCTCAGCCTAATCCGAGCCCAACAGCAGGCTATCTGCTAGAGCCTCTGGTGGCTCTATCTGCTAGAGCCTCTGGCGGTTCCACTGTACAAAAGTTCATACAACATTTACCACTTACATTTTGTCCCTGATTTAATCATCAACTATAATGACACAACTATTTACACAATATCAATGTTTTGTCACATCTCTATACATTGTTTCTTTCCATGTAATCTTCTTCATGCATATAATTCAATCTACTGTCTTTTTGCTTTTGTATCTGTTAACACTAAGGATGAGCTTCGAGTTTGAGTCAAACTCATGTTCGACTCGAACATTGCCTGTTCGCCTGTTCACCGAACAGCAAACAATTTGGGGTGTTCGCGGCAAATTCGAAAAAGCCATGGAACACCCTGTAAAAGTCTATGGGAGAAATCTAAAGTGCTAATTTTAAAGGCTTATATGCAAGTTATTGTCATAAGTGTTTGGGGACCTGGGTCCTGCCCCAGGGGACATGTATCAATGCAAAAAAAAGTTTTAAAAACTGCTGTATTTTTTCCGGGAGCAGTGATTTTAATAATGCTTAAAGTGAAACAATAAAAGTGTAATATTCCTTTAAATTTCGTACCTGGGGGGTGTGTATAGTATGCCTGTAAAGAGGCGCATGTTTCCCGTGCTTAGAACTGTCCCTGCACAAAGTGTCATTTTTGCAGGAAAAAAGGCATTTAAAATCACTCGTGGCTATCATGAATTGTCGGCTCCCGTAATATAGACCTTGAAAGTCATTGATAAAAAAAAAAATATGCGTGGGGTTCCCCCCAAATTCAATTACCAGGTCCTTCAGGTCTGGTATGGATATTAAGTGGAACCCCTGGGTCAAATTTAAAAATAAAAATGACGTGGGGTTCCCCCTAAATATCCATACCAGACCCTTCAGGTCTGGTATGGATTTTAAGGGGAACTCCACGTCAAATAAAAAAAAAAAAATTGCGTGAAGTTCCACGCACGCAACCTGGCAGGCCGCAGGAAAAGAGGGGGGATGAGAGAGTGCCCCCCCTCCTGAACCATACCAGGCCACATGCCCTCAACATTGGGAGGATGCTTTGGGGGTCTGTGACCCCTCAAAGCACCATGTCCCCATGTTGATGGGGACAAGGACCTCATCCCCACAACCCTTGCCCAGTGGTTTTTGGGGTCTGCAGGCGGGGGGCTTATCAGAATCTGGAAGCCCCCTTTAACAAGGGGACCCCCAGATCCCACCCCCCTGTTTGAAATGGTAAGGGGGTACAAAAGTACCCCTACCATTTCACAAAGAAAGTGTAAAAATTATAAAAAATTAAAAAAATAAAAAAAAAATTCCAGCAGTGGTAATCCACTCTTGCTATCCAGCGATGGCTGATCTCTTCTCCGGGGTCCAGCGATGGATGATCTCTTCCGACAACGTCCAGCGCAGTGCATCCTGTCTCCATGGAGACACTGCGGGAATCTCGTCTTAGCTGAGGAGGACCGGGCCACCCGTCACCTGACCCCGTCCCCCTCTGACGCAATGCAAGGGGGAAGCCTTGTTTCACCAGTAATGTACGGGTGACCCCACCCCCCTCTGATGTAACGGAAACCTGTGTTAAATCAGAGGGGGGCGGGGTCACCCGAACATCACTGGGGAAGCCCAGCTTTTCCCTTGCATCAGAGGAAGGTGGGGTCAGGTGACGGGTGGCCCGGTCCTCCTCAGCTAAGACATGGGATTCCTGCAGTGTCTCCGTGGAGAAACCCAGGGGAAACCCAGGCTTCCCCAGTGATGTATGGGTGACCCCGCCCCCTCTGATGCAAGGGAAAAGCTGGGCTTCCCCAGTGATGTACGGGTAACCCCACCCCCTCTGATGTAACGCAGGTTTCCGTTACATCAGAGGGGGGCGGGGTCACCCGTTCGTCACTGGGGAAGCTTGGCTTCCCCCTTGCGTTGCGTCAGAGGACGGCGGGGTCAGGTGACGGGTGGCCCGGTCCTCCTCAGCTAAGACGGGATTCCGCAGTGTCTCCGTGGAGACAGGATGCGCTGTGCTGGACGTCATCGGAAGAGATCAGCCACCACTGGACCCGGAGAAGAGACCATCCATCGCTGGATAGCAAGAGTGGATTACCACCGCTGGGATCTTTTTTTTTTTTTTTTTTAATAAAGGACTTTTCCCAACGGTGTCTGTGTGTTTTTTAACTTTTTTTTGACACTTTCTTTGTGAAATGGAAGGGGTTCAAACACGGGGGGCGGGATCTGTGGGTCCCCTTGTTAAAGGGGGCTTCCAGATTCTGATAAGCCCCCCGCCTGCAGACCCCCACAACCACCGGGCAAGGGTTGTGGGGATGAGGCCCTTGTCCCCATCAACATGGGGACATGGTGCTTTGAGGGGTCACGGACCCCCAAAGCATCCTCCCAATGTTGAGGGCATGTGGCCTGGTACGGTTCAGGAGGGGGGGTGCTCTCTCGTCCCCCCATCTTTTCCTGTGGCCGGCCAGATTGCGTGCTTGGATAAAGGGTCTGGTATGGATTTTTGGGTGGAACTCCACGGCATTTTTTTTGGCATGGAGTTCCCCTTAAAATCCATACCAGACCTGAAGGGTCTGGTATGGATATTTAGGGGGAAACCCGCGTCATTTATTTTTTTTATTTTACCCGTGGTACCCCTTAATATCCATACCAGACCTGAAGGGCCTGATAATTGAATTTGGGGGGAACCCCACGCATATTTTTTTTTTTTTTATCAATGACTTTCAATGACTGTTCTCTGTATTACGGGGAGCCGACAATTCATGATAGCTGCAAGTGATTTTAAATGACTTTTTTTCCTGCAAAAATGACACTTTGTGCAGGGACAGTTCTAAGCACAGGAAACATGCGCCCCTTTACAGGCATACTATACATACCCCCCAGGTACGAAATTTAAAGGAATATTACACTTTTATTATTTCACTTTAAGCATTATTAAAATCACTGCTCCAGAAAAAACGGACGTTTTTAAACGTTTTTTTTTTTTGCATTGGTACATGTCCCCTGGGGCAGGACCCAGGTCCCCAAACACTTTTTATGACAATAACTTGCATATAAGCACTTTTGATTTTGAACGTTCGAGTATAAACTTTAATAGAGTTCTAAAGTTCACAAGAACTTTAGGTCTGTTCGCAGGTTCTGGTGCGAACCGAACAGGGGGTGTTCGGCTCATCTCTAGTTCAAACCTACAAAAAAGCATAGCAATCAATCATAATGTATCCTGTTCATAAAAGTAAGTACAGATCATAATCCCTGTTCATCCCATGAGGATGCAAGGATTGGAGTGTATTAATCCACCATACCTCTCTTTGTTTTAAAATGCTGTCCCCACCCCTCCTGTCCCTAGACACTTCTTGCAAAATCATAAATTGCAGATCTGAATCATTATGTCCCTGTTTTAAGAAATGATTTGGTACCGGCAATCCAGGTTGTTTATTCCTAATGGAGCTACGGTGTTGGGAAATTCTGTCAGATCTTTTATGTGTTTTCTTCCACATAAATCAGCTTGCATGGACATATTAAGATATAGATTACATATACAGCATGACACATGTGAAAACCCTTTATCCTGACTTTCTGTCCATTGCTTGGGTGAATATAGTTATCTCCTTTCACCATCAGATTGCATTGTATGCAGTTCAGGCAGGGAAAGCATTCATCTCTCTTCCTACCAGTGGCGGCCCGTCCATAAGGGGCGCCCGGGCGTCGCCCCCCCCCCCCCCTTGCAGTTAAAAAAAAATAAAAAATAAAAAGTAAAAAAAAAAAAAATAATTATTTAAACATGTCCCTTTAAAAAAGGGCGCCGGGCACAGTGCAGTATGCACCGCTCTATCACCAATATATAGATTCATGCATTGCATGAATCTATCTATTGTCACCGCTGCCGCCCCCTATTCAGGTGTCCGGCCCCTGATCGGGCGCCGGGCATCTGAATTACAGTGGGGGGGTGTTGCTGGAAGCGCCCCTATTAGAGCTGTAAGCTCTAATAGGGGACCCTATTAGAGCGTGTGCTCTAATAGGTTTCCCTAAGTGTAAACAGCGGGCGCACGGCTGTGCGTTCGCTGATTACACAGTATTGTGTTAGAGAAGCGAATACATCGCTTCCCTAACACAGACCCGCCTCTCAGCCAATCAGGTTGCCAGGTCTGTTACCTGTAACCTGATTGGCTGAAGTCACAGGCGCTGTGATTGGACGCTAGGCGTCCAATCATAGCAAAAGACAGGAGCGCGGGAGGAGAAGAAGACCTCGGACGGACGATAGCAGAAGACAGGAGGAGCGCGGGAGAAGAAGACCTCGGACGATGAGACACCGCTCGCCGCCTGACGCCGTCACCAGCTGCACATCGAGACAAGGTAAGTGCAGAGGGCATGCAGGGGGCACAGTGGCAGCACTTGGAGGGGCACTCTGGCAGCACTTGGAGGGGCACTCTGGCAGCACTTGGAGGGGCACTCTGGCAGCACTTGGAGGGGCACTCTGGCAGCACTGGAGGGGCACTCTGGCAGCACTGGAGGGGCACTCTGACAGCACTGGCAGCACTTGGAGGGGCACTCTGGCAGCACTTGGAGGGGCACTCTGGCAGCACTTGGAGGGGCATTCTGGCAGCACTTGAAGGGGCACTCTGGCAGCACTTGAAGGGGCACTCTGGCAGCACTTGAAGGGGCACTCTGGCAGCACTTGAGGGGCACAGTGGCAGCGTTTGAGGGGCACAGTGGCAGCGTTTGATGGGCACAGTGGCAGCATTTAATGGGCACAGTGGCAGCGTTTGATGGCACAGTGAGGCTGTTTGTTTGCGCCCCCCCAAAAATTTTGAGCACCAGCCGCCACTGCTTCCTACCCAATGAAGGTGGTTTTAACCTCATCCTAAACTCTGACTGTACCAATGTTTCCCTAAAAGGAAAAGTCCAGCCTGAGCTTATATGGCTTTGCTTCTCCTATTGGTCACAGGAGTGCCATTCGTTTTGCACTTCTGTGACCTGTTTTCAGAAGAGAGTGGTCTGAAGTCTGCTATCTGCTGATGTCACACAGATCAGTCCAGGCACTGCGTCATCCCGACCCTGGGAGTCTGGATCCGCTAGGTGACTGGACTGATAGCCGCCTCAGCCTCCCAGCGAGCCGCTCCTCCACAGCTCAGCACTCCAGTGAGCGTGGAGGAGCAGAGCAGGAGAGCTGCTGATTGACAGGCAGCAGCTCTCTGCTCACGGAGCTCTGAAAACCGAGTGATTGGCGGTGTTCGATCACTCAGTTTTCAGTTTTGAAGGCGCCGGGGGACAGATGCAGCCTCCACCTAGGTACCTATTAATCTGCAGTAACCCTGATTCCCATACTTCTCTTTTAACGCTTTATTCCTATAAAATGCTTTTAAAAGGAGAAGTTTAGCTGCACTTCTCCTTTGGATCACAGGAGTTCAATTTGCTTTGTAGTCCTGTGACCCATTTTCAGTAGAGAGCGGGCTGAAGTCCACTCTCTGCTGACATCACCAATGTCAGTCCAGGCTCCACGTCACCCCGACAATGGCAGTCTGGATCCACGAGGTGCCTGATCATAGCCTTGGGCAGGTGTAGCGCTGTTGATTCCCCGTGCAGAGCAGAGCTCCCTGCTTAAGCAGCCATGTTGATGAGCAGTCGCCACACCCCTTGTTATATGTTATTTTAACCACTTAGCAACCAGCCCATAGCCAAATGATGGCTACAGGGCGGTTGCTTAACCATGGGAGGGCGTACTATGACGTCCTCCCAGAATCCCGCTATCGCGTGCCCCCTGGGGTCGTGTACCCGAGAACTTCCGTGACCGCCGTGTCCTCACGGATCACAGTGAACGGCCGCTGATCGTGGACGTTTACCACGTGATCACTGCGTCAAACGAGCTGTACCAAGCTGGACCCAGCCATAGTCATCCGGACCCAGCCATAGTCATCCGGACCCAGCCATACTCAGCCAGACACAGCTGTACTCAGCAATACTCAGCCGTACCCAGCAATACTCAGCCGTACCCAGCCGTACCCAGCCTTACCGAGCCGTACTCAGCCGTACCCAGCCTTACCGAGCCGTACTCAGCCATACCCATCCATACCCAGCCGTACGCAGCCGTACCCAGCCATAATCAACCGTACCCAGCCATACGCAGCCGTACCCAGCCATACTCACTCGTACTCAGTCATACCCAGCCATACTCAGCCGTACCCAGCCATCCCATCTATACCCAGCCATACTCAGCCGTACCCGGCCATACTCATTCATGCTCAGCCATCCCCATCCACGGCTCTTCCATCCCCATTCATGCTCATCCATGCCACTACAGTGCCTCACAAAAGTGTAATAGGTAGTCAAATTAGATTTGAAACTTATGTCACTAGAAAACCTGACGGTGCTCCCTGCATGTTGATCCTCTGTATGTGGCCACGCTGTGGAAAAGTCTCACACATGTGGTATCGTCGTAGTCAGGAGGAGTAGGAGAATCTATTTTTGGGTGTAATATTTGGTATGTACGTGTTATGTGTCAGAAATATTGTGTAAATGGACAACGTTGTCTAAAAAAAAGTGCATTTTCATTTTCTTTACACATATTCCAAAAACTTGAAGAAAAAAATGACATGTTTAAAAGACTTGATATGCCTCATAGATTATACATTGGGTTGTTTTCTTTCCAAAATGGGGTAATTTTTGGGGCGTTTACATTGTACTGGTTCTCCAGGGCCCTTAAAAGTGTAAGAGGTAGTCAAGAAATTATATGTGTAATTTATGCTCCAAGAACACCTGATGGAGCTCCCTGCATGTTGGGCCTCTGTATGTGGCCACG
This sequence comes from Lithobates sylvaticus, assembly GCA_028564925.1. Classification (NCBI taxonomy): domain Eukaryota; kingdom Metazoa; phylum Chordata; class Amphibia; order Anura; family Ranidae; genus Lithobates; species Lithobates sylvaticus. Next base: position 208,407,080 of record CM053032.1, read on the forward strand.
CTGTGTAATGTGGTTTTGCCATACTCAGGAGGAGTAGTAGAATGTGTTTTGGGGTCTAATTTGTGCTATGCATATGCTGTGTGTGAGAAATAACCTGCTAATAAAACAATTTTGTGGAAAAAAAAAATTAAAAAAAATCTTGAAAAATGTCCAAAAGGGTTCATTTGGGGGGTATTTGTACTTTCCTAAAAAATAAAAAAGAATAGCTGCGCTGGAAATAATTTAACGTGAAGAGTTAATTCCGTGCAAGATAAATTATAATAATCATAATTTAAACTTGGGTGGACATGGACTGGATTTGATTGATACTTGTCTAATCCATCAAAATATACAGTTCAAACAAAAAGCAGAATTGTGCAAAATATAAACTAATAAAAATGAGTGAACCTGTGGCTGTGAACCACAGTTCAATGTGATAACACTGTGAAAAAAACAGCAAAGCAAAATAGCATCCCATGTGGGTATAAATTAAGCATGCAAAGAGTCCATAATATATAATAAGATTTCAGTTGGTTATTGCTGCCATGGTGATATTATATTCGACACCCTCAGAAAAGTGAATGAATGCCCGGTAAAAAGGAAGAAAGGGATCCTCAGCCAAATAAAAGTACTGCAGCTTACCAGCTGATCTGATCTCTGTGTTAGAGAGATCAGAAAGGCATGTGGCTTATCCCCCTGCCAGGGTCTCTATCCTGAATCTTCCAAACACTCTCTGGGTACAGACATATAAATCGATCCTGCCAGAATCCTCCTTAGTCTCATCAAGATCCGTTATATAAAAGAATAGAACTCCATAGCATAATACTGCTTGATTCTTTATTGTAAAAAACGTGCCCCAGGAAGAAGTCATCTTTTGACAAAACGACGTAGAGTGAGCGGCGTGCTGACGTCACCTCCATTCCCCGTCCATCCAGGAAGCGACTGGCAGCGAGAGAAAAAGAGAGAGCCTAGAAATTTCATCTGAAATGTAAGTGTAACATACACCTGTTTTTTACAATAAAGAATCAAGCAGTATTATGCTATGGAGTTCTATTCTTCTTTTATATAATGGATCTTGATGAGACTAAGGAGGATTCTGGCAGGATTGATTTATATGTCTGTACCCAGAGAGTGTTTGGAAGATTCAGGATAGAGACCCTGGCAGGGGGATAAGCCACATGCCTTTCTGATCTCTCTAACACAGAGATCAGATCAGCTGGTAAGCTGCAGTACTTTTATTTGGCTGAGGATCCCTTTCTTCCTTTTCACCGGGCATTCATTCACTTTTCTGAGGGTGTCGAATATAATATCACCATGGCAGCAATAACCAACTGAAATCTTATTATATATTATGGACTCTTTGCATGCTTAATTTATACCCACATGGGATGCTATTTTTCTTTGCTGTTTTTTTCACAGTGTTATCACATTGAACTGTGGTTCACAGCCACAGGTTCACTCATTTTTATTAGTTTATATTTTGCACAATTCTGCTTTTTGTTTGAACTGTATATTTTGATGGATTAGACAAGTATCAATCGAATCCAGTGCATGTCCACCCAAGTTTAAATTATGATTATTATCATTTATCTTGGGCGGAATTAACTCTTCACGTTAAATTATTTCCAGCGCAGCTATTCTTTTTTATATTGTATTTCTGTGTGTATCTCACATTAAGTTGCGGCAGGAAATATCATTTATCACTATTATCATTTTACTCATATAGAATTTGTCACAAGTTTTGTAGATTTTCATTTAGTTATCACCCATTAGACAGCGCTGTGACCCCATTACACATATTTGTACTTTACTGGCATGTTAGGGTCTCAAGAAATGAAATAGGCCATCAGTACTTCAGGTGTGATACATTTTCAAAGATTGGCACCATAGCTTGTGGACTCTATAACTTTCACAAAGGCCAAATAATATACACCGATTTGGGTTATTTTTACCAAAGATATGTAGTGGTATACATTTTGGGCAAAATATATGAAGAAAAATTACTAATTTGCTAAATTTTATAACAGAAACAAAGAAAAAAAGATTTTTTTTTAACAGAATTTTCTGTCTTTTTTCTTTTATAGAGCAAAAAAAACAAAACAGCAGTGATTAAATACCACCAAAAGAAAGCTTGATTTGTGTGAAAACAGGACAAACATTTTAAATAGGTACAGTGTTGCATGACTGTGTAATTGCAATTCTAAATGTGAGAGCACCGAAAGCTGAAAATTGGTCTGGTTATTAAGGGGGTTTAAGTGCCCAGTGGTCAAGTGGTTAATCAGTGTAACCAAAGTATAACCAAAAAGCAGCAACAGTATATGTGAGAGATGACACAAAAAAACAAATGAAAAGTAAAAAAAGTTGTGCTTAGTGAACACTATTATAAACAAAGACCAACAGATGATCTATTAGTCCAATAGATCAATTGAAAAGCAAAACAAGAAGTGCTGTATAAAGTGCTTGTGCAAATGGTATCCAACGATATCCTCCACCAAGTGATGTCACCAACATATAGCCAGGATGTATTCTTACCCCACGAGATGGACCCTCTATTATGGACAGTCAAATGCGCATTGGGATATAGCAGCTATTAGGCCCCTTTCACACGGGACGGATCCGTATTGATCCGCCCCGTGAAGATCCGCTGCTCAGCGTGGATCGCTCAGCTGATCCCCGCTGAGCCGGCTGATGACAGGTGCGGTCCCTGCACACTGCCCCAGTGCATTAATGCTAAAAAAAGTTTTAAAAACTTCAGTTTTTTCGGGAGCAGTGATTTTAATAATGCTTAAAGTGTAACAATAAAAGTGAAATATTCCGTTAAATTTCGTACCTGGGGGGTGTCTATAGTATGCCTGTAAAGTGGTGCATGTTTCCCGTGTTTAGAACAGTCCGAGAGCAAAATTACATTTCTAAAGGAAAAATAAGTAATTTAAAAGTACTCACGGCTATAATGAATTCTGTGAATTTAATGAATATAATGATTCCCCCACAGACCATTACCAGGCCTTTTGGGTCTGGTATGAATATTAAGGGGAACCCCGATCCAAAATTTAAAAAAAAGTGCGTGGGGGTCTCCCCAAATTCCATACTAGGCCCTTCAGGTCTGGTATGGATATTAAGGGGAACCCCGCGCCAAAATAAAAAAAATGGCGTGGGGGAAAAGAGGGAGGACGAGAGAGCACCCCCCCTGAACCGTACCAGGCCCCTGTGCCAGGCCCCCGTGCACAGAACCCCACAACCACCTGGCAAGGGTTGTGGGGATGAGGCCCTTGTCCCCATCAACATAAATACATCCTCCCCATGTTGAGGGCATGTGGCCTGCTACGGTTCAGGAGGGGGGGCACTCTCTCGTCCACCTATCTTTTCCTGCAGCCTGCCAGGTTGTGTCCTCGGATAAGGGTCTGGTATGGATTTTTGGCATGGGGTTCCCCTTAAGATTTTGGAGGAGGACTTCCACGCCATTTTTTTTAAATGTTGGTGCAGGGTTCCCATTAATATCCAATTTTTTTTATTTTGGCACGGGGCACGCATTTTTTATTTTTATTTTGGTTCCTTGTTCCCCTTAATGGACTGTGGGGGAATCCCATGCCATTTTTATCAATGAACTTTTATGTGTATTGCCGGGACCGACAATTCATTATAGCCGCGAGTACTTTTACATTTTTTTTTTCCTTTAGAAATGTCATTTTGCTCTCGGACTGTTCTAAACACGGGAAACATGCGCCACTTTACAGGCATACTATAGACACCCCCCAGGTATGAAATTTAAAGGAATATTTCACTTTTATTGTTTCACTTTAAGCATTAATAAAATCACTGCTTCTTTGTTTTGCATTGATACTTGTCCCCTGGGGCAGGACCCAGGTCCCCAAACACTTTTTATGACAATACCATGCATATAAGCCTTTTGATTTCTCCCATAGACTTTTAAAGGGTGTTCCATGGCTTACAAATTTGCCACAAACACCCTAAATTGTTCGTTATTCGGCGAACAGGCGAAACGCCAATGTTCGAGTCAAACTCATGTTCGACCCGAACATAAAGCTCATCCCTAATTGGCAAATTTTCCTTAATGATAACATTCTTGCGCCATTGCTTCCACCTAGACCCCAAGCTTTCTATAGGGGTATATCTTCCATTAAAGAGAGGGTAGTACAGAATATTTTAGATCCCCCCTCTAGACCCGCCTTTTTTCATCAACTTGTTGGCTTTTACAAATGTGGCAGATGTTTTGTCTGCCAATGTAATAGCCATAAAACTAGAAAGATTCTGTCATTTACTTCTAATACCCCAAATAGGACATATACTATTAAACCATTTATCACATGTAGCACCACACATGTTGTATACCTTCGATCGCACGCATGCCCTCTTTAAATGGACAGACGTCATATGACGCCCGCCCAGAATGTAGCGCCCCCTATTATTACATACCCCAGCCCATCAGAGTACCTGAGTACCTATCTGTAGCCCATGCCTCATAGAATATACTGTAGGGTGTTTTCTTTCCGAAATGGGGAACGCCTGATGATGCTCCCTGCATGTTGGGCCTCTCTAAGTGGCCAGAAAAAGTCTCACACATGTGGTATTGCCATACATTCTGCTACTTTTCCTGAGTATTTTCGGGTGTAATTGGAAGAATGCATATGTGGTTTATGAGAAATAACTTGTTATAAGGACAATTTTGTGTAAAAAAAAAAAAAAAAAATTCTTAATTTTCCCAAGAATTGTGGGAAAAAAATGACAACTTCAAAAAACTCACCATGCCACTAATGCCCCATACACACAGTCTGATTTTCCGATGGAAAATGTTCGATCGGATCATGTTGTCGCAAAATCAGACCGTGTGTTGGCTCCATCTGACTTTTTCCGTCGGAATTTCTGTCACAGAGAGCTGGATCTCAAATTTTCTGACAACATGGTCCGATCACGTCAATTCCGATCGTGTGTAGCCTAGTCAAAGCCTAGACAAAGTGCCACGCATGCTCACAATAAATTCTGAGACAGAATCGCTCGGTCAGGTAAAACGCATTCGTAATTGATATAGCACATTCGTCACGCTGCAATGTTAAAAAATGTTTAATGCAGCACATTCTCTTTCTCTTTATAATGCTAGAAGAATGAAGTTATTTGCTGCTCATATTCACACAGACTTCTCCAAAACTTATTTCTTTATTCTTTTTCTTGATTTCATGAATAGAATATTTTTATTCATCAGATCTCCCGAATCTTTTTATTTTTTATTTTTTTTTATTTTTTGTTTTAAATTTTGTGGTTGTTTTTTTAATCCAGATCTCCTTTTTTTACATTTTGCTAATCTTCAAAAAATTATCTTTTTATTTTATTGTTTAATTTTTTTCAATCTGTAGGAGGTTGTTTGGTGTTGGTGCCCCTTGTTAATTTGACTTTGTATTTTTGAAATGTACCTGCCTACTCACAAATAAACTGTCCTTTTTTAAGTAAAACACATAGGCAAGTATTTCTTTAAACACAAAAAACCTTTATTAGGTGTCATAATCAAATAAAGAGGAAGGAAGGCAACGCTGGAGAAACTGGGTAAATTGGCAAAGCCTTTGGCCCCCAGGGCAGACATCAACAATTTAAATGGAAAAATTGGTGGCCTGAGGAGTCCATATCTTAGCGAGTACAGTCTGGTCCAGAAGTCCAAGAGATCAGGAAGAGCAGATGACATCTATGTCCCCAGGCTGTGGTCATATACCAGCCTGCATCTTCTGTCAGACCAGACTGAACCCAGGCCATCACTCTCTGGTCTTCCTTAGGCACTTCCCTCCAGGCTTCCCTGGGTTCCCTCGGGCCTGCCAGAAAATGCAGCCTGTCATAGAACAACATCCTGGGGACATAAATGTCATCTGCATCTCCTGATCTCAGGGAATTCTGGACCATCCTTGCTCCCTCAGATATGTGCTCCTCAGGCCACCAATTTTTAACTTCACATTAGGTGATGTCTGCCCTGGGGACCCTCGTCTTCACCAAAGCAAGCAGTTTCTCCAGCGCTGCCTTCCTCTTTCTTCGGTCCATATAAAAGGGGTTGTTCATCTGTCACAGGCAGGGCAGCTCCCTGAGCATGTCTATGACTAGCTCCAGAAAATGTGGTTCCTTGAAACCATCCATATTCTCTGCTAGACACAATACAAGACAAACCCTAATATCAGACTATACTCTCCTAAGCTTGTCCCAATATAGGCCTCAATCTAGAAGCAGTATAGGCTAGTGATGTACCAAGTTAAAATTTGTGAACTTCCGCTACCCCTTCCTCAGCTCACAGATTGTACGTACGATGCACACATGTTCCATTTTATATACAGTGCGCATGCGTGAAACTCCGCCAACCCGACGTTCTTTCTAGTCTATTCCACGCCCCTTCTCTTTTGGCGCAGTGGGGAGAGCACATGGCGCAGACACAGCAGGTTCACACTAATTATTCTACTAACGAGGAGGAGGACGACAAAAGCCCGGAGCCAGAAACGTCCCGATCCCGGAGGAGAAGACTCAAATATGTCTTTTGTAAAGATGGCCGAGATGGTGGACATATTGAAGAGGAGCGACCATGATGGGAAGTATGGGTCTTACCCAAACCCAAATGTCAGAAAGGCCAAGATCATGGCTAAAGTTGTAAAGAGTCTGCAGAAGAATTTTGGGGTACGATGTTTCAAGGATCAACTGAGGAAATGCTGGTCAGACCTGAAACTGAGGGAGCATGATCAGTACAGAAAGATCAAGAGAGCTCTTCAAAAAAGTAAGTAGTTGTTGTGTGTTCATATTATTATTATTGCTTGCATACTGCTCCATGTGCTTTGATTTAATGTTGGACAATTTAAAATGGCCACTTTCATGTTCATGGGTTCAACAATCATTCGTAGTATACATTGTTCGTTCGCCCACTTCAAATACGATGTTTTTTAAAGTTGGAGTTAACTACATTTGTTCAGGCCTATTTCTAGTCAAAGCAAGTTTGTTGTCTAGAGGGGTTTGTAACTAGAATGAAATGCAAACTTGATTCAGTGTAAAGGAGAGGACACTCAGTAGCTGTTTACACATCTGGACTCAGGAGCACTAGTGTGGGACACCAGGACACCCTTTTTATTAGGGTGTCACACACACGTGCTCCAGTGGATACTATAGGGGTGTCTCCATCTGTGAAACTTGCACAAAACAGGTAATTATTCCCAGAGGCGGCTCTAGGCTTTGTGAGGCAAATCTTAGACATGAGGCCCCACTCATGCCCAAAATGGGAAAAAGAATTAAAGCAATAGAAATGAACTGTATAAATTGCATGATATTCCCTTCAACTGTAACACACACATCAGGCGAATTAGGTGGCCGTGAGGCCCCTAGGAGTGCGAGGCCTTAGGCAACCGCCTAATTTGCCTAATTAAAGAGCCGCCTCTGATTATTCCAGCTAGAGAAAGGATCTAAAATAATGTTTTGAGCTTTGAACTCTGCCAAAAAAGACAATTGTACGACATTCCCAAGCAATGTTTCATCTTCCTATTAGTGCCCTCAAATATCTGTGAGCTAAGTATTCCTTTTTTACATTCTCATAGGGGAGAGAAGACTCAGGACATCTGAGGACACCAGGGACCCCACACCTCCCAAAGAAGGGGAAATACCAACACCAGAAGTAGAGGAGGAGGTGGAAGAAGGAGAGGTTGTTGAAATTGGTGAAATTGGCACCATATTTATAATACATGGTGTGTTTTTTTGGTTTATTTTTAGGTGATGTGGATGTTGTGGAAGAAGAATCGCATTTTACCAGTGAAAGTGCCCAGATCCTCATCGGGGAGATAATGGGGTGCAATTGCGATTTAGATATTATCAAGAAAAACATCAATGATGTTCAACAAAAAATGAAGAACATCATTGATGTTTTAGGGAGAATCTGAAACACACCAAACTACCTAGCATCCATTTTTTGTTTTTTAAAAACACTTTTAAATTTGTGAAAAAGCCAAATTTGGAAGATGCACACAGTGTGTCAACATGTGCTATCTCCCTTCATGGGGGATCAATGTACGTGTTTTGTGGGTGCAACCCTTTCCTTGCCACTAAAGTGGCTGAGATGAAGGGGTTGCACCCCCAAAACAGGTACATTGATCCAGCATGATGGGAGATAGCACATGTTGACTTTAGGCATGGGATCAGGAGGAAAATGCCCAGTTTGATTCACAATTTGTGTGCATCTTCCAAATGTGGCTTTTACAGGGGTGACACCCCATGTGATGAAGGCAATATTACCACAGTTTGGACATACTCATGTCTGATATTGTCTTCACTTTTCAAAGTTGAACTTTGTAAGTTCCTCAGTTCTGTATGTTATGCTTTGCTACATGCCTGTTTCCTCAAAAACGGCGAGTTATATTAATGTTACCAAAAATAATGTTATATACACCAAATATGTTGGTTTGTTGTAAAACCCTTTGATAAACGCACATGTGAATGTGCTTTGAGTAAAAAGTTTAATTAGCAACAATGTGTGGCTTCCTTTTTCAATGCGCAAAAGTAGTATTTGTAGTAAAGTTGTTGTTTTCTGTGACAATGGGTGTTATTTATTAAAGGCAAATCCACTTTGCACTCCAAGTGCAGTTTCAGGGGCACTTTTACAGTGCACTTTTACAGTGCACTTTTAGTGCATAGTGGATTTGCCTTTAGTAAATAACACCCACAGTGCTATAAAATTAGGCCTAATCACGCCATTTTCTGGACTCCACACATTTCTGCCATGGTGCTGAAAATAAGCAATATTTTTGTCAGTAATGCACTACATACATTAACAACAAAAACAGAGCAGACCCACAACATAAGAAGAATATTCTCTGAAGAAGAGACTGTCACCTCATCTGGCACAGAAATCTGTTTAGCACTGTTGAATTAAAAGGCCCAAAAATAATAAAGAAACCTAGGAGACACCTAAACTAACACCCAAGCAGTAAATGCAAACAAATATTATTGCAGTTTCCAAGAAAAATGTATTTAAAAAAATGCCTCTCAGAGATTGTCTGGCATATCAATGGCCCCCTACCCGCAAAGTACTCTGGGTATCTGTTTCTGACCTCGCAGGCGCTTTGGGGGGGGGCAAGCCAGGACGGCCTGCTTCAAGGTCCGTCAGGTTGTTGTCATGTGGAAATAAGTCGGCGTCAGGTCCAACTGAGGCCACATAGTTGTGAATAGTTTTTCAAAAAGTTGTGCAGAATGCAGCACGAAAGGACAATATGATAAAGTTTGTATTCCGCCATGTGGATGGGGGTCAAGAATAGGCGGAATCGGCTAGCTATTATCCCAAAAGTGTTCTCCACTACTCTTCTGTAGGGATAAGCTTCGAGTTCGAGTCGAACTCATGTTCGACTCGAACATTGTCTGTTCGCCTGTTCAGCGAACAGCAAACAATTTGGGGTGTTTGCGGCAAATTCGAAAAGCCGCAAGCACCCTGTAAAAGTCTATGGGAGAAATCTCAAGTGCTAATTTTAAAAGCCTATATGCAAGTTATTGTCATAAAAAGTGTTTGGGGACCTGGGTCCTGCCCCAGGGGACATGTATCAATAGTTTTTTCAGGAGCAGTAATTTTAATAATGCTTAAAGTGAAACAATAAAAGTGTAAGATTCCTTTAAATTTCGTACCTGGGGGGTGTCTATAGTATGCCTGTGAAGGGGCGCATGTTTCCCGTGCTTAGAACTGTCCCTGCACAAAGTGTCATTTTTGCAGGAAAAAAAGCTATTTAAAATCACTTGCGGCTAATGAATTGCCGGCTCCCGTAACACAGAGAACAGTCATTCATTGAAAGTCATTGATACAAAAAAAAGTCATTGATAAAAAAAAAAAAATAAAAAAAAAAACGTGGGGGTCCCCCCAAATTCAATTACCAGGCCCTTCAGGTCTGCTATGGATATTAAGAGGAACCCCGCTTCAAATTTTAAAAAAAAATTACGTGGGGGTCCCCCTAATTATCCATACCAGACCCTTCAGGTCTGGTATGGATTTTAAAGGGAACCCCAGCCCAAAAAAATGGCGTGGGGGTACAAAAGTACCCCTACCATTTCACCAAAAAAGTGACAAAAATTGTAAAAATGACAGGAGACGGTCTTTGACAATTCCTTTATTAAAATCTTCTTTCGTCTTCTTTCTTCTGGTCTTCCTCCTTCCTTTCTTCATCCTTCGGTTTCTTCATCTTCTTCTTCCATCTTCTTCTTCCTCCGATCCGCTTCTTCTTGCTCTGGTCTTCTTGTCCTTCTCGTCCGGCATCTTCTTCCACGGCGTCTGTTCTTCTGTGTCGGGCCGCTCCGTGCAATGGGAGGCTCCCGCTGTGTGAGGCTTCGCTCCGTCTGACAGTTCTTTTATAACGGAGGGCAGGGCCACCTGGTGACCCCGGCCCCCTCTGACGCACGGGGACGTCATGGGGACTTCCCTATGGCTTTCCCCATGACGTCAGAGGGGGGCGTGGACGGCGACAAGAAGATGCCGGACGAGAAGGACGAGAAGACCAGAGCAAGAAGAAGCGGATCGGAGGAAGAAGAAGATGGAAGAAGAAGATGAAGAAACCGAATGTTTAAGAAAGAAGATGAAAGAAGATTTTAATAAAGGACTTGTCAAAGACCGTCTCCTGTCATTTTTACCATTTTTGTCACTTTTTTGGTGAAATGGTAGGGGTACGTACCCCCTTACCATTTCACACAGGGGGGGGCGGGATCTGGGGGTCCCCTTGTTAAAGGGGGCTTCCAGATTCCGATAAGCCCCCTGCCCGCAGACCCCCACAACCAATGGCCAGGGTTGTGGGGATGAGGCCCTTGTCCTCATCAACATGGGGACAAGGTGCTTTGGGGGGTCACAGACCCCCAAAGCACCCTCCCAATGTTAAGGGCATGTGGCCTGGTATGGTTCAGGAGGTGGGGGTGCTCTCATCCCCCCTCTTTTCCTGCAGCCTGCCAGGTTGTGTGCTCGGATAAGGGTCTGGTATGGATTTTGAGGGGGATCCCACGCCATTTTTTTTGGCTGGGGTTCCCCTTAAAATTCATCCCAGACCTGAAGGGTCTGGTATGGATATTTAGGGGGACCCCACGTCATTTTTTTTTAAATTTGAAGCGGTTTTCCTCTTAATATCCATAGCAGACCTGAAGGGCCTGGTAATTGGATTTGGGGGGACCCCCACACTTTTTTATTTTTTTTTAATCAATGACTTTTTTTTTATCAATGACTTTCAATGAATGATTGTTCTCTGTATTACGGGAGCCGACAATTCATTAGCCGCAAGTGATTTTAAATAGCTTTTTTTCCTGCAAAAATGACACTTTGTGCAGGGACAGTTCTAAGCACGGGAAACATGCGCCCCTTCACAGATATGCTATAGACACCCCCCAGGTACGAAATTTAAAGGAATATTACACTTTTATTGTTTCTCATTAAGCATTATAAAAATCACTGCTCCTGAAAAAATGGCAGTTTAAAAAAAAAAAATTGCATTGATACATGTCCCCTGGGGCAGGACCCATGTTGATGAGGACAAGGGCCTCTTCCCGACAACCCTGGCCATTGGTTGTCAGGGTCTGTGGGTGGGGGGCTTATTGGAATACCTATGTGAATGAGTATGGGCTACCCATTCACCTGAGGGAAAAAAGTGTCAATAAAAAAACACACTAGACAGGTTTTTGAAGTAATTTATTAGTCAGTTTCGGGGGTCTTCTTCCGACTTCTCCCGCTCTCCGGCCTCTCCTCCTGGTCTCCGGTATCTTCTCCCGGTCTCCTTAAGGGGGGAACCCCACGCCATTTTTTTAATTTTGGCGTGGGGTTCCCCTTAATATCCATACCAGAACTGAAGGGCCTGGTATAGAATTTAGGGGACCCCCACTCATTTTTTTAATCTTGGTTCGGGGTTCCCCTGTGGGGAAATTTCATGCCGTTTTTATCAATGAACTTTTATGTGTATTGTCGGACCGATAATTAATTATAGCGGTGAGTAGTTTTAAATTACTTTTTTTCCTTTAGAAATTTCATTTTGCTGTCAGACTGTTCTAAACACGGGAAACATGCGCCCCTTTACAGGGATACTATAGACACCCCCCCAGGTACGAAGTTTAAAGGAATATTACTGCTCCCGAAAAAACGTCAGTTTTTAAAATGTTTTTTGCATTGATACATGTCCCCTGGGGCAGGACCCAGGTCCCAAACACTTTTTATGACAATACCATGCATATAAGCCTTTAAAATTAGCACTTTTGATTATTCATGTTCGTGTCCCATAGACTTTAACGGTGTTCGCGTGTTCAAACTAATTTTTTTGCCTGTTCGCATGTTATGGATGCGAACCGAACAGGGGGGTGTTCGGCTCATCCCTAATTGGGAGTATTAGGAGGAGTGACTTGAGAGCATCTGGTGAACAGGAGGTACGGAACATTTAATACAACCATAAATAGAGTGGCAAATATTACACTGCGCATACTATTTTTTACTGGAAGGTGAGAGTTTAGAGAGCACTGATGTGTCATGAGTGTATTTATTGTAAAAGCACTGTGATTAATGTACAAGGTGTGGGATTTTCAGCACACAAGAAGCAGAAAGGGAGATCTGATGGACATTGAACACTTGTTATATTTACTTTTATGTACATAATATGTTGCTAAACTGATTGTTTTGATGTTTCATTACATTTCGGATACCACATGATATTATGATGTAAGTTATTAGAATCTGGATCCAACAGATGCATCACGTTGTAAGTTTTGGTGTAGTTTACATCCATTCATTATGACTATTTGCAGCACAACACACTTATTTATTTAATATTGGCACAAATGGTGAAGCAGCTCCTTTGAACCCCATCCTGGGTTGTATGCAGAGAAGTGTATGCAGAAAAAAGGTGTACATAATAGACACTGGAAATAGATAAAAACATGCTCATCTCTTAAAGTTGCTGAGTAGCACAATTAGGTCCTCCCTTTAAAAATGGACAAATAAGTAATTAATAGCTAGGGGAAAAGGGAAGGAAAAAGTTAATTATGGCTATTAAGGTTAACTAGAGGTTAACTGGAATTGGGGTAGAGACAGTTCCCCCACTATGAGCAGTGGCAGCCCGCCCATTATGGGCCTCCAGCACTGCACCCTCTATCCCTGCCACCCCCTATATGAATAATGGATAGATTCATACATAGCATGAATCTATCCATGGCCGTCGCGGCCACCCCCTATTCATGCATCTGGCCCCTTTTAGTATGCCGGGCACCTGAATTACAGTGACAGGGTTTTTTTTAAGCAACTGATTAGAGCCATAGGCTCTAATAGGCTTCAAAATAGGGTGGGCTCGGAGCGCAGAGCATTGCGCCATAAGCCCACCCAGGTGTTACAACGGCAAATTAATATTTGCTGTTGTAACACTGATCCTCAATCTGGCCAATCAGAAGTAGGTCTGAGACACATTTTCCAATTGGCCTAGAAGAAGACTCCCGGTTGGCCGCCGAGGAGGAGGGAGGAAATGGAAGCCGCCCATGGAGAGCAGAGGAAGTGAAAGCTGTCACCGCCATTGAGCAAGGGAAGCTGCCGGTGAGGCGCTGCATAGATGAGGTAAGTGCACCAGAACTGCCCGCCGACCAACCAACCGGGGTGCTTGAAACTGTTTGCCGCCCCCCAAAAAAATTACCACCTTGGAAGGTCATCAAGGGAATTTTTTTCATAAATCTGTGCCAAAATGTTTACTGCTACATATCTTTGGTAAAAATAACCCAAATTAGTGGATATTATTTAGTCTGTGTGAAAATTAGAGAGTAAATTAGAGTAGAGTAGAGTCTCCTATCTAATAGGTCCTATCTAATTTCTTGAGTGCTGGTTGCTGGTCATAATAAATTACATTCTAGTGAATGAGAGCCATCTCAATGTACACTACTGAAGTCGCTTCAGAAAAGGTTCCTGTACTACAAGGAGACTTCTAGGTGACGTGTACCCAAAAATGTCAATGGAATTTCAATGAAAGTCGCCTCCAAGTCGGATCCCCTTCTATATTAAAGCGACTTTACAGGAAAAATAAAAAAAATTACCCAGATACATCCCACATTAACACACAGGCAGCCCCCTTCCTCTCTCTGTTGTCTCTGTATGCTGTTGTCTCTGTATGTTCTGGCCGACCTGTATGCTAGATTTTGATTGTATACAATGTCTACCAGAGCCCACAGGGAGGTCATGCACAGAGAGCCCATTGACAATGAGGCTCTCATGAGACAGTGTACAGTCCTATGACAAAAGTGATCCAAATTATAAGGATCAACTGAAGAGGGACAATGCCTGGCTGGGGATCTGCCGTATCAGTATGGACAATTGGGACATTTTGTCAGTGAATGAACGTAGTGAAAAATTTAGGTTTAACCTTTATTTTATTTATGTCTGTTTGTTATTCATATGCACTATGTATCCCCAAATGTGCTGGTCATCAGTGCAAATCATCAGTGCAGCTCATCAGTGCTTGTCATCAGTGCAAGCCATCAGTGCAGACCATGGATCGTAAAACTATGTGCCAGGTGTTGCAGAAATAAACATCCCATGAGGCACTGTAAGACATTCACAGACATGAAGGAAAGAACCCGCGCTATGGAAATAAGAATTAAAAAAAATATTTATGCTAATATGATAGGGTTGCTGCTAAAGTGAAAGGTGAAAGCCCCCAATAAATACAAAAAAAATGAAATTAAACTCAGCGCTGCTCCTTAAACTAAAACCAATACAATATTGAGTAAACCTATATCAACATATACAGGGCCAGGACAAGGGGTGGGCAGGAGGGGCAGTTGCCCTGGGCACTGTGGTATCATGTGAGGTGAGGAGGAGGGGTGCTACAAGGAGATTGGTGGGGAGGGGATTTGTGTTGGAAGAGGGATTTTGGGGGGTGGCAGGGGTTAAGTATTGTCCTAGAAGGGAAACATTTTTTGGGGGGGCTGCTAAGAGTGATGATTTGTGTTGGGATGGGGAGATGGGAGGAAAAAGATTTCTGCTAGGATACGGGATTAGAGGATATTTTATGCTGGGAGGGGGATTTTTAAGTGGTTCTGCACACACTTCATTTAGTAAATCTCTTTGCCTTCCAAATCAGGCAAAGAGTACTAAATTAAGTTCTTTTTTTTTCACTTACCTTGTAATTGCTGCTCTGTCTCTTCGGCGGTGGGCGGGGTCTGTGCGTCGATCCTCGTCATGCCGCACTGTCTCCTGGGATCTGGTGTCATTGATCCTAGGAGTCAGTGCGGACATCCGCCGAAATCTCACGAGATTTACGGGGCTCGTGCCGAAATCTCGCGAGATTTCGGTGGATGTGGCCGAAATCTTGCGAGATTTCGGCGAACGTGAGCTACACTTTGCCGTTACTGCACACGCGCGAGATCAGCGCAATAATGGTGGTGCATGCTGGGCCATCTTAAGTGCCTGTGTGGTTTCACATGCCCACAGGCAAGATGGCACCCAGCAGCAATATTGTTTATAACTTTTTTTATGTGACGAAAACCGGCAGCAGTTCGTTAGGAAAATGGAACACGTGAGTGCTTAATTTACATCTCCTAATCCTTTGAATTGTACTAAAAAAAAAAAAATTACAGACAGTGCAGAACAGCTTTAACCACTTGCGGACCGCCGCACGACAATGTACGTCGGCAGAATGGCACAGGCAGGCATATGGGCGTACCTGTATGTCCCTGCCTCCCAGTGGGTGGGGGGTCCCATCGAGCCCCCCGTGCCGAAAGGGAAGTGCAAACCATGCAGGGAAGTAAGTAGGTCTTTGAGGGGAGTGGATACTTTTGTATCCCCTTCCAATAATAGAGAATTTACAATCAAACATTTCATTACCTGTAATACTTCATATGTAGTTTATGCATTAGTATGCCCTTGTGGGCTAATGTATATTGGAAGAACTAAATGGTTGTTAAAAATCAGGATGGCCGAACATGTCCATAACATACGTATTGGATATAAGGATCATAATGTTTCACTTAATTTTAAACTACACCATAGTCAGGACCCCTCAGGTTTAAAGTTTTGGGGGATTGACCATATAGAACCTACATGGAGGGGTTCTAATAGGGTAAGGGAACTCTCTAAGAGAGAAACCCAATGGATCTATTTGACAGACAGCCTTGCGCCTAAAGGGTTAAATATAGATCTAGATTTAAATTGTTTTATAAGTGATTTTTAATATTGATATCTTGATACTGAGATTTGGAGTGCCTATTTTGAATACCCAACGTCTGATCAGTTGAGAAGTATTGGGTGCCTTTATATATACTAGAATTGTCCCTATATATATGATTATCCCTCCCATTTTTATAAAAAAAGAAAAAGAAAAAAATCAGTGGAGTGATCCATTCACATGAATGTCTGGATATTTACCTCTGACCATGCATTTGGTGATTATATTGTTCATGATTTGATTTGGTTATAAAGATAAATTGAAATAACTTTTTTAGCGTTTTTTCTTTATATATATATATATATATATATATATATATATATATATATATATGTATATATGAGTAAATGTATATATATTTATATAATATATATTTTACATATCATTTTTATATGGTTCACTGGTTTCCGTATATGTCCTCCCGAGTACCCCTACCCAACGAGCCCCCCAAAGAAAATGTTGTGTCTGCAGAAAGCGTGGATATAGGCGTAACACCCGTTATTATTGTCCCTGCTGTCCTGACAATCCTGGTCTTTGCATTGGTGAATGTTTTGAACGCTACCATACACTAGTGGAGTTTTAGCATAGGGTACAGCATTGCACAGACTAGGCACACTTTCGCAGGGTCTCCCAAGATGTCATCGCATTTTGAGAGACCCAAACCTGGAACCGAACCATTACAGTTACAAATAACTATTCTCTCTCTATTGTTCTGCTCTTTTTTACTGTATTCTGTTCTGCAATGTTTTATTGTTAACCATTTTTTTGTTTTCAGGTATGCCATTCAGCTGCAGCGCAGATTTATTTATCTTGACAGCAACATCGTTTGCTCCCACGATACATAAAGCCGTGACTCCAGCGCTGTCGGAGGTTATTTCACCACCACAGTTAAAAAAAAAGAGCATATATGCCGAAGCTAGGAGGAGCGATTTGCTCCTAACTTTTGCGGGTGGATGCCCCCATGCTTCAGCATATATATATTTTAGGCACAGGTTGCGTTAAAAAAATTTTATTTTTTACTACCGTATATACTCGAGAATAAGCTGAGTTTTTCATCAAATTTGTTTGCTTATACTCAAGTCAAGCTCTTTTCTGCAGCAGAGAATGACATTTTCCGAACCGACTTTGGGGCCACTTGGTGCTAGGAACCCCATTGGATATGTTGTAGTGCTAGTTTCACTGGGTTTGCACACCAAATTTGGGGTTCCTAGCACCAAGTGGCCCCGAGATACGGGGCCCCAAAATCAGTCAACTGTGTCCATCTGCAGCAATGTCATTTCGGGACCCTTTGGGTCCAGAGACCACAAATTTTGGCTGCAGCTAGGGGGCATCTACCAAGTTTGAAGTTTAGGGGACCTATGGCTGCAAATAGGCACAGTGAGGCATGCAAATAAGCACAGTGAGGCTGCAAATGGGCATTGTTGACCCTCTTTTCCACTTACAGTAGCTATGCATTTCTCACCATAGGCTTATACTTGAGTCAATAAGTTTTACCATTTTTTTGTGGTAAAATTAGGTGCCTCGGCTTATATTCGGGACGGCTTATACTTGAGTATATACGGTATGTTTTTTTTTTTTATTTGCTTTGCAGGTATGGTAAGTCTTATGCCATGTACACACGATCGGAATTCTCATCGGAAAAAGCTCTGATGTTGTTCCCGACGGAATTCCGCCGGAATTTCGCTCAAACTGTCTTGCCTACACACGCTCCCACCAAATTCCGACCGTCAAGAACGCGGTGACGTACAACACTACGACGAGCCGAGAAAAAATTAAGTTCAATGCTTCCGATCATGCATCAAATTGTTTTCGAGCCTGCGTAGGAATTTTGCGCGTCGGAATTGCTACAGACGATCGGAATTTCCGATAAAAACCTTTTCCGTCGGAAATTTTTTAAAAACATGCTCTCAAATTTTTGCTGGTGGGAATTCGGCCTGCAAAATTCCAATGTATTGTTAACCATCATTTGCTTAGCAGGTACGCCATTCGGCTGCAGCGCAGATTGATTTATCTTGACAGCAACAGTGTTTGCTCCCACAATACATAAAGCCGCGACTCCAGTGCTGTAGGAGGTGATGTCACCACCACAGTTAAAAACAAAATGGTGCATGTATGCCCATCATTAGAAGTGGGTGGATGAAGGGAGGTATTTTAATGGTGGGCATACCCACCGATCAATCTCTTTTTTTCGTTCAGCCCACAGGCTTTGTTGGGCACAATCTATGCCCAACAAGGACCAGCAATGTACTGGTATGTTGATGGACTTTGAGTGGTTATACTAAAATATACCTGTGGGTTTAGGTATCATCTTGGTATCATTCTTTTCAGCCATCAGTCGGCTTTCATGTAAAAGCAATCCTAGCGGCTAATTAGCCTCTAGACTGCTTTTACAAGCAGTGGGAGGGAAAACCACCGTCTTCCATGGTTTCCTCTGTCTCTCCTGTCCCAACAGGGAACCTGAGAATGCCAGCTGACCATAGAGCTGATCAGAGACCTGAATGGCTCCAATCATCTCTATGGCCTAAGAAACCAGAAGCTACGAGCATTTCATGACTTCGATTTTTCCGGATATAAACCGCGCCATTGGGAAATTGGGAAAGCATTTTATCACACCGATCTTTGTGTGGTCAGATGCTTTGATGGCAGAGGAGAGATCTAGGGTCTAATAGACCCCAATTGTTTCAAAAAAGAGTACCTGTCACTACCTATTGCTATCATAGGGGATATTTACATTCCCTGAAATAACAATAAAAATGATTAAAAAAATATAAATGAAAGGAACAGTTTAACCACTTCAGCCCCGGACCAATTGTCAGCTTAAGGACCAGAGGTCTTTTTTCAATTTCGCACTGCACTGCTTTAACTGGTAATTGTGTGCTCATGCAATGTTGTAACCAAATGAAATTTGTTCTTCCCACAAATAGAGCTTTCTTTTGATGGTATTTGATTGCCTCTGTGATTTTAATTTTTTGCAATATACGGAAAAAGACCGAAAATTTTGAAAAAAAATGAAATTTTCTACTTTTTGTTATAAGAAAAATCTAATAAACTCAATTTTAGTCAAACATTTGGGCCAAAATGTATTCAGCCACATGTCTTTAGTAAAAAAAATGCCAATAAGTGTATATTTATTGGTTTGCGCAAAAGTTATAGCGTCTACAAACTAGAGAACATTTTCTGGAATTTACACCGCTTTTAATTTATGACTGCCTATCTCATTTCTTGAGGTGCTAAAATGGCAGAGAAGTACAAACCCCCCCAAATGACCCCATTTTGGAAAGTAGACACCCCAAGCTATTTGCTGAGAGGCATGTTGAGCCCATTGAATATTTTTTTTTTTTTAGTCCCAAGTGATTGAATAAAGACAAAAATAAAAAATATTTTTTTTTTCAAAAAGTTGTCACTAAATGATATATTGCTCACACATGCCATAGTTATATGTGGAATTGCACCCCAAAATACATTTTGCTGCTTCTCCTGAGTATGGGGATACCACATGTGTGGGACTTTTTGGGAGCCTAGCCGCATACGGGGCCCCGAAAACCAAGCACCGCCTTCAGGATTTCTAAGAGTGCAAATTTTTGATTTCACTCCTCACTACCTATCACAGTTTTGAAGGCCATAAAATGCCAAAATAGCACAACCCCCCCCAAATGACCCCATTTTGGAAAGTAGACACCCCAAGCTATTTGTTGAGAGGCATGGTGAGTATTTTACAGCTCTCATTTGTTTTTGAAAATGAAGAAAGTAAAGATAAATATATTTTTTTTCTTTTTTCAATTTTCAAAACTTTGTGACAAAACGTGAGATCTGCAAAATACTCACCATACCTCTCAGCAAATAGCTTGGGTGTCTACTTTCCAAAATGGGGTCATTTTGGGGGATTTTATGCCATCTGGGCATTCCATGGCCTCCGAAACTGTGATTGGCAGTGAGAAGTGAAATAAAAAAATTACACCCTTAGAAAGCCTGAAGGCGGTGCTTGGTTTTTGGGGTCCCGTACGCAGCTAGGCTCCCAAAAAGTCCCACACATGTGGTATCCCCGTACTCAGGAGAAGCAACAGAATGTTTTTTGGGGTGTATTTCCACATATGCCTATGACATGTTTGAGCAATATATCATTTAGTGACAACTTTTTGTAAAAAAAATATAAATATATTTTTTTTCATTATTCAATCTCTTGGGAACAAAAAAAAAAATATTTAATGGGCTCAACATTGCTCTCAGCAAATAGCTTGGGGTGTCTACTTTCCAAAATGGGGTCATTTGGGGGGGGGGGGTTTGAACTGTCCTGGCATTTTATGCACAACATTTAGAAGCTTATGTCACACATCACCCACTCTTCTAACCACTTGAAGACAAATCTCTTTCTGACACTTTTTGTTTACATGAAAACATTTTTTTTTTTTGCAAGAAAATTATGTTGAACCCCCAAACACTATATATATTGTTAAAGCAAAGGCCCTACAGATTAAAATGGTGGGTGTTGCATTTTTTTTTCCACACAGTATTTGCGCAGCGATTTTTCAAACGCATTTTTTGTGGAAAAAATACACTTTTTTTATTTTAATGCACTAAAACACACTATATTGCTCAAATTTTTGATGAAATAAAAAATATGATCTTAGGCCGAGTACATGGATACCAAACACGACATGCTTTAAAATTGCGCACAAACACGCAGTGGCGACAAACTACATACATTTTTAAAAGCCTTTAAAAGCCTTTACATGATACCACATTAGATTCACGGAGGAGGTCTACTGCTAAAATTACTGCCCTCGATCTGACCTTTGCGGTGATACCTCACATACATGGTGCAATTGCTGTTTACATAGGACGCCAGACCAACGCTTGTGTACGCCTTTGCGCAAGAGAAGGGGGGGGGCAGGGGTGCTTTTTTTTTTGTAGTTTTTTTTTTTTTTTATTTAGCTTTTTTTTTTTTATTTTTAAACTGTTCCTTCCATTTTTTTTTTTTGTTATCATTTTTATTGTTATCTCAGGGAATGTAAATATCCCCTATGATAGCAATAGGCAGTGACAGGTACTCTTTTTTTGAAAAAATTGGGGTCTATTAGACCCTAGATCTTTCCTCTGCCCTCAAAGCATCTGACCACACCAAGATCGGTGTGATAAAACGCTTTCCCAATTTCCCAATGGCGCAGTTTATATCCGGGAGGGGGGACATTCCCTCCCACTGCTTGTAAAAGCAGTCTAGAGGCTAGAATTGCTTTTACATGAAAGCCAATCACTGGCTGAAAAGAATGATACCAAGATGATACCTAAACCTGCAGGCATCATTCTGGTATAACCATTCAAAGTCCAGCAACAGTAATCTTTTTTTTTTCATGCAGCCTCTTGGCTGAACGAAAAAAAGAGATTGATTGGTGGGTATGCCCACCATTAGAATACCTCCCTTCATCCACCCACTTCTAATGATGGGCATACATGCACCATTTATATATGCCGAAGCATGGGGGCATCCTCCCGCAAAAGTTATGCCGTGTACACACGGTCTGACTTTTCCACGGGGCAAGCCTCAGTCGGAATTTCGACCGTATGTACGTGGCATTAGGAGCCAATCGATCCTCCGCCCCTGCTGCCCCCATGCTTCGGCATATATGCTCTTTTTTTAACTGTGGTGGTGAAATCACCTCCTACAGCGCTGGAGTCGCGGCTTTATGTATCGTGGGAGCAAACGCTGTTGCTGTCAAGATAAATAAATCCGCGCTGCAACTGAATGGCGCACCTGAAAACAAAAAAATGCTTAACACTAAAACACAGTAAACAAAATTACATACCTGAAAAGCAAGCATGATAAAACATAATAAAACATTGCAGAATAGAATGGAGTAAAAAAAGAGCAACAATAGAGAGAGAATAGAGAGAGAGAGAGAACAATAAAACAACAACTATTTTTTTTTTTTTTTATGTTTTTGAGATTCACAGGTAAAAAAGCTTCTGACTGTTAGCGACTGAATCAAAACACTACCACAAAAAAATGTTAGCGATTGCAGGGATCAGGCCTGACTCTGCGAACGCTGCAGTTGTGTGCTTAGTGGTTTGTAAGTGACAGTGATCAATAGATACTGCACTTGGGTGGGCTGGGCTGGGCGGAGGGGGAAAACGCAGGTGCTAGCAGGTATCTGGGCTGATCCCACTAACAATGCGTTTTTTGGAACCCTAAACTGCTGGGACGCTAGTATAGATCTGATCAGATCAGATATTGATCTGTTCAGATACTGTACCCCTAAGGGAGGTGTATGCTTTGCGCGTGGGTGTTTGCGGTACTGGCACTAACCTGGTGGCGACGCAAACCTTATTTGACCCTAAAACCTAATTGATATCACCCACCGGGCGATCAGGGGGTTAAACCGTTATTGGGTAGTAAATGGCGGGTGCCCTGACAGTATAAAAAACAAACTAACTAACCAGCGTCACCCATAACAGTTATACGGTGATCACTGGTGAAAGGGTAAACTAGGGGCAATCATGGGGTTAAAACCTTTATTGGGTAACATATGGGGGTACCTGACGCTATATAAAAACCTGACTGAGAACCTAAATAACTAAATAACTAACTGGCTAACCAGCATCACCAGTGACACTTATACGGTGATCACTGGTGAAAGCAGTGGCGGAACTACCAGAGTCGCAGCAGTCGCACTTGCGACTGGGTCCTGGTGTTCTGCCATTGTGGGGGGGGCCCGCCGACTTCTCTAGTTAGGCTCAGGTCGGACTCCCTGCACAGCGGACCGCCCACACTGTCTGTCCGCCGGGTCTTCCACATTCCATTTGCAGCCGCAGGTTGATGATGAGGCGTGCAGTTGGGGAGCTGAATCTAGAAGAGTGCTAGCTGACCCAGTACAGTGATGGAGGAGGAGCTGCAAGAGGTCACAGCCGCTGTGTGAGGAGGACCCCTCTCCTAACAGATGTAAGTAGAGACACGTGGAGCAAAGGGAGCCGGGAGATACACGGAGCAATGCAGGAGAAACCGAGTGGACACTGACAGCAAGTAAGTGTCTCTGATCCTGGCACCCAGCACTGCCAATGAACCTAGTCCCCACCACCACCACCGCTGATTCCATCCCACCCCCCCAGCACTGCCACTCCCCTCCCCCACTCATCCCCCCAGCACTGACACTGATCCTATCCCACTCAGCACTGACACTGATCCCATCCCCCTCAGCACTGACACTGATCCCATCCCACTCAGCACTGACACTGATCCCATCCCACTCAGCACTGACACTGATCCCATCCCACTCAGCACTGACACTGATCCCATCCCACTCAGCACTGACACTGATCCCATCCCACTCAGCACTGACACTGATCCCATCCCCCTGACACTCATCCCACTCCCCCACCACGGCCACTCATTCCCCCCCTACAACGGCCACTCATTCCCCCCCACACCACTGCCAGACATCCCCTTCCACCACTACCAGTCATCCCTTCCCCCAGCACTGACACTCATCCCATCACCCCCAGCACTGACACTCATCCCATCCCCCTCCAGCAATCCCACTCACCCTATCCCCCAGCACTGTCACTCATCCCCCCCAACACTGTCACTCATCCCATCCTAGCAGGAGCGTATGTACAGGAGTTCCGGGGGCGGGGGTCACAATTGCATGCTCCAGGTTTCCTGTGCAGCCCCCTGTACACCTGGATAGGAGGGGTGGCATATAGAGGAGCCAATCCTCCTAATTTTACTCCTGCAGTCTTTCAGCTGCTGCAGGAGGAAAATGAAGGGGAACAGTTCCTCAATATGCCCCCCGCTGTCCACCACCTGCTGCCCCAAGCTCCTGTGTACTCTTTGGCCCCCCTCATCCCCCACAGTGCTGCTGGGTTCCCCCCTCCCCTCTCCTTCCTGCTGTTGCGGAGGATTCTTCTGGATGAAGAGTGGGGAAGGGGCCGGTAAATGTGTAATTTACCAGCTCCTCCCTTGTCTTAATGAATAGAGTCAGTCAGCCGCAGGGATCACTGACCCAGTTCATTTATAACTGAGGCATAGTAAACTGTGTTTACTATGCTTCAGTTTGTGAATGAACAGGAAGCTCTATATGGAGCTATTTCTGTCCATTTATTCTGTGCAGCTGAGGCTGCAGAGAATTGAGATTGAGGACACAGCCCACAATCTCAATTCTCTGTTTCAAAGATGAAACATCAGAGGTCTGTTAAGACCCTTGATATCACACCCACAGTCCATATTCCCATCGCACACATTTCTGGAATGATCTCTTAAGGTACTGGATGCTGTAGCGACCGTCAGCTGGATTCTGGAACCTGAACGATATGTAGATATTGGCCAGCACACCAAGGATCATCAAGAAACAAGAAAGATCACATCACAAAATGATGTAGTGCAACGTTTCGGAGCCACGCAGGACCCCATTGTCAGGCATGTGATAAGACATGCCTGACAAAGGGGTCCTGCGTTGCTCCGAAAAGTTGCACTACATTGTTTTGTGATGTGAGCTTTCTTGAATAAAAAAACCTTGGATGAACTTGATGATCCTTGGTGTGCTGTCAAATATCTACATATGATATCTCACCCAAGCCCCACCGGGCTCCTACATTTTTTAATAATAATAATAAAAAAAAAATTTGGAAAAATAAATAAATAAAATTGTAACAAATAAAATAACTAAAATAAAAAAAATATTGACACTCATGGCAGAACTGCCGGGGTCCCAAAGGTCGCACTTGTGACCGAGCTCTGGCGTTCTGCCATCTTGGGTGCGCCCTGGCTGGTGGCCAGTGGGGCCCTTTGTGGTTTCTTGCACCCGGGCCCTGAAGGTTCTAGTTACGCCTCTGGGTGAAAGAGTTAACTCTAGGGGCAATCAGGGGGTTAAAACCTTTATTTAGGTTGTAATATGGGGGTACCTGACCTATAAACCTATTTATGAACCTATATAAACCTGGCGGTTAACCTAAAAAAAACTGGCTACCTAGTGGCACCAGTGACACTAATGCAGCGATCAGAAAAACGATCGCTTAGTGACACTAGCAAAAGGGGGTGAAAGGGTTAACTAGGGGCAATCAGGGGGTTAAAACTTTATTAGGTAATATATGGGGGTACCTGACGCTATATAAAAACCTGACTGGGAACCTACAGTGGTGTGAAAAAGTGTTTGCCCCCTTCCTCATTTCCTGTTCCTTTGCATGTTTGTCACACTTAAGTGTTTCGGAACATCAAACCAATTTAAACAATAGTCAAGGACAACACAAGTAAACACAAAATGCAATTTGTAAATGAAGGTGTTTATTATTAAAGGTGAAAAAAAATCCAAACCATCATGGCCCTGTGTGAAAAAGTGATTGCCCCCTAAACCTAATAACTGGTTGGGCCACCCTTAGCAGCAACAACTGCAACCAAGCGTTTGCGATAACGTGCAATGAGGCTTTTACAGCGTCCTGGAGGAATTTTGGCCCACTCATCTTTGCAGAATTGTCCTAATTCAGTTACATTAGAGGGTTTTCGAGCATGAACGGCCTTTTTAAGGTCATACCACAACATCTCAATAGGATTCAGGTCAGGACTTTGGCTAGGCCACTCCAAAGTCTTCATTTTGTTTTTCTTCAGCCATTCGGTGGTGGACTTGCTGGTGTGTTTAGGATCATTGTCCTGCTGCAGAACCCAAGTTCGTTTCAGCTTGAGTACACGAACAGATGGTCGGACATTCTCCTTCAGGATCTCTTGGTAGACAGCAGAATTCATAGTTCCTTTTATCACGGCAAGTCTTCCAGGTCCTGAAGCAGCAAAACAGCCCCAGACCATCACACTACCACCACCATATTTTACTGTTGGTATAATGTTCTTTTTCTGAAATGCAGTGTTCCTTCTACGCCAGATATACTTGGACACACACCTTCCAAAGAGTTCCACTTTTGTCTCATCGGTCCACAGAATGTTGTCCCAAAAGTCTTGGGGATCATCAAGATGTGTTGTGGAGAAATTGAGACGAGCTTTGATGTTCTTTTTGCCCAGCAGTGGTTTTCTCCTTGGAACTCTGCCATGCAGGCCATTTTTGCCCAGTCTTTTCCTGATGGTGGAGGCATGAACGCTGACCTTAACTGAGGCAAGTGAGGCCTGCAGTTCCTTGGACGTTGTTGTGGGGTCTTTTGTGACCTCTTGGATGAGTCGTCGCTGCGCTCTTGGGGTAATTTTGGGCGGCCGGCCACTCCTGGGAAGGTTCTCCACTGTTCCATGTCTTCGCCATTTGTGGATAATGGCTCTCACTGTGGTTCGCTGGATTCCCAAAGCTTTGGAAATGGCTTTATAACCCTTTCCAGACTGATAGATCTCAATTACTTTCTTTCTCAATTGTTCCTGAATTTCTTTGGGTCTTGGCATGATGTGTAGCTTTTAAGGATCTTCTGGTGGACCTTACTGTGTCAAGCAGCTCCTATTTAAGTGATGCCTTGATTGTGAACAGGTGTGGCAATAATCAGGCCTGGGTGTGGCTAGAGAAATTGAACTCAGGTGTGGACAACCACAGTTATAGTATGTTTTAACAAGGGGGGCAATCACTTTTTCACACAGGGCCATGATGGTTTGGATTTTTTTTCACCTTTAATAATAAACACCTTCATTTACAAATTGCATTTTGTGTTTACTTGTGTTGTCCTTGACTATTGTTTAAATTGGTTTGATGTTCCGAAACACTTAAGTGTGACAAACATGCAAAGGAACAGGAAATGAGGAAGGGGCAAACACTTTTTCACACCACTGTAAATAACTAAATAACTAACTGGCTAACCAGCGTCACCAGTGACACTTATACGGTGATCACTGGTGAAAGGGTTAACTCTAGGGGCAATCAGGGGGTTAAAACCTTTATTGGGGGGGTAGGGGCTACATTAGACCTAAAGGGGCCTAAAACTAACTGCCCTGACAGTTATTTCAGTCACACTGACACTAAATGCAGTGATCAGTAAATAAATGATCACTGCAATTAGTGACACTGTGACTGGGGGGGCAGGGGGTGATCTGGGGGTGATCTGGGGGTGACAGGGGGGTTATTTGTGTGCCTATGTGTACTGGTGTCAGTGTACTGTTTGTGCAATAACCTGTGTGTGTTCACTCCTCGGCGTCCCGGTCAGATAGACCGACACGCCGAGCGTGACATAACTTCCGCCTGCCTGTCTATACAATAGACAGGCAGGGGAAGCTTTTCATTCGCCAGGAGCGATCGCGAGGGGGTGGCCAGAAACCACTGGCCGCCCCCTCATCCCGGATCGCTCCTGAAGCGATGCCGACTGTCCCCGCTGGCGGGGGGGGGGTCCGATAGGACCCCCCCCGCCAGAAGAATGGCATGTACAGGTACGTGGTTTTGCCTGTACGTGCCATTCTGCCAACGTATATGTACATGGGGCGGTTGGCAAGTGGTTAAAAATTAAATAAAAAAGCTAAATAAATAATTAAAAAAAATAAAATAAAAAAAGCACCCCGGTCCCCCCTGCTCTCGCGCAAATACGAACGCAAGCGTCGGTCTGGCATCATATGTAAACAGCAATTGCCCCATGCATGTGAGGTATCACCACAAAGGACAGATCGAGGGCAGTAACTTTAGCAAACCTCCTCCGTAAATCTAAAGTAGAAACCTGTAAATGCGTTTAAAGGCTTTTAAAAGCGTATGTAGTTTGTCGCCGCTGCACGTTTGTGCGCAATTTTAAAGCATGTCGCGTTTGGTATCCATGTACTCGGCCTAAGATCATCTTTTTTAATTCATCAAAATTTGGGCAATATAGTATGTTTTAGTGCATTAAAATAAAAAAGTGTGTTTTTTCCAAAAAAATGTGTTTAAAAAAATCGCTGTGCAAATACTGTGTGAAAAAAAAGAAACACACACCATTTTAATCTGTAGGGCATTTGCTTTAAAAAATATATATAATGTTTGGGGGTTCAAAGTAATTTTCTTGCAAAAAAATATATTTTTTCATGTAAACAAAAAGTGTCAGGAAGGGCTTTGTCTTCAAGTGTGTAGAAGAGTGATTGATGTGTGACATCAGCTTCTAAATGTTGTGCATAAAATGCCAGGATAGTTCAAACCCACCCCCCAAATGACCCCATTTTGGAAAGTAGACACCCCAAGCTATTTGCTGAGAGGCATGTCGAGTCCATGGAATAGTTGCGGGAAAAAGACAATGTTTTTTTTTTGCACAAAGTTGTCACTAAATGATATATTGCTCAAACATGCCATGGGCATATGTGAAATTACACCCCAAAATACATTCTGTTGCTTCTCCTGAGTATGGGGATACCACATGTGTGAGACTTTTTGGGAGCCTAGCCGCGTACGGGACCCTGAAAACCAAGCACTGCCTTCAGGCCTTCTAATGCCGCGTACACACGGACGTAAATTCCAATGGAAACAGTCCGATGGGAGCTTTTCATTGGATTTTCTGACCGTGTGTATGCCCATCGGTCTTTTTCTGTCGGAATTTCCGACGAACTTTGGATTGAGAACCTGTTCTTAATTTTTCAGACGGAAAACCTTTCTATCGGATTTTCCGATCATGTGTATGCAATTCCGACACGCAAAATTCCGATGCATGCTCGGAAACAATTTGACGCATGCTCAGAAGCATTAAACTTCCCTTTTATAGTGCAGTCGAACGTGTTGTATGCCGTGGTGTTATTGACCGTCGGAATTTGGTGTGACCGTGTGTAGGCAAGACAGTTTGAGCGAAATTCCATCAGAGCTTTTTCCGACGAAAATTCCGACCGTGTACGCGGCAAAAGGGTGTCAATTTTTGATTTCACTCCTCACTGCCTATCACATTTTCGGAGGGCATGGAATGCCCAGATGGCACAAAATCTCCCCAAATGACCCCATTTTGGAAAGTAGACATTTAGTTGTATTTTGCAGATCTCGCTTTTTGTCACAAAGTTTTGAAAATTGAAAAAAGAAAAAAAAAACATTTTTCTTTTCTTTCTTAATTTTCAAAAACAAATGAGAGCTGCAAAATACTCACCATTAGGGTTGAGCGAACTCGAACTGTAAAGTTCGGGTCCGTACCGGACTTTTGGGTGTTCGGGTCCCGGACCCGAACCCGAACAATTGACTGTATGTTCGGGTTCGGGTCCGGTGTTCAGCAATGTAATGGTGCTTTTTAAAAAGTATTTTAAAAGCACTTGCGACTATAATGAATTGTCAGCTCCCCGTAATGAACAGTCATTGAAAGTCATTGATTTTTAAAAAGTTATTGTCATAAAAAGTGTTTGGGGACCCGAGTCCTGCCCCAGGGGACATGTATCAATGCAAAAATAACTTTTAAAAACGGACGTTTTTTTCGGGAGCAGTGATTTCAATAATGCTTAAAGTGAAACAATAAAAGTGTAATATCCCTTTAAATTTCCTACCTAGGGGGTGTCTATAGTATGCATGTAAAGGGGCGCATGTTTCCTGTGCTTAGAACTGTCCCTGCACAAAGTGTCATTTTTGCAGGAAAAAAAGCTATTTAAAATCACTTGCAGCTATAATGAATTGTCAGCTCCCGTAATACAGAGAACAGTCATTCATTGAAAGTCATGATAAAAAAAAAAAGTGGGGGTTCCCCCAAATTCAATTACCAGGCCCTTCAGGTCTGCAATGGATATTAAGGGGAACCCCGTGTCAAATAAAAAAAATGACGTGGGGTTCCCCCTCAAAATCCATACCAGACCCTTATCCGACTGCCCCGCCCCCTCTGACGTCATAGGGAAAGCCATAGGGAAGTCCCCATCAAGTCCCTGTGCGTCAGAGGGGAGCGGGGTCACCAGGTGGCCCCGCCCTCCGTTATAAAACACCTGTCAGAAAAAGAGAAGCCTCACACAGCGGGAGCCTCCCATTGCACGGAGTGGCCCGACAAAGAAGAAGAGACGCCATGGAAGAAGATGCCGGACGAGAAGACCAGAGCAAGAAGTAGCGGATCGGAGGAAGAAGAAGATGGAAGAAGAAGATGAAGAAACCGAAGGATGAAGAAAGAAAGAAGGAAGAAGACCAGAAGAAAGAAGATGAAAGAAGACTTTAATAAAGGAATTGTCAAAGACCGTCTCCTGTCATTTTTAAAATTTTTGTCACTTTTTTGGTGAAAAGGTAGGGGTACTTTTGTACCCCCTCACCATTTCACACAGGGGGGGAGGCCGGGATCTGGGGGTCCCCTTGTTAAAGGGGGCTTCCAGATTCCGATAAGCCCCCCGCCCGCAGACCCCCACAACCACCGGCCAGGGTTGTGGGGAAGAGGCCCTTGTCCTCATCAACATGGGGACAAGGTGCTTTGGGGGGGACCCCAAAGCACCCTCCCAATGTTGAGGGCATGTGGCCTGGTACGGTTCAGGCGGGAGGGGGGGCGCTCTCGTCCCCCCTCTTTTCCTGCGGCCTGCCAGGTTGCGTGCTCGGATAAAGGGTCAGGTATGGATTTTGAGGGGGACCCCACGCCTTTTTTTTTTTTTTTTTGCCGGGGTTCCCCTTAAAATCCATCCCAGACCTGAAGGGTCTGG
Organism: Lithobates sylvaticus; assembly: GCA_028564925.1. Taxonomy (NCBI): domain Eukaryota; kingdom Metazoa; phylum Chordata; class Amphibia; order Anura; family Ranidae; genus Lithobates; species Lithobates sylvaticus. The sequence goes on from CM053032.1 coordinate 208,437,719, forward strand.
CATGGACATTTGGGGGGGACCCCACGCCATTTTTTTTTTTTTTGGCTGGGGTCCCCCTTAATATCCATACCAGACCTGAAGGGCCTGGTTATTGAATTTGGGGGGACGCCTACGCTTTTTTTTTTTTATATAAATGAATGACTGTTCTCTGTGTTATGGAGCCGACAATTCATTTGCCGGCAATAGCCGCAAGTGATTTTAAATAGCTTTTTTTTCTGCAAAAATTACACTTTGTCATTCGAATCATTCAAATTCATTCAAATTTATTCAAATTCATTCGTTATATCTGCTATAATAATTTCTTTCGAATTAGTTGAAATTCGTTACTGGTAGTTGGATTCGAATAATTTGGAGCTGAAATTCGTAAACGGAATTTTTCCTGCAGAAATGACACTGTCATTCGAATTAATGCGAATCCATTCGAATTCATTTGAATCATTCGTTATATCCGCTATAATAATTTCTTTCATATTAGTTGAAATCCGATATTTGGTAGTCGGATTCGAATAAATTTGGCGACGAAATTCGTAAACGGAATTTCGTATTCCGTACGGAATTCGTATTCAAAAAAATTCGTACTACGGATTCGTAAATTCGTACGAATTTTGAAAAATTCGTACGAATTACGAATTCGTATGAAACAAATCGCACATGTCTACTTCCTACGTCCTGTCCAGACTCCAGAGCCTCCTCATGTGCTGAAAACGATGTCCATTCACAGGTGCGCTTGAGCGTTCTGCCAGAAAGTGGAGTGCCTCCTTACATCTCGGGTGTCACTGTTCCCAGCCAGCGGAGAGCCTCTTTACATCTCAGGTGTCCCCAGCCAGCGGAGTGCTTCCTTACATCTCAGGTGTCCCCAGCCAACGGAGTGCATATCTGGGGGTCACTTGGTGCAAGGAACCCCATAACTTGTGGCAGGTGACATGGCAAGTGGACAATCCACAACTTGGTCACGTGGCAGGTCACGTGGCACTTGTGGTCGGTCACGTGGCACTCATGGCAGGTGTCTTGGCGCTTGTGGCAGGTTTTGTGCCAAGTGGACAATGAGATACAGCATATGTACTTGCCTTGCGATCGACATCCGTGACAGCCATTTCACATCCTTTTTTTTTATGTGACAGATGTATATAAGTAAATAACCATCTTCCAAAATGTATAATTCAAATAGAAAAGATTAGAACAGAATAAAAAAAAATATATAATTTAATAGCAGATCTCCTGTAGACTATTAACAGCCATTTCACTTCTTTTTTTTTTTTGCAGATCTTCTGCAGACTGTTAGAATCATTTTCATTTTTTTTTTCAAAGTCGGGTCGCAAAATATTTTCGAATCCGCTTGAAATAGTATCAACATGATTTGAAATTATTTCAACTGCATTTGAAATTATTTCAACTGCATTTGAAATGATTTCAACCGCATTTGAAACTATTTCAACCGAATTCGAAAATATTTTGTGACCCGAATTTGGGTCCACGTATCTCGGGGTTACTTGGTGATAGAAACACCAAATTTGGAGAGGTTGTAGTGCTAGTTCTACTGTGTTTGTATACCAAATTTGGGGTTTCTAGCTATAAGTGGCCCGAGATACATGGCCGCAAAGTCGGGTCGCAAAATGTCAAGCACTTTTCTGCAGCAGAGAATGACATTTTTCGACCCGACTTTGGGGCCACATATCTCGGGCCACTTGTAGCTAGAAACACCAAATTTGGTATGCAAACACAGTAGCACTAGCACTACAACATATCCATTTGGTGTTTCTATCACCAAGTATCCCCGAGATACGTGGACCCAAAGTCGGGTCGCAAAATATTTTCGAATTCGAAAATCGGTCGAAAACTAAACGAAATCCGAAAACGAATTTAACAAATTTAACGAATCTAACTAAATGAAATTAATGAATTAACGAATTAAAACGAAACGAAACGAAACAAATTTTTTCCTTTTGCACATGTCTACTGGTCGGTATGCCTGAGAAGAGGGCATACCCTGAATGTAAGAATGGAAGAATAGAAGTACTATGAGTATGTATGAAAGGCTGGGGGAACGGGTGGGTGGGAACCCAGAAAGCCGACGACCCTTGCCCTGACGGAGGAGGAGGCTTAAATAGCCCTCTCAGGCTCCTCCTGCAAATACAGGCTGGCCTCCGGACAGCCTTCATACTTGTAGTCAGAGTCTTCAAGCGGGAAATGCGATATTCCTATAAACCAAGGCCAGAGGTATGCCTTGGCCTGGCTGGTCGGTATGCCTGAGAAGAGGGCAAAAAGATGCAAGTTTAGGTGAAGAGAAGGTAATGATCCAAGGCAACAGTGAGTATCTGCGGTGACAGGAGAAACCCACCGATACCTGACTTGGTGATGAGAAAGGAACCCCCTATGGAACCTGCAAGCTACCCAGAACCAACAGAACGTCCCGTGCAAGATTGGATTGGGCCTGATGCCCGAGACAACTTAGACATGAGAATAACTGCTTGCGAATGAGAGGATACGTGGGGGAAGGGAGCAAGGCCTGGCCCGAGGAACCCCTGTGAATGAGCCGGGATGATCAAATCCTATGGGGAAGTGAGAGGGTGAGGGCAAAAAAGGACCACTGGTAGGAGTGCGAAATGCTGGATACCTGATGAAAGTGATGAAGAAGATAAGGCCCATGCGCCATGGCAATAAGCATCATCAACATGGAGAACCATGCCAGACACAGGACTCTGGTCCTACTTAATAAGATCGGGACGTGCTTCAGCCAGAGACTCAACTACTGAGTCTGAATCCTGAACCGAGGAAGGAGGTATGGATGCCAAGATGGCCCCAACCTGGGAACACAAACTAGAAATGACAGACAACCAGACATGAGAAACAACAACGCCCGCCCCTCTGTGCCTACCTAAGAATGAGAACATGAGCAGAAATGTCAAGACTACTGCACGTGATGACCCTAACGACAGAAATCCCACCCTCGTGTGAGTGGTAAATGAGCCTGAGTAACCTGCAGCGCAGACACAGGTAATTGACTGAAAACTCAGGCTGGTGTACCCACGGACCGTGGTGGGTAATCGTATGAGTGTGGTGAATGAACATGCATCGTATGACGTATGGTATACGGGCGAGAAGATCGTGGACAACAATCAATTAAAAACGAAACCTCAGCCCGTATGGATCTGTAGACGTGACAGATCCTGACGTAAGCCCTAACTAACTGACCCAGGTACAACATGAAACACAGATACGATGAGACATGACAACCAACGAACAAAACAGCTACCGGAGTATGCCATGGGTGAACAACAATGCCCCTCTGAGAAACGCTGAGGCTGAACACAATGACAGAAATGCAAGGACGGAAACGAAATGACGGAAACGAAATGACGGCACTGGTGAGGCAGAAACGTGATGACAGAAGCAGAAACGTGATGACCGAAATGCTGAGGCAGAAACGTGATGACAGAAATGCTGAAGCATCGTATGACGTGTGGTATACGGGCGAGAAGATTGTGGACAACAATCAATTAAAAACGAAACCTCAGCCCGTGTGGATCTGTAGACGTGACAGATCCTGATGTAAGCCCAAACTAACTGACCCAAGTACAACATGAACACAGGTACGATGAGACATGACAACCAACGAACAAAACAGCTACCGGAGTATGCCATGGGTGAACAACGCCCCTCTGAGAAACGCTGAGGCTGAAACACATTGACAGAAATGCCAGGGCGGCAACTAAATGACGGAAACTAATGACGGAAACTAATGACGGAAACGGTGAGGCAGAAATGTGATGACAGAACTGCTGCTGAGGCAACCGTGGTGACAGAAATGCTGAGGCAGAAACGTGGTGACAGAAATGCTGAGGCAGAAACGTGGTGACAGAAATGCTGAGGCAGAAACGTGATGACAGCAACGCTATGACAGAACGCTGAAGCTGAATGTTGAGGCAGAGATGCAATGACATGAATCCAGGGACAGAAACGCAATGACATGAATCCAGGGACAGAAACGCAATGACATGAATCCAGGGACAGAAACGCAATGACATGAATCCAGGGACAGAAACGCAATGACATGAATCCAGGGACAGAAACGCAGTGACATGAATCCAGGGGCAGAAACGCAGTGACATGAATCCAGGGGCAGAAACGCAGTGACAGAAATCCAGGGGCAGAAACGCAGTGACAGAAATGCAATGACGGAAATCCAGGTGCAGAAACGCAATGACAGAATCCTGGGCAAAGCTATGACAGAACGTTGAGGCAGAAATGTAATGACAGAAGCGCTGAGGCAAAAAATGCCATGACAGAAAACCTGGGGCAGGAACGCGATGACAAATGCTGAGACTGAAATGCAATGACAGCAATCCTGGGGCAGACTGCTATGACAGAAAGCTGATGCAGAAATGCCATGACAAAACGTAAATGACAGAAAAAATACGCTAAGACTGAACACTGAGGCAGAAACTAAATGACAATAATCCAGGGGCAGAGACGCAATGACAGAAATCCAGGGGCAGAACCGCAATGACAGAAATCCAGGGGCAGAACCGCAATGACAGAAATCCATGGGCAGAACCGCAATGACAGAAATCCACGGGCAGAAACCGCAATGACAGAAATCCATGGGCAGAACCGCAATGACAGAAATTCATGGGCAGAAAAAGCAATGACAGAAATCCAGGGGCAGAAACCGCAATGACAGAAATCCAGGGGCAGAAACCGCAATGACAGCAATCCAGGGGCAGAAACCGCAATGACAGCAATCCAGGGGCAGAAACCGCAATGACAGCAATCCAGGGACAGAAACGCAATGACATGAATCCAGGGACAGAAACGCAATGACATGAATCCAGGGACAGAAACGCAATGACATGAATCCAGGGGCAGAAACGCAGTGACATGAATCCAGGGGCAGAAACGCAGTGACATGAATCCAGGGGCAGAAACTCAGTGACATGAATCCAGGGGCAGAAACGCAGTGACATGAATCCAGGGGCAGAAACGCAGTGACAGAAATCCAGGGGCAGAAACGCAGTGACAGAAATGCAATGACGGAAATCCAGGTGCAGAAACGCAATGACAGAATCCTGGGCAAAGCTATGACAGAACGTTGAGGCAGAAATGTAATGACAGAAGTGCTGAGGCAGAAATGCCATGACAGAAAACCTGGGGCAGGAACGCGATGACAAATGCTGAGACTGAAATGCAATGACAGCAATCCTGGGGCAGACTGCTATGACAGAAAGCTGATGCAGAAATGCCATGACAAAACGTAAATGACAGAAAAAATACGCTAAGACTGAACACTGAGGCAGAAACTAAATGACAATAATCCAGGGGCAGAGACGCAATGACAGAAATCCAGGGGCAGAACCGCAATGACAGAAATCCAGGGGCAGAACCGCAATGACAGAAATCCATGGGCAGAACCGCAATGACAGAAATCCAGGGGCAGAACCGCAATGACAGAAATCCATGGGCAGAACCGCAATGACAGAAATTCATGGGCAGAAACCGCAATGACAGAAATCCAGGGGCAGAAACCGCAATGACAGAAATCCAGGGGCAGAAACCGCAATGACAGCAATCCAGGGGCAGAAACCGCAATGACAGCAATCCAGGGGCAGAAACCGCAATGACAGCAATCCAGGGGCAGAAACCGCAATGACAGCAATCCAGGGGCAGAAACCGCAATGACAGCAATCCAGGGGCAGAAACGAAAAGACAGCAATCCAGGGGCAGAAACGCAATGACAGAAATCCAGGGGCAGAAACGAAAAGACAGCAATCCAGGGGCAGAAACGAAATGACAGAAATCCAGGGGCAGAAACGAAAAGACAGCAATCCAGGGGCAGAAACGAAAAGACAGCAATCCAGGGGCAGAAAAGAAAAGACAGCAATCCAGGGGCAGAAACGAAAACACAGCAATCCAGGGGCAGAAACACAATAACAGCAATCCAGGGGCAGAAACGCAATGACAGAAAATCCAGGGGCAGAACGTAATGACAGAAATGCAGGGGCGGAACGCAATGACAGAAATGCAGGGGCGGAACGGAATGACAGAAATGCAGGGGCGGAACGCAATGACAGAAAATGCAAGGGCGGAACGCAATGACAGAAATCCAGGGGCATAACCGCAATGACAGAAATCCAGGGGCAGAAACGAAAAGACAGCAATCCAGGGGCAGAAACGCAATGACAGAAATCCAGGGGCAGAAACGAAAAGACAGCAATCCAGGGGCAGAAACAAAAAGACAGCAATCCAGGGGCAGAAACGAAAAGACAGCAATCCAGGGGCAGAAACGAAAAGACAGCAATCCAGGGGCAGAAACAAAAAGACAGCAATCCAGGGGCAGAAACGAAAAGACAGCAATCCAGGGGCAGAAACGAAAAGACAGCAATCCAGGGGCAGAAACACAATAACAGCAATCCAGGGGCAGAAACGCAATGACATAAAATCCAGGAGCAGAACGTAATGACAGAAATGCAGGGGCGGAACGCAATGACAGAAATGCAGGGGCGGAACGCAATGACAGAAATGCAGGGGCGGAACGCAATGACAGAAAATGCAAGGGCGGAACGCAATGACAGAAATCCAGGGGCATAACCGCAATGACAGAAATCCAGGGGCAGAAGCGCAATGACAGAAATCCAGGGGCAGAAGCGCAATGACAGAAATCCAGGGGCAGAACCGCAATGACAGAAATCCAGGGGCAGAACCGCAATGACAGAAATCCAGGGGCAGAACCGCAATGACAGCAATGCAGGGGCAGAACGCAATGACAGAAAATGCAGGGGCAGAACGCAATGACAGGAATCCAGGAGCAGAATGCAATGACAGAAATGCAGTGGGCGGAACGAAATGACAGAAATGCAGTGGGCGGAACGAAATGACAGAAATGCAGTGGGCGGAACGAAATGACAGAAATGCAGTTGGCGGAACGAAATGACAGAAATGCAGTGGGCGGAACGAAATGACAGAAATGCAGGGACGGAACGCCATGACAGAAATGCAGGGCGGAACGCCATGACAGAAATGCAGGGGCGGAACGCAATGACAGAAATGCAGGGGCGGAACGCAATGACAGAAATGCAGGGGCGGAACGCAATGACAGAAATGCAGGGGCGGAACGCAATGACAGAAATGCCGGGGCGGAACGCCATGACAGAAATGCAGGGGACGGAACGCCATGACAGAAATGCCGGGGCGGAACGCAATGACAGAAATGCAGGGCGGAGGCAGATGACACCCCGGGCAGCACCATGGCCAGACGGAGCCCTGGGGAAGCGGGTGGTCTGACACACTGGTCAGATGGAGCTGAGGGGAGGGTGGATGGAAGGACAGAACGGCCCCCCTCCCCCGCATGGGCGCATGTCACTGGCAGTTGGCAGAGATGGCAGTTGTGGAAGAGAGGAGCGACGGGCCGGTGGCTGCCCATGGAAATGACTACCTGTATGGGGAGCATAGAATTAACGGCCGAACACCCCCCCCGCGCATTTGCACCGGGAGAAACAGGAGTGATCCCCCAGTGCACAGTCAGACCAGCGGGGAGAGAGGAACTGGCGGCTCCCTCCTGGATGTGTAAGGGGAGAGGAGTCGGCGGGCGGCCGACCCCCCCCCCCCACCAGACGACATGTGCCTCGTGAATGGGGAGAGGAGTCGGCGGGCGGGCGGGCCGCCTGGCCAGGCAGAGCGCAGTGAGGACTGCAATAAGGACGGGCGCCCCCCCTCTCCCCCCGGCATGAGCGCCGGGTGAGCGGGCAGGCTGCGGCTGTGGGGAGAGAGCATGGAGGACAACCAGCATGGATGGACGGACGCCCCCCCCGCGTGCGCGCCGGGAGGGGGGCGGCTGCACGCCGTGGGAAGAGTGGCTGGTGGAGGATGGCAGGGAGGACGGACGGACGCCCCCCCGCTCCCCCTGGCATGGCCGCCGGGAGAGCGGGGGTGGGGTGGGGGGCTGCAACTGGCCAGGTGGAGCTGAGGGGAGAGTGGCGAGGTGGAGGGTGGAAAGACGCCCTCCCCCACCCCGGCATGAGCGGACCTGTGTGATGGGCTGTGAGGGAGAAACGGGCAAGTGGCCTCCATGACCGGTGGAACCCAGGCGAGCGAATCACCCCCCACGGGGGGGGGGGTGGTCAGAGTGATGGTAAGGTGGTGGGCGGACTCCTCAGTAGTACCCCCACTGCAACAGCCGACCGCCGCTCTCTGGGTTACGCCAGTAGTGGGCGTAACCCAGAAAGCCGACGACCCTTGCCCTGACGGAGGAGGAGGCTTAAATAGCCCTCTCAGGCTCCTCCTACAAATACAGGCTGGCCTCCGGCGGAGTGCTTCCTTACATTTCAGGTGTCCTCAGCGGAGTGCTTCCTTACATCTCAGGTTTCCCCAGCCAGCGGAGTGCCTCCTTACAGCTCAGGTGTCCCCAGCCCGCGGAGTGCCTCCTTACATCTCGGGTATCACTGTCCCCAGCCAGCAGAGTGCCTCCTTACATCTCAGGTCCCGAGCCAGCGGAGTGCCTCCTTACATCTCAGGTGTCCCCAGCCAGCAGAGTGCCTCCTTACATCTCAGGTGTCCCCTGCCAGCGGGAGCCTCTTTACATCTCAGGTGTCCCCAGCAAGCGGAGTGCTTCCTTACATTTCATGTGTCCCCAGCCAGCGGAGTGCCTCCTTACATCCCAGGTGTCCCCAGCTGAGTGCTTCCTTACATCTCAGGTGTCCCCAGCCAGCGGAGTGCCTCCTTACATCTCAGGTGTCCCCAGCCAGCGGAGTGCCTCCTTACATCTCAGGTGTCCCCAGCCAGCGGAGTGCCTCCTTACATCTCGGGTGTCACTGTCCCCAGCCAGCAGAGTGCCTCCTTACATCTCAGGTCCCCAGCCAGCGGCATGCCTCCTTACATCTCAGGTGTCCCCAGCCAGTGGAGTGCCTCCTTACATATCAGGTGTCCCCAGCCAGCGGAGTGCTTCCTTACATCTTGGGTGTCCCCAGCGGAGTGCTGTCTTACATCTCAGATGTCCCCAGCGGAGTGCCTCCTTACATCTCAGGTGTCCCCAGCCAGCGGAGTGCCTTCTTACATCTCAGGTGTCCCCAGCTGGGTGCCTCCTTACATCTCAGGTGTCCCCAGCGGAGTGCCTCCTTACATCTCAGGTGTCCCCAGCCAGCGGAGTGCTTCCTTACATTTCAGGTGTCCCCAGCGGAGTGCCTCCTTACATCTCAGGTGTCCCCAGCCAGCGGAGTGCCTCCTTACATCTCAGGTGTCCCCAGCCAGCGGAGTGCCTCCTTACATCTCAGGTGTCCCCAGCCAGCGGAGTGCCTCCTTACATCTCGGGTGTCACTGTCCCCAGCCAGCGGCGTGCCTCCTTACATCTCAGGTGTCTACAGCCAGCGGCGTGCCTCCTTACATCTCAGGTGTCTACAGCCAGCGGAGTTCTTTCTTACATTTCAGGTGTCCCCAGCCAGCGGAGTGCTTCCTTACATCTCAGGTGTCCCCAGCGGAGTGCTTCCTTACATCTCAGGTGTCCCCAGCCAGCGGAGTGCTTCCTTACATCTCAGGTGTCCCCAGCCAGCGGAGTGCCTCCTTACCCTCTCAGGTGTCCCCAGCCAGCAGAGTGCTTCCTTACATCTCAGGTGTCCCCAGCCAGCGGAGTGCCTCTTTACCATCACAGGTGTCCCCAGCCAGCGCAGTGCTTCCTTACATCTCAGGTGTCTCCAGCCAGCGGAGTGCCTCCTTACCATCTCAGGTGTCCCCAGCCAGCGGAGTGCTTCCTTACATTTCAGGTGTCCCCAGCGGAGTGCTTCCTTACATCTCAGGTGTCTCCAGCCAGCGGAGTGCTTCCTTACATCTCAGGTGTCCCCAGCCAGCGGAGTGCTTCCTTACATCTCAGGTGTCCCCAGCCAGCGGAGTGCTTCCTTACATCTCAGGTGTCCCCAGCCAGCGGAGTGCTTCCTTACATTTCAGGTTTCCCAGCCAGCGGAGTGCCTCCTTACATCTCAGGTGTCCCAAGCCAGCGGAGTGCTTCCTTACATCTCAGGTGTCCCCAGCCAGCGGAGTGCTTCCTTACATTTCAGGTGTCCCCAGCCAGCAGATTGCTTCCTTACATTTCAGGTGTCCCCAGCGGAGTGCTTCCTTACATCTCAGGTGTCCCTTAGCCACCGGAGTGCTTCCTTATATCTCAGGTTTCCCCAGCCAGCGGAGTGCCTCCTTACCATCTCAGGTGTCCCCAGTGGAGTGCTTCCTTACATCTCAGGTGTCCCTAGCCAGCGGAGTGCCTCCTTACCATCTCAGGTGTCCCCAGTGGAGTGCTTCCTTACATCTCAGGTGTCTCCAGCCAGTGGAGTCCTTCCTTACATTTCAGGTGTCCCCAGCGGAGTGCTTCCTTACATCTCAGGTGTCCCCAGCCAGTGGAGAGCCTCTTTACATCTCAGGTGTCCCCAGCAAGCGGAGTGCTTCCTTACATTTCAGGTGTCCCCAGCCAGCGGAGTGCCTCCTTACATCCCAGGTGTCCCCAGCTGAGTGCTTCCTTACATCTCAGGTGTCCCCAGCCAGCGGAGTGCCTCCTTACATCTCAGGTGTCCCCAGCCAGCGGAGTGCCTCCTTACATCTCAGGTGTCCCCAGCCAGCGGAGTGCTTCCTTACATTTCAGGTGTCCCCAGCAGAGTGCTTCCTTACATCTCAGGTGTCCCTTAGCCAGCGGAGTGCTTCCTTACATCTAAAGTGTCCCCAGCCAGCAGAGTGCCTCCTTACCATCTCAGGTGTCCCCAGTGGAGTGCTTCCTTACATCTCTGGTGTCCCTTAGCCAGCGGAGTGCTTCCTTACATCTCAGGTGTCCGCAGCCAGCGGAGTGCTTCCTTACATCTCAGGTGTCTCCAGCCAGCGGAGTGCTTCCTTACATCTCAGGTGTCCCCAGCCAGTGGAGTGCTTCCTTACATCTCGGGTGTCCCCAGCGGAGTGCCTCCTTACATCTCGGGTGTCCCCAGCGGAGTGCTTTCTTACATATCAGATGTCCCCAGCGGAGTGCCTCCTTACATCTCAGGTGTCCCCAGCCAGCGGAGTGCCTCCTTATATCTCAGGTGTCCCCAGCAGAGTGCCTCCTTACATCTCAGGTGTCCCCAGCCAGCAGAATGCCTCCTTATATCTCAGGTGTCCCCAGCGGAGTGCCTCCTTACATCTCAGGTGTCCCCAGCAGAGTGCCTCCTTACATCTCAGGTGTCCCCCCCCAATTGGAGCCCTTCTATATCCCAACAGCAGTGTCTCCCAGGGGGGAACAAAATAGAGGCGGAGCCAGACGGCTACAATAGAAATTGAGCTGTGGCACCGCCCACCCCCCACCCCTTTCCACAGCAGGTCACAGATGATAGACAGACCAGGGGCGGGGGAAGGGCGGCAACGCAGCTCTATTTCTACTGTAGCAACTCGTCAGGCTCCCTGTCTAACTCGTCTGGTCTTCTGGAAAATGGCGGCCAGTGGAGACAATATCTCTGCCAGTAGCGGACCTCTAGCGACAGCGGTGACGGCAGGCAGAGAAAAAGCAATATTTATTGACAGCTAGGACAGGGCCCCACTTGGCTGAGGGCCCCATAGCGAACGTGTGGGTCTCTATGGCGGTAGTTCCGCCACTGTGCACATTTTACACCTATTGTGTGTCAGCAGGTTAGCCCTAAAATATATGCTAGTCTAGAAAGTCACTGGAGTCCCTCATATTGTTCTTCCTATTTTCAGCTTTCGGTGCTCTCACACTTTGAATGACAATTACTCAGTCATGTAATACTGCACCCAAATAAATTTTTTGTCCCTTTTTCCCCACAAATAGAGCTTTCTTTTGGTGGTATTTGATCACCTCTGGGTTTTTTTTTTTTTTTGTGCTATAAATAAAAAAAAGACCGAAAATTTTGAAAAAAAAATGTTTTTCTTTGTTTCTGTGATAAAATTTAGCAAATTGTTAATTTTTCTTCATAAATTTTGGCCTCAATTTATACTGCTACATATCTTTGGTAAAAAATAACCCAAATTAGTGGATATTATTTGGTCTTTGTGAAAGTTACAGACTCTACAAACTGTGGTGCGAATTATACAAAATTGATCACATCTGATGTACTGGTGACCTATCTCATTTCTTGTGACCCGAACAAGCCAGGAAAGTGAAAATACCCCCCAAATGACACCTTTTTTGAAAGTAGACATTCCAAGGTATTTAGTAAGAGGCATGGTGAGCTTTTTGATGTTGTCATTTTTTCCCACAATTCTTTGCAAAATTAATTATTTTTTTATTTTTTATTTTTTTCCACAAAATTGTCATTGTAATAGGTTATTTCTCTCACATGGCAAGTGTATACCACAAATGACACCCCAAAATAAATTCTGCTACTCCCCCTGAGTATTACGATACCACATATGTGGGACTTTTACACAGCCTAGCCACTTAGAGAGGCCCAAAATGCAGGGAGCGCCATCACGTGTTCTAGGAGCATAAATTACACATCTAACTTGTTGACTACCTATTACACTTTTGAAGGCCCTGGAGCACCAGGACAATGACACGTGACACTGACGTGGCACTGATGACACATGACACTGATGTGGCACTGATGACAGATGGCACTAATACGGGGCACTGATGACACGTGACACTGACAGATGGCACTGATACGTGGCATTGATGACATGTGATACTGATAACAGATGGCACGTGACACTGACAGGTGGCACTGATGACAGATGGCACTGATACGTGGCACTGGTGACAGATGGCACTAATATGTGGCACTGACACGTGACACTGATATGGCACTGATGACAGATGGCACTAATACGGGGCACTGATGACACGTGACACTGACAGATGGCACTAATATGTGGCACTGGTGACAGATGGCACTTATACGTGGCACTGATATCATGTGGCACTAATACGTGGCACTGATGAGAGATGGCACTAATACGTGGCACTGATGACACGTGACACTGATGACAGATGGCACTGATACGTGGCATTGATGACATGTGATACTGATAACAGATGGCACGTGACACTGACAGGTGGCACTGATGACAGATGGCACTGATACGTGGCACTGGTGACAGATGGCACTAATATGTGGCACTGATGACACGTGACACTGATATGGCACTGATGACAGATGGCACTGACGTGGCACTGACGACAGATGGCACTTATACATGGCACTGGGGACAAGTGGCACTGGGGACAGGTGGCACTGGGGACAAATGGCACTGGGGACAGGTGGCACTGGAGACAGGTGGCACTGGAGACAGGTGGCAGCGGGGACAGATGGCACATTTTTATTTATTTTAATTTTTTGTTGTACTCGCGGCGCCGCTGCAGCCGTTCATCTCTCCCTCCTCACACGCTGTCTCTGTGTGAGGAGGGAGAGCGGCACTGACAGATGATCTCATATGTTTACATTGGACATGGCCAGCACAGAACTTCCCTGATGCATGCTCTCAGGAGCGCGCATTAGGGAAGTAAACAGCAGGGTGTACAGGGACGTCCACCCGGCAGGGAGCGTCTGCGCTGAAGCCGTCTTTCGGCTATAGCGCAGGCGTGAAGTGGTTAAATAAATCATCTTATGTACTGCTACATTTCATGTGTTATTAATGTAAAGCTTGATTTATAAATATGTATACACTTTATGAAAACTCCACAATATTACACCATGTTGTCTATTTATAAATGTTTACACCAAAGATTCATACAATTGTCACCCAGGATTCACACATTTTGCCACTTGAAACCACTTAGAAAAATGTGTGAATTTTGGGTGAAAGTTGTGTGATTTTTGAATAAAAACATAAAAAAATAGACCCCCTATGCTGCATTTATTATCAGCATTCAGGTTTTAATGATAACAGCACATGCATTTTGCTAAAAATCCACAAGATGGCGAAGTAGCACATTATCAGTGATGACATTTTACTGATAAATAGAAACTGGAATTTACACCTTAAGGGCCAGTTCACACCAGATGCAGTTACATGCAGTTCCGTTTTTTCTGCACCAATACAGTCAGTTCCGGTCAGTTTCCGGTCAGTTTTTGCACCAGAAACTGACCGTAAACTGACTGCATGGTGTGAACTAAAGCCATTGGAATACATGGAAAACACTGTGCATGCATTTTTAGTGCAGAAAAAAAGTGCACGGAACTGAACAGAACTGCATCTGGTGTGAACTGGCCCTAACTCCATATATTGTTGTACATAAATTGAGCTTTCTTATTCCAAAGCTTAGATCCTTTCAATGCCTTGTAGATGGGTCAGAACACCCAAGAGCTGTATTATGGCAAGAAACTGATTTAAAATCCTTAGTTTAAGTATTTTTATTTTCCATGAACAATTTTTAACTCACTGGATAATTAGATTTCTTCAGGAAAAGACAATTCCTAGTACAGCCCCCGTTTCTCCTTACACATCATAGCACTCTCCTTTTCAGGGATTGTCTAACTATGGCCTGTGCTGGCCAAGGTCCTCTACACCTCTCCTCAACTCCCTACATAACCTTTTATGTAGCTGCCCAGTAAGGATGAGCTCCGGCGTGTTCGCACACCCCGCGTGCAGAGCCCACCAGGAAGTCGGCACTGCGCTAATCACAGGTAGATAGACATTGTCCCGATGCACGGTTGCAGATATTGTGAAATGTCTCCCTGCCTGTAATTAGCGCAGCACAGTGCCGACTTCCTGGCGGGCTCTTTACGTGGGGTGTGCGAACATGCCTGGAGCTCATCCTTACTGAGAATAGATTGTCACTTGACATCAAAGACAATGATGCCCAGTGGCAGTCTCAAGGCTTTTCTATGTTTACACAAGAGAGGCTTTTACAGGTAAAAAAATGCCTTAAATACTTTAAATGCACATCTAATCCTATGGGATGATAGTTTTAAAAAAATTTAATGGTCTGGCTACAGAAACTCTTTGCCTACTTTTATATCTTCTTATCACATTAGCTACTCCAGAATGTAGAACCACAACACCCAGCCGGAGACAAGTTATCCGACACACCCCAGAGTACAGCATCATCCATAACTTTCCTGAAGACCAACAATTTTGCTTACCACCAGTGATGGGCTGAACAACCCCCTATTCGGTTTGCACCAGAACATCTCAAAACAGGGAAAAAGTTCTAGCAAACATGCAAACTCTACTAAAGTCTATGGGACATGAACATGAAAAATAAAAACTACATTTTAAAGGCTTATATGCAAGTTATTGCCATATGGGGGTCCAGATACTGCCTTGGGGGACATGTATCAATGCAATAAAAAAAAGGAGCAGTGATTTTAATGATGCTTAAAGTGAAACAATAAAAATGAAAAATTCCTTTAAATATAGTGCCTGGGTCATCCCCTTAGTCTGCCTGTAGAGTGGCGCATATGTACGATGTATAGAGCCTGCTGCAGCAATAATGACATTTCTAAAGGAAAAAATGTAATCTAAACTTGCTCTCGGCTGTAATGTAGGCAAAGGGCAGTGTTGCCAACCCCCGTAGATTTACGGGCAGCTCTTAAATGTAACCCCTTTTTTGGGCTGCTCGCTAAATTCCGTTACGGGAATCGCTGCCCATAAAAAAGCTAGCCGTGAGCCAACCATGCAACTGTGCATGCGCAGTTCTGAAGCCAGCCTGGCTCAGAAAAGCTTGTACACATTCTGCCTAGAGGCACATGCGCAGTAACGTAATGGCGCCGCCCATCGCTATTTTTGAATAGATGAGCAAAACCACAGCAGCCAGCGGCTTGTGCAGTGCACTCGCCATAGGAGCTGAGCAGGGGTGAGGAGGAGAGTGAAACTGTGGGGGATATCATGGCAAAAAGGGGACAGAGTGAGAGAAAGACATTACTGGGAGCTGGGAGGGTGAAGCCGTGGCATGCAGGGGAGGGACAGAGACCGATGTGCTCTGTCCACCATCATATTACTTCTCCACATCATCAATGTGCTGTGCCCTCCGCCTGTGTCCCTTTCACCTCTCCACAGGTCAGGGCAGCAGTACAAGGGGTGAAAGGGGCACAGGAGGAGGACACAGCACACTGATGATGTGGAGAAGTAATATGATGGTGGACAGAGGAGGAGGCTACTGTGAGGGGGTGATGAGGACACTATCATGTCCGCAGCCTCTGTCCACCTCCTATATCATGTCTGCAGCCTCTGTCCACCTCCTATATCATGTCCGCAGCCTCTGTCCACCTCCTGTAGCATGTCCACAGCCTCTGTCCACCTCCTGTAGCATGTCCGCAGCCTCTGTCCACCTCCTGTAGCATGTCCGCAGCCTCTGTCCACCTCCTGTAGCATGTCCGCAGCCTCTGTCCACCTCCTGTAGCATGTCCGCAGCCTCTGTCCACCTACTGTATTATGTCCATTATGTATTATGCCACCCCCATCAAATCATTCTCTGCAGCTATTACCTTTTGTACCACCACCCCGTCCCTTTAGAATGTAAGCTCTATGAGCAGGGCCCTCCTGTACCTTTTGTATTGAACTGTACTGTAATTGTGTTTTCCCCCCTATACATTGTAAAGCACTGTGTAAACTGTTGGCGCTATATAAATCGTGTATAATAATAATAATAATAATAATAATAATAATGTCCACAGCCTCTGTCCACCTCCTGTATCATGTTCCAGCCTCTGACCATCTCTTGTTATGTCTGCAGTCCCTGAGGGGATCCTAGAAAGGATTTAAGAGTGGGAGCGCCACTGGGATGGGGGTTACGGGAAGAGACAGGCATGTGTGGACTGTGGAGAGGAGACTATAGAATAAAACCAGTCACCAAGCTGGAGCCGTCTGACTGAGCCCTGCACAATGCACCTGAGAAGAGGTCAGTGACAGTGCTGTCAGCCCAGTCTGAGGGGGTCACTGATGTAAGGAGGAAAGTGAATATAATAAATGTAAGGGTGCACTGATATAAAGGTATCCCCTTATATTAGTAACCCCCCTTACCGTAGTGCAAATTAAGGACTCTGGACGGCCGCACTTCAAAAATACAAAAGCCTTTATTTGTCAAATGTGAATCACACAAAAATAGGTCACAGCAAAGCAGGGAAATAGCTGACGCGTTTCACACTACCAAGAGTGCTTACTCATAGCTAGCTTAGTAGCTATGAGTAAGCATTCTTGGTAGTGTGAAACGCGTCAGCCATTTTCCTGCTTAGCTGTGACCTATTTTTGTGTGATTCACATTTGACAAATAAAGGCTTTTGTATTTTTGGAGTGCGGCTGTCCAGAGTCATTAATTTGCATCATCAGCTTGTGCCGTGCCTGCACCTGGGTTTCTCTACCATAGGAACAGCTGTGAGTTTGAGTTTGGGTGGTTTATCCTAGAGCGGTGGATCTCTCCATATCACCCCCTTACCTTAGTGTATTCACTCTGCGGAAGGTGGTCTCTATTCACCAGCCCCCCCCCCCCATATCAGTGTTCCCCCTTACATCATGATCTGCAGTGTTCCCCTTTATATAAGAATTCCCTTGCACTGTAAGGGGGGATTCTGCAGACTCTGATGTAGGGGGAACTCTGTGCTGGCTGGGTTATAGTAACCTGAAAAAAAGAAACGTTTTGGACTTTAAATGAGGCCTTTGAAATAAAAATCAAAGGTATCTCCATCCCGGTTTTTGCGCAGCAAAAGAGAAAAGAGGGTTTTTGGGACTTTGAGTGAAGCATGCAGCTGGAGAGCAAGGAGGCACTGAAGGTTGTCAAAAATAAAATGAATTTTATTCCATGAATACAACATACAATACAACACATCATAGGCACGGTAATATATTGTAACCTGCAAGCCATCTAAAGTTGAATTGCATAGTCTAGAATATACAATAAAAATGCGTAGACATAAGGTATAATAATATATAACATCCCATACATTAGTGGTAAAATAATCACTGACTGTAAACATGAGGTAGCAGCATTGTTAGCTCAAACAACTGGGTATATAACCATGATTGTAGCATCTATAGCTCGACGCGTTTCGTGACTGTCTGTCACTCATCAGGAGCAGACGCAGTAGGGATGTCTAGGGAATTAAGAAGTGAACAGTGAGTAAACTGGACACACCAAAAGACGGGGAGGGGAAATAAAAAAACATTCACCCATACTTACAGGTAGACAATGAACATGGAGTGTGGTGGTGGATGCCAGGGCGAGGCTGCGGATATTTGTCTCCCACGGGAGCAGAGGTGGCAACAACAATGGCAAGGCGACAGGAAATCCTGACGGGTAGATGTGACTGGGGGGGTTGGGTCCCACCAAAATCTGTGTGAGTGCATGGTTTGTGAATGAACACGTCTGTGAATGAATATGAAAAAGAATATAAATATATAGGTAGAGTGTGAGAGTGTTATAATGTTGTTAGTAAAGCAGTAATCCAAGTCTAATGTAAGGAATTGGTAGGAAATGTAAAAAGTAAACACGAGTGAAAAGTAAGATGTGAAAAAACAAAAGAAGCGCATTGTGAAAGAAAAAACAATAATGTTAGTGTGCCTAGGACTTGGATGGAATGAGTGAAGGGATGATACAAGGCTACAAAAGCAAAAAAGGGTACAAATAAATAAATGGATAAGAGAAAAAAAAGGGGAAGCGGGGATGAAGGAGGGAAAAATGACCTCTTGAGTGGTGTGCCTGTATGTAAAGTGGCCGTGTGTGCTGACCCAGGGAGCACCAGCCCAACCAGAGAGTGCCCGTTCAAGCAGTAGGAGTATAGATACTCCACTGCAGCCATTGTTTACCACCAATGCCACGCCGGCAGATATGGGAGAGAGGGGAGGCGTCACCCCGAGCGATAACCGCCCAGCAAATGGCGCCAAACACACTCACTCATCCATAGTGCCGGATGTGAAGCCCAGTGAGCCCGGCGCACTGACGTCGAATCAGCGTCACGCGTCCGAAGCTGGGGGCGTGGCATAGACGCCGGCAGATATGGGAGAGAGGGGAGGCGTCAACCCGGGCGGTAAGCGCCCAGCGAAATGGCGCCAAAAACCCTCACTCATCCATAGCGCCAGATGTACCCTTGTACCCTTTTTTGCTTTTGTAGCCTTGTATCATCCCTTCACCCAAGTCCTAGGCACATTAACATTATTTTTTTTTCTTTCACAATGCGCTTCTTTTGTTTTTTCACATCTTACTTTTCACTCGCGTTTACTTTTTACATTTCCTACCACTTCCTTACATTAGACTTGGATTACTGCTTTACTAGCAACATAATAACACTCTCACACTCTACCTATATATTTATATTCTTTTTCATATTCATTCACAGACGTGTTCATTCACAAACCATGCACTCACATGGATTTTGGTGGGACCCAACCCCCCCAGTCACACCTACCCGTCAGGATTTCCTGTCGCCTTGCCATTGTTGTTGCCACCTCTGCTCCTGTGGGAGACAAATATCCGCAGCCTCGCCCTGGCATCCACCACCACACTCCATGTTCATTGTCTACCTGTAAGTATGGGTGAATGTTTTTTCATTTCCCCTCCCCGTCTTTTGGTGTGTCCAGTTTACTCACTGTTCACTTCTTAATTCCCTAGACATCCCTACTGCGTCTGCTCCTGATGAGTGACAGACAGTCACGAAACGCGTCGAGCTATAGATGCTACAATCATGGTTATATACCCAGTTGTTTGAGCTAACAATGCTGCTACCTCATGTTTACAGTCAGTGATTATTTTACCACTAATGTATGGGATGTTATATATTATTATACCTTATGTCTACGCATTTTTATTGTATATTCTAGACTATGCAATTCAACTTTAGATGGCTTGCAGGTTACAATATATTACTGTGCCTATGATGTGTTGTATTGTATGTTGTATTCATGGAATAAAATTCATTTTATTTTTGACAACCTTCAGTGCCTCCTTGCTCTCCAGCTGCATGCTTCACTCAAAGGGTTATAGTAACCTAACCTTCATGTAAATTGAGAAATGATTTTTGACTTTTATTTAACTTAAACACATTGCTAATAGCACTAGCTATGTGTTTATAGTTCCAATATTGATATTTGCACTGTTTAGCACTAAAAACAGTAATTGTAGGTACTTTTTTTGCAGTGGCAATAAAGTATGTGGATCTGTCAGTAAATGTCATGATTTTTTGTCAGTAAAAAATTGGTGCCAATTTTAAAGTTTGGCATTCTGACAGTAAATTTCACTTTGTAGGGGGGCGGGTTGGCAACACTGGGGCAGAACCAGGCAGGATCAGCAAGGTATTTTAGAGTGAAGCACTGTGCCGTATAATATGCTTTAACCAATTCTATACCGGGCCTATTCTGGCACTCCTCTCCTACTTGTAAAAATCAGATTTTTTGTTAGAAAATTACTCAGAACCCCCAAACATTATATATGTTTTTTTTAGCAGACACCCTAGAGAATAAAATGGCGGTCATTTCAACTTTTTATGTTTCACAGTATTTGCACAACAATTTTTCAAACACGTTTTTTGGGGAAAAAAACTGTTTAATTAATTAAAAAAAAATAACAAAACAGTAATGTTAGCCAATTTTTTTTTAGTATAATGTGAAAGATGACGTTACGCTGAGTAAATAGATACCCAACATGTCACATTTTAAAATTGCACCCGCTCATGGAATGGCACCAAACATCGGTACTTAAGAATCTCCATAGGCAACGCTTTAATTTTTTTTCCAGATTACCAGTTTAGAGTTACAGAGGAGGTCTAGTGCTAGAATAATTGCTCTTGCTGTAACGCACGTGGCAATACCTCACATGTGTGTTTTTTAATGGTGTTTACATATGTGGGCGGGACTTGCGTGTGCGTTCACTTCTGTGGGCGAGCTACCGGGAACAGGGGCGCTTTAATTTATTTATTTATTTATTTATTTGTTTATTGCATATTTTACTTTATTTATTTATTTTTACACTTTCTCTTTAAAACATTTTGTGATCACTTTTTAATTTGTAAACATCCCTTGTAATAAGAATGGTGTGTGACAGGTCCCATTTATGGAGAGATGCAGGGTCACCAAGACCTCACATCTCACCTCCTGGCTGGAAAGCATGAGATCAAAAAAATTCACAATCCCATGCTTTCCAGTCATGATCGTGGCTTTGTTTACAAGCGCAGCCCAGACGTGACATCATAATGTTGCGCCCGGGCCTCCGACGGTTATAGAGAGGACTGGTGACCATCTGTTCACCAGAAATCTATATGATCTTTATCCGGCGGTGGCCGATTCCTTCTCCGGGTCCTCGATGGCATGGGAGAGCCTGGAGAAGCACCGGAGGGCTGCCAGAGGGGGGGGGGGGGTGTCCACTCCTGTCACCTGTAAGAACGATCTAGCAGCTGAACTGTCACTATAATTGTTCTTACAGTGCACAGAATTTCTGGCTGAAAAAGAGGACATCTGAATGATTCCTGTAGCTGCAGGCATCATTCAGATATTCCCACTGAAAGTCAAGGATGCCATATGACAGCCTTGGGCTGGAAGTGTAAAGGAACAGGATCAATATTTTTCTTTTTGAGAGTAACAACCACTTTAATATCTCCTTAACCTCCGTTTTCATTTTTTAGGGTGGCTCCAATCCTGTGCAGGATCCCCTGGAGACACCCTGAGTGTAGTTCCACACGGCATTGCCGGTGGGACGGAGTAGCAGCTGTGCGTGGGGGGAACAGCTGAAACTCAAAGATGGCTATGCATGCACATTTTGTTATTTGTGCTAAGGGTGATGGGACTTGCTGCAGAAAGTCAATTGGCAGTTTGATGACGTTTACAGTGCACACCCTCTTGACTTGAAGTTTGAGCAAGTGACACTAGGGAATATGAATCAAGCTGTTTTTAAGGATTTAAAAATTAAGCGAATCCAGATATATATAAAAAAATAAACAAAAAAAACAATGTCAATTTTTGTAAAATGAACGTGAATACTTTTATGCTAGTGTGCTAGAAATAGAATAGGCTTTGTTAGAGTAGGTAAATTGTCAGGCTTGTCAGGCAATTATGGTTTTGATTAATCTGGGTCAGGTGAATGATTCAGGGAGGGCTGGATGACTCACAGGCAGCATCTCTGAGACCCCCCCCCCCCTACTTCTAGAAACTTACAGAAGATTCTAGTAGAATGGAAGTGGAGGTGAAGAGGAGCTGCCTGGAGTAATCATGAGGACCCTGACCAATCCCCAACAGATTTGGCAGAAGGCATGCCCCCTAAAATACTCAGGGTCAGCCCAGCTGGGGGCAGTGGAATTTGGGTGAACGCTGGAGATGAAGTGTTAGGCTGTCAGTGGCCCTTGCAGGTGTCCCCTAGTCTGGGCTGGGGTGCAGAACACACAGAGGTGTCCTGACCAGGAGGCCGGGGAGTGAAGTGGAGGACAGCAGGAGAACACTGCTGTGCAAATCTCCAGGGAGGAAGACAGCCTGGAGGGCTGGTTAGGGATGGGCTGAAAGACCCCCTGTTCGATTTGCACCAGAACTTTGGAACATCACGAAAGTTCGGAACCGAATAATAAACCTAATTTAAGTCTATGGGACCTGAACGTGAAAAATCAAAAATGACCATTTTATAGGCTTATATGCAAGTAATTGGGCAATGGTTCAATGGTTATAGGGGTTCAGCTACTGCCCTGGGGGACATGTATCAATGAAAAAACAGTTTGTAAAAAATGTCATTTTTAAAATGAGCAGCGATTTATTGATGTTTAAAGTGAAAGCATAAAAATTAAAAATTAATTTCAATATAGTGCCTGGGGGGGTCCCCTTAGTCCACCTGTAAAGTGGCCCATCTGTACTGTGTATTTGGATTTATAAAGCTCAAAAAAATAGGTTTTCCCTGCAAGCTTTCTTTATTTTGTAAGCAATGGCTTGGGGAGCCAGTCTGTATGATGAGGCCACAATGTAGTGCACTGGGAACAAGATTAGAGATTGGTTGGATGAATTCTGGTGTCTCTACCACAGACTTTGGATAGAAGTAACGCGTGTGGAAAAATTGTTCTTTGGGTGTCAGTGGTGCCTTCACACCGTAAACCTTCTCTTGATGAAAGCAAAAATTGGCCTTGCTGTAAAAAGTTGTAATGATATGCACCTATTAAACAGATAGTAATAATAGATAGAAAAATAGTTATTTGGGTGTTAATTGTGCCCATGAAACATACACCAAAAACATTCTTCCAGACAGTGGCGTCACTAGGGGGTGGCTTTTGGAGCTATAGCCCCGAATCTGGAGCCCATAGCCCAGATTCTCTGCAGGGGTCCCCAAGGGGAGGGGAAGCTCTCTGGGGACCCTGATTTAAGTGGGGGGCTCTCTGGGGACCCTGATGTAAGGGGGAGGCTCTCTGAAGAACCTGATGCAAGGGGGGGGCTCTCTTGGGACCCTGATTTTAAGGGGGAGGATCTCCTGGGACCCTACTGTATGGGGAGGCTCTCTGGGAACCCTGA
This sequence comes from Lithobates sylvaticus, assembly GCA_028564925.1. NCBI lineage: Eukaryota > Metazoa > Chordata > Amphibia > Anura > Ranidae > Lithobates > Lithobates sylvaticus. The sequence goes on from CM053032.1 coordinate 208,461,080, forward strand.
TGTATGGGGAGGCTCTCTGGGGACCCTGATGTAAGGGGGAGGCTCTCTGGGGACCCTGATGCAAGGGAGGCTCTCTGGGGACCCTGATGTATGGGGAGGCTCCCTGGGGACCCTGATTAAAGTGGGGGGCTCTCTGGGGACCCTGATATATGAGGAGGCTCTCTGGGGACACTGATGTAAGGGGGAGGCTCTCTGGGGACCCTGGTGCAAGGGGGAGGCTCTCTGGGGACCCTGGTGCAAGGGGGAGGCTCTCTGGGGACCCTGATGCAAGGGGGAGGCTCTCTGGGGACCCTGATGCAAGGGGAGGCTCTCTGGGGACCCTGATGCAAGGGGGAGGCTCTCTGGGGACCCTGATGCAAGGGGGAGGCTCTCTGGGGACCCTGATGCAAGGGGGAGGCTCTCCTGGGACCCTGATGTATGGGGAGGCTCTCTGGGGACCCTGATGTATGGGGGAGGCTCTCTGGGGACCCTGATGTAAGTGGGGGCTCCATGGGGACCCTGATATATAAGGAGGCTCTCTGGGGACACTGATGTAAGGAGGAGGCTCTCTGGGGACCCTGATGCAAGGGGAGGCTCTCTGGGGACCCTGATGCAAGGGGAGGCTCTCTGGGGACCCTGATGCAAGGGGGAGGCTCTCTGGGGACCCTGATGCAAGGGGGGGCTCTCTGGTGACCCTTATTTTTAGGGGGAGGCTCTCTGGGGACCCTTATTTTTAGGGGGAGGCTCTCTGGGGACCCTGATTTAAGGGGGAGGCTCTCTGGGGACCCTGATGCAAGGGGGAGGCTCTCTGGGGACCCTGATTTAAGGGGGAGGCTCTCTGGGGACCCTGATGTAAGGGGGAGGCTCTCTGGGGACCCTGATGTAAGGGGGGGCTCTCTGGGGACCATGATGTAAGTGGGGGCTCTCTGGGGACCCTGATTTAAGGGGGAGGCTCTCTGGGGACCCTGATTTAAGGGGGAGGCTCTCTGGGGACCCTGATGTAAGGGGGAGGCTCTCTGGGGACCCTGATGTAAGGGGGAGGCTCTCTGGGGACCCTGGTGTATGTGGGGGCTCTCTGGGGACCCTGGTGTAAGTGGGGGGCTCTCTGGGGACCCTAGTGTTTGTGGGGGCTCTCTGGGGACCCTGGTGTATGTGGGGGCTCTCTGGGGACCCTGGTGTATGTGGGGGCTCTCTGTGGACCCTGAAGTAAAGGGGAGCCTCTCTGGGGACCCTGATGCAAGGGGGGAGCTCTCTGGGGACCCTGATGTATGGGGGGCTCTCTGGGGACCCTGGTGTATGTGGGGGCTCTCTGGGGAATCTGGTGTATGTGGGGGCTCTCTGGGGACCCTTATGTATGGGGAGGCTCTCTGTGGACCCTGATGTAAAGGTGGGGCTCTCTGGGGACCCTGTTTTTAGGGGGAGGCTCTCTGGGGACCTTGATGCAATTGGAAGGCTCTCTGGGGACCCTGATGCAAGGGGAGGGCTCTCTGGGGACCCTGATGCAAGGGGGGGCTCTCTGGGGACCCTGATGCAAGGGGGGCTCTCTGGGGACTCTGATTTTTAGGGGGAGGCTCTCTGGGGACCCTGATTTAAGGGGGGGCTCTCTGGGGACCCTGATTTAAGGGGGAGGCTCTCTGGGGACCCTGATGTAAGGGGGGGCTCTCTGGGGGACCCTGATGTAAGGGGGAGGCTCTCTGGGGACCCTGATGTAAGGGGGAGGCTCTCTGGGGACCCTGATGTAAGGGGGAGGCTCTCTGGGGACCCTGATGTAAGGGGGGGCTCTCTGGGGACCCTGATGTAAGGGGGGCTCTCTGGGGACCCTGATGTAAGGGGGAGGCTCTCTGGGGACCCTGATGTAAGGGGGGGGCTCTCTGGGGACCCTGATGTAAGGGGGAGGCTCTCTGGGGACCCTGATGTAAGGGGGGGCTCTCTGGGGACCCTGATGTAAGGGGGGGCTCTCTGGGGACCCTGATGTAAGGGGGGGGCTCTCTGGGGACCCTGATGCAAGGGGGGGCTCTCTGGGGACCTGATGCAAGGGGAGGCTCTCTGGGGACCCTGATGCAAGGGGGGGCTCTCTGGGGACCCTGATGTAAGTGGGGGGCTCTCTGGGGACCCTGATGCAAGGGGGGGGCTCTCTGGGGACCCTGATGCAAGGGGGAGGCTCTCTGGGGACCCTGATGTAAGGGGGGGGCTCTCTGGGGACCCTGATGTAAGGGGGGGCTCTCTGGGGACCCTGATGTAAGGGGGGGCTCTGGGGACCCTGATGTAAGGGGGGGCTCTCTGGGGACCCTGATGTAAGGGGGGGCTCTCTGGGGACCCTGATGTAAGGGGGGGCTCTCTGGGGACCCTGATGCAAGGGGGGGCTCTGGGGACCCTGATGGGGGGGCTCTCTGGGGACCCTGATTTAAGGGGGGCTTTATGGGGACCCTTATTTTTAGGGGGAGGCTCTCTGGGGACCCTGATGTAAGGGGGGGCTCTCTGGGGACCCTGATGTAAGGGGGAGGCTCTCTGGGGACCCTGATGAAAGGGGGAGGCACTCTGGGTACCCTGGTGTATGTGGGGGCTCTCTGGGGACCCTGATGTAAGTCTCTGGGGACCCTGATGTTTGGGGGGCTCTCTGGGGACCCTGATTAAGTGGGGGCTCTCTGGGGACCCTGATGTAAGGGGGGGCTCTCTGGGGACCCTAGTGTTTGTGGGGGCTCTCTGGGGACCCTGATGTAAGTGGGGGCTCTCTGGGGACCCTGATGTAAGTGGGGGCTCTCTGGGGACCCTGATGTAAGGGGGAGGCTCTCTGGGGACCCTGATGCAAGGGGGGAGCTCTCTGGGAACCCTGGTGTATGTGGGGGCTCTCTGGGGAATCTGGTGTATGTGGGGGCTCTCTGGGGACCCTTATGTATGGGGAGGCTCTCTGTGGACCCTGATGTAAAGGTGGGGCTCTCTGGGGACCCTGATGCAATTGGAAGGCTCTCTGGGGACCCTGATGGAAGGGGAGGGCTCTCTGGGGACTCTGATTTTAGGGGGAGGCTCTCTGGGGACCCTAATTCAAGGGGAGGCTCTCTGGGGACCCTGATTTAAGGGGGAGGCTCTCTGGGGATCCCAATGTAAGTGGGGGCTTTCTGGGGACCCTTATTTTTAGGGGGAGGCTCTCTGGGGACCCTTATTTTTAGGGGGAGGCTCTCTGGGGACTCTAATGTAAGTGGAGGGCTCTCTGGGGACCCTGATGTAAGGGGAGGCTATCTGGGGACTCTGATGCAAGGGGGAGGCTCTCTGGGGACCCTGATGCAAGGGGGGCTCTCTGGGGACCCTGATGCAAGGGGGAGGCTCTCTGGGGACCCTGATGTAAGTGGGGGGCTCTCTGGGGACCCTGATGCAAGGGGGTGGCTCTCTGGGGACCCTGATGCAAGGGGGGGCTCTCTGGGGACCCTGATGTAAGTGGGGGGCTCTCTGGGGACCCTGATGTATGGGGGGAGGTCTCTGGGGATCCTTATTTATGGGGGGCTCTCTGGGGACCCTGATGTATGTGGGGGGCTCTCAGGGGACCCTGATGTAAGGGGGAGGCTCTCTGGGGACCCTGATGCAAGGGGATGGCTCTCTGGGGACCCTGATTTAAGAGGAGGCTTTATGGGGACCCTTATTTTTAGGGGGAGGCTCTCTGGGGACCCTGATGTAAGGGGGAGGCTCTCTGGGGACCCTGATGTAAGGGGGAGGCTCTCTGGGGACCCTGATGTAAGGGGGAGGCACTCTGGGTACCCTGGTGTATGTGGGGGCTCTCTGGGGACCCTGGTGTATGTGGGGGCTCTCTGGGGACCCTAGTGTTTGTGGGGGCTCTCTGGGGACCCTAGTGTTTGTGGGGGCTCTCTGGGGACCCTGGTGTATGTGGGGGCTCTCTGTGGACCCTGATGTAAAGGGGAGGCTCTCTGGGGACCCTGATGCAAGGGGGGAGCTCTCTGGGAACCCTGGTGTATGTGGGGGCTCTCTGGGGAATCTGGTGTATGTGGGGGCTCTCTGGGGACCCTTATGTATGGGGAGGCTCTCTGTGGACCCTGATGTAAAGGTGGGGCTCTCTGGGGACCCTGATGCAATTGGAAGGCTCTCTGGGGACCCTGATGGAAGGGGAGGGCTCTCTGGGGACTCTGATTTTAGGGGGAGGCTCTCTGGGGACCCTAATTCAAGGGGAGGCTCTCTGGGGACCCTGATTTAAGGGGGAGGCTCTCTGGGGATCCCAATGTAAGGGGGGCTCTCTGGGGACCCTGATTTTTAGGGGGAGGCTCTCTGGGGACCCTAATGTAAGTGGGGGGGCTCTCTGGGGACCCTGATGTAAGGGGAGGCTATCTGGGGACTCTGATGCAAGGGGGAGGCTCTCTGGGGACCCTGATGTAAGTGGGGGGCTCTCTGGGGACTCTGATTTAAGGGGGGGCTCTCTGGGGACCCTGATTTTAGGGGGAGGCCCTCTGGGATCCGGATTTAAGTGGGGGGCTCTCTGGGGACCCTGATGTATGGGGGGCGGTCTCTGGGGATCCTTATGTATGGGGGGGCTCTCTGGGGACCCTGATGTATGTGGGGGGCTCTCAGGGGACCCTGATGTAAGGGGGAGGCTCTCTGGGGACCCTGATGTAAGGGGGAGGCTCTCTGGGGACCCTGGTGTATGTGGGGGCTCTCTGGGGACCCTGGTGTATGTGGGGGCTCTCTGGGGACCCTTATGTATGGGGAGGCTCTCTGTGGACCCTGATGTAAAGGTGGGGCTCTCTGGGAACCCTGTTTTTAGGGGGAGGCTCTCTGGGGACCCTGATGCAATTGGAAGTCTCTCTGGGGACCCTGATGCAGGGAGAGGGCTCTCTGGGGACCCTGATGTAAGGGGGGGCTCTCTGGGGACCCTGATGCAAGGGGAGGGCTCTCTGGGGACCCTGATGCAAGGGGAGGGCTCTCTGGGGACCCTGATGCAAGGGGAGGGCTCTCTGGGGACTCTGATTTTTAGGGGGAGGCTCTCTGGGGACCCTGATTTAAGGGGAGGCTCTCTGGGGTCCCTGATTTAAATGGGGGAGGCTTTCTGGGGATCCCAATGTAAGTGGGGGCTCTCTGGGGACCCTTATTTTTAGGGGGAGGCTCTCTGGGGACCCTTATTTTTAGGGGGAGGCTCTCTGGGGACCCTAATGTAAGTGGGGGGCTCTCTGGGGACCCTGATGTAAGGGGGAGGCTATCTGGGGACTCTGATGCAAGGGGGTGGCTCTCTGGGGACCCTGATGTAAGTGGGGGAGGCTCTCCGGGGACCCTGATGTAAGGGGGGGGCTCTCTGGGGACCCTGATGTAAGGGGGGGCTCTCTGGGGACCCTGATTTTAGGGGGAGGCTCTCTGGGGACCCTGATTTTAGGGGGAGGCCCTCTGGGATCCTGATTTAAGTGGGGGGCTCTCTGGGGACCCTGATGTAAGTGGGGGATGCTCTCTGGGGACTCTGATTTTTAGGGGGAGGCTCTCTGGGGACCCTGATTTTAGGGGGAGGCCCTCTGGGATCTTGATTTAAGTGGGGGGCTATCTGGGGACCCTGATGTATGTGGGGGGGCTCTCTGGGGACCCTGATGTATGGGGGGGCGGTCTCTGGGCATCCTTATGTATGGGGGGGCTCTCTGGGGACCCTGATGTATGTGGGGGGCTCTCAGGGGACCCTGATGTAAGGGGGAGGCTCTCTGGGGACCCTGATGCAAGGGGATGGCTCTCTGGGGACTCTGATTTTTAGGGGGAGGCTCTCTGGGGACCCTGATTTAAGAGGAGGCTCTATGGGGACCCTTATTTTTAGGGGGAGGCTCTCTGGGGACCCTTATTTTTAGGGGGAGGCTCTCTGGGGACCCGGATGTAAGTTGGGGGCTCTCTGGGGACCCTGATGTATGAGATTGCTCCCTGGGGACCCTGATGTAAGGGGGAGGCTATATGGGGACCCTGATGCAAGGGGGAGGCTCTCTGGGGACCCTGATGCAAGGGGGGCTCTCTGGGGACCCTGATATAAGTGGGGGGCTCTCTGGGGACCCTGATGTATGGGGGGGCTCTCTGGGGACCCTGATGTATGTGGGGAGCTCTCTGGGGACCCTGATGTATGTGGGGGCTCTCTGGGGACCCTGATGTAAGGGGGATGCTCTCTGGGGACCCTGATGCAGGGGGGGCTCTCTGGGGACCCTGATTTTTAGGAGGAGGCTCTCTGGGGACCCTGATTTAAGGGGGAGGCTCTCTGGGGATCCTGATGTAAGGGGGGTTTCTCTGGGGACCCTGATGCAAGGGGGGCTATCTGGGGACCCTGATTTTTAGGAGAGGCTCTCTGGGGACCCTGATTTAAGGGGGAGGCTGTCTGGGGACCTGATGTAAGGGGAGGCTCTCTGGGGACCCTGATGTAAGGGGGAGGCTCTCTGGGGACCCTGATGTAAGGGGGAGGCTCTCTGGGGACCCTGATGTAAGGGGGAGGCTCTCTGGGGACCCTGATGTAAGGGGGAGGCTCTCTGGGGACCCTGATGCAAGGGGGGGCTTGAGGGAGTCCACGCACAGCAAATTTGCAGAGGCATGAGAAGTAGACTCCTCTGGGTCACTGAGGATTACAGTATCTTGAACTGCCTCCTCCCAGCCACACACTACTCCCAAGGGTTCTGGGAATGGAAAACCATCGCTTAATGTATGTCTTCCTTTGCTTCAATGCCTCCAAAACTGCCAGAATCCTTCTCCTCCTCCTCCTCTTTCTCCTCTTGTGTGTTCCGTGGCATAGGAACAATGGTGTCTGCATAAAGTGGACCTCGAGAGGAAAGGAAGTAAGGAAGTCCTCCTCTTCCTCCCGCTGCTCTGCCTCAAGTTCCCTGTCCATAATGCCACACAGAGTCAGACACCGGGGATGCAGCGAAGGACCAGGAAGCGGAGAAGGTACGTTTGGCAGACGCAGCGCATTGCGAAGTGTACGTATGCTTCGAGGGACCGTTAGGAGCACATTTAAAGAAGGAAGTGCGGGAAAAGATATGGAAGGATGAGTATATCCCGCTAGAAAAATTCAATTTAGACAGGGTAAAACCGGATGAGAGCAAAAAGGATGAGGAAGAGAAGCGTAGGTACAGGCTGATTCCACGCACGTTCACAAATTGGTTGCAGGCGTTTGCGATATTTGCCAGCTTGATTGGGAAAAAGCGCCGGAGAACTGTTCAGCTCTGTTCTGCTACCTGGAAGCTATTAGTGAGGCCCACAGGATTTACGGGGGGGTTGGCATGGCTCCAGTATGACGAGCAATTTCGTCAGCGGAAAGCTGTGCGCCCGTCAATTCGGTGGGACCACAAGGACATCAGCCTGTGGATGAAGTTGATGACATCATCCAGGGCTGGTGGCCAGTTTCTTCCAGGGGGGGCGGCGGCGTCTCATCTACATGATCGCCGGCCCTTAAGAAGAAAGGTGTTTGCTGGCAGTTCAACAAAGGAACTTGCCGATACGGGAGTTCGTGCAGATACAAGCACGAGTGCTCGGGGTGCAGCGGACTGCACCCATTCGCAAAGTGTTTCAGGCAAGGAAAAGGTCGCCCAGGGGATACAGCTGAAAAGAGGAGTGACGCCGGTGAGCTTGGCAAGGATGCTTCCTTTCCTAAGTAGGTATCCAGATAGGGCCGCGGCGCGCCTTTTGGAGGAGGGGTTTAGCATGGGCTTCAGGATCCCGAGTTCCCTGCGGGAGGTCCCTCTGGTGGCAAATAATCTACAGTCGGCTTGTTTGCATCCGGAGGTGGTGTCGAATAAGTTGGCCAAGGAAGTGGCTTAAGGGAGCATGGCGGGGCCATTTTTGGCCCCTCTGGTGCCAGGTTTAGTGGTTTCCCCGCTGGGTGTGGTTCCAAAGAAAGAGCCGGGTCAGTTTCAGATGATTCATCATCTGACCTACCCGAAGGGCGGCTCAGTTAACGATGGTATTGACCCGCAGGATTGTGCGGTTACCTATACATCGTTTGATGCGGCCGTGGCCTGGGTGAGAAAATATGGGAGGGGTGCACTGATGGCTAAGACTGATGTGGAATCGGCATTCCGCTTGTTGCCAGTGCACCCGGGGAGCATGCATTTACTGGGGTGTTGTTGGCAAGGGGAGTATTTTGTTGACCGGTGCTTGCCAATGGGTTGTTCGTTTTAGCTCATTCTTTGAATGGGCAGTTAGAGAGGTTGCAGGGGTTAATTCCATCATCCACTATTTGGATGATTTTCTTTGTATTGGACCGCCGGATTCGCGGTGTTGTGGTCCCTTATTGAGTACCATGCAGCATTTGGCGGGCAGGTTCGGAATTCCGCTGGCGGCGGATAAGACAGAGGGCCCACAGGCGGAGTTAATTTTTTTGGGTATTACTATTGATTCCATGGCCATGGAGTGTAGGTTGCCTGAGGAAAAATTGGTAGCACTGCGGAAGGAGGTATGTATGGCCAGTAGGAAACGCAAGTTGAAGTTGAGGGAGGTTCAGTCCCTCCTAGGTAAGTTGAACTTTGCGCGTCGCATCATTCCCATGGGGAGGATATTTTGCAGGCGACTGGCGGCGGCCACAGCGGGGGTTAAGATGCCCAATCATTTTGTTAGTTTGACCAGGGAACTACAGGAAGATTTAAAAATCTGGGATGTCTTTTTGGACTCCTTTAACGGCAAGGCGATCTGGCAGGAAGGCCCGGTCAGCAACACTGACTTGGAGCTGTTCACAGGCGCGGCTGGGTCCGGGGGATATGGAGCTTACTGTCAGGGGAAGTGGAGTGCGGGTCCGTGGCCGGAGAGCTGGAGGACAGCGGGTTTCCTGGGCAATTTGGTTCTGTTGGAACTGTTCCCCACAGTGCTGGCGGTGGAATGGTGGGGGCGGGAGTTAAGCAACAAGAAGGTCAGGTTTAACTGCGACAACATGGGGGTGGTGTGGGCGATCAACAACGTATCGGCCTCATCCCCGCCAGTGATCCGGTTGCTGAGACACCTGGTGCTCAGTTGTTTGCGTATAAATGCCTTTGTATATGCGGTGCATATTCCTGGGATTGACAACAAACTAGCGGATGCTTTGTCTCGTTTCCAGTGGACAGAATTTCGCAAGTTGGCACCGGAAGCGAAGCGGGCGGGGAAGTGTGCCCCCAGGAATTGTGGACGATTGCACTGGAATCGCAGCCAGGTTGATACGGCAGTCCCTCAGCGCTAGCACGTGGCAGGCCTATAGGAAAGTATGGCAGGAATGGGTGGCGTTGGAGGAGGAGGTTGGCGGGTCGGAGGACCCGGGGGATGTACAGACTAGGGTGTTGTGTTTCATTTGTCAGAACTACACGGGGGGGTCTCTGCGTCAGCCATTAGTAAAACGATGACCGTACTGGCTTTTCTGTTTCAGTTGAGGGGTATGCAGGATGCCACAAAGGGTTTTGTAGTATGGAGGGCTTTGAGGGGATATAGGAGAGGGTCACACAAGCCGGACTCCAGGCGCCCGGTGTCGTTTGCAGGGCTGGAAAAAATTGTGTCGGTGTTGGGTGAGGTATGTATGTCAGGTTTTGAAATAATTTAGTTTAGGGCAGTCTTCGTGGTGGCATTCTTCGGGGCCTTCAGGATAGGTGAGTTGGTCTCTCCCACCAAGAGGGTAACAGGGGGTTTACGGTAGGGGGACATGGTCCTGCTGGACGGGGCTGTGGAGTTGTGGATCAGAAGATCCAAAACTTATCAGGAAGGCAAGGGTGTCCGGGTAAAATTATTTACCGGCAAGGATACCGATACCTGCCCGGTAGCGGCCCTAAAAAGGTTTTGGGAAGTCCGTCCAAAGGGGGGGGGGCTTTCTTTATACATCAGGATGGGTCGTGTCTCTCCAGGTTTCAATTCACGGCGGTGTTTCGGAAATGCTTGGAGGTGAGTGTTTTTTCCCATTTGGAATACGCAGCTCATTCATTTAAGATTGGGGCGGCTACGGAGGCGTCCCGGTGGGGTCTTCCTGGGGACGTAATAAGAAGTATAGGCAGATGGGAATCCACCAGGTACCGTCTGTATGTTAGGCCTCATTTGCTGTAAACTGTTATACATGTATCGAGCGTATGTTGGTTGGATTCTTGCTGGGTATTATTTTATTTGTTTTTCAGATCACCCCAGATGTCTCGTGTGGATCATGGGACACTCGTATGTTTTTGGGGGGCTAGGAGGGCTGATGTTAGGCCCAATGGGAGACAGTTGAGGTTGGCCAGGGAGAATGGATTAGTGAGGTGGATAGGCTTTCCTGGTATGAGGTGGCATAGGGTGGTCCCCGAAGTGCATCTATTTGCACGCTTAGATAGGGCCCCGGACATCCTGGTCTTACATGTAGGGGGAAATGATTTATGTGTCAAGCCCATGAGAAAAATTATAAAAGACATCCAGTGGGATTTCTTCAGGCTCAGGTCATCTTTCCCGGGCATGACAGTAGTCTGGTCGGACATTGTGTGCCGCATGTCTTGGAGAGGGGCGCGTTCTTGGGAGAGCTTAAATAAGACACGGATAAAAGTCAACAAAGAGGTGGGGAGATTTATCTCTCGGAATGGTGGTGTGGTAGTTCGTCACTGGGAACTCGAGGTGGACCCCTGGAGGTATCTTAGAGCAGATGGGGTTCATCTCAACCCGGTGGGCATTGACCTGTGGGCTTTGGGGTTGGAGGATGGCATCCAACGTGCTTTCTTGGCGTGGCGGCGGGCACAAATGTGAGGCTTCACATTTGTGCCGCTGTGGCGTGGGTCCTTGGCGAAAGTTTATGGCTATATATCTACTGATATATAGAAAATGGCTTAAAGTTGGGACCCATCCCTGAGATGGAGTCCTTTTGGCTGGGCTAATGACAGTCAGTAACTGTTAAGTAGTTGGGGATCTGCGGTCAAGTTAGCGTAATGCTTATAACAGGGACTGCAGGCTCAACAAAATTAAGATGGGGTCGTCAGGGACCAGTATCTGTTTCTGGTTTTACAATTTGTATATTGTTTGAATATTTTATTGTTGAATATTTTATGTTGAAAATATTTCATAGGAATATGTGTATTCTATTTTTGTTAATAAAAGGCCGCAAGGCCATTTTTACCCACCAGGTGTCCTCGTTATTCCAGGTATATTTGTCGTTGTGTCTTTAGTGGGGTAGTAGTTATCTGGCTACCCTAGTCAAGACATGTACACAGCAGAAGCGCAGCGTAGGCAAAGTACATCCATGACAGGGTGCTAGGAACAGCAGCAGGGTAAGGGTTAAAATTTGTTTTCACAAGGAAAGTTGTTTCTGCACTTACCTTATTGGACGGGTTGCAAGTGGGTGGAGCTTTATAAAAGTTTGCAGTTCAGGGTGGAGTCACCAGTTCGTTGAGAGGTCAGCAGGAGATAGGGAATTTCCCGCCCTCCCTCCCTCCCTATTTTAGTGTTTGTGTTGCTGTAATAGTGGTTGTGGTTAGGCGTGGGTCCTTGGCGACAGTTTATTGCTATATATCTACTGATATATAGAAAATGGCTTAAAGTTGGGACCCATCCCTGAGATGGAGTCCTTTTGGCTGGGCTAATGACAGTCAGTAACTGTTAAGTAATTGGGGGTCTGCGGTCAAGTTAGCGTAATGCTTATAACAGGGACTACAGGCTCAACAAAATTAAGATGGGGTCGTCAGGGACCAGTATCGGTTTCTGGTTTTACAATTTGTATATTGTTTGAATATTTTATTGTTGAAAATATTTAAAAAGAATATGTTTATTCTATTTTTGTTAATAAAAGGCCACAAGGCCATTTTTACCCACCAAGTGTCCTCGTTATTCCAGGTATATTTGTCATTGTGTCTTTAGTGGGGTAGTAGTTATCTGGCTACCCTAGTCATGCTCCAGCAGGAACAGAACAGGGAGTGTGTCACTGATGCATGCATTGTCACAGCTTACCATCCTGGTGGCCTCCTCAAATGGTGACAGTACAGTGCATGCATCCTTTATGAGCAAGAAACAGGAACCACCGCTCCAAGAAGGCTCTCCACAGAGTATGCTGATTTTCCCAATCGAGGAGCCCCAGGTGCTGGCTAGCACAATCACAGTAGTATACAACAATGGAAAGAACAGCCACCAATAGAAAGAACTCTGGACAGCCACACACCGGGAAAAAATTAAAATCCTGTGCTTTTATTCACACAAAAAGATCACATCAAAGCAAAAACAATCCACGGCAATGAGGGAAGGCACAAAAATAACTGAAGCGTTTTGCACAAAGCACAGGATTTTAAGTTTTTCCCAGTGTGCAGCTGTCCAGAGTTCTTTCTATTGTTGTATACATCCTTTATGAGCAGCCATTGGCATGGGGAAGCACATACAGCAAAGTTGAGTTACACCTGGTGGGCATGTCACAAATCAGGCAGTTTATGGGCAGGTGGAATTCCTACTGAATTTCAGCCAACAGAGCACTGGCAGTGTATGATCGCCCCAAATGGCTACAGACTCTTCTTGCCTGCTTTAGTAGATTTTCCAACCCTGGGTACCTATTTAGGAAATACTGCATCACCAAATTGAGGACATGTGCCAGGCACATGTCAACTTTCCCTGTCTAAGGGCGGACAGGAGGTTTGTGCCATTATCACACACCACCATTCCTGGCTCCAGGAAGCGTGGACCACCTCTGGGCCTGTCCCTGCAGAGCTGAAAGAATCTCTGTCCGGTGTGGTTCCTGTCCCCTAGACACACCAGCTGAAGCACTGCATAGCACCTTTTAGCCTGACACATTGAATAGTCCTTTGAATGCTTAGGGGGTACTTGAGGTTCATAGGACAATTCAGCAGAAGAGGAAGGGGGTAGAGCTGAAAAATCTTGCATCATAACTAGGGTTGAGCGAACCCGAAATGTAAAGTTCGGGTCCGTACCGGACTTTTGGGTGTCCGGGACCCAGACCCGAACCCAAACTATTGGCTGTAAGTTCGGGTTCGGGTCCGGTGTTCGGCGCTGTATTGGCGCCTTTTTCACAGCTTTAGGCCAGCCAATGGGTGATCGTTTTACTTGTGTGCCCTAGAAGCCATCACAGCCATGCCTACTAATGGCATGGCTGTGATTGGCCAGTGCAGCATGTGACCCAGCCTCTATATATAGCCCACACACAGCACACAGCGTCATTCTGTTAGACACACACTGTTAGGCAGGTTCCTGTGCTGCAGATAGATAGAAGATTAGAAGATAGGAGTTAGTGTGCTAAAGTCAGTCCACATTCCTGGAATTTTATTCTAATTAGTTAGCTCAGTGAGCGATCTAGATAGCTAGAATAGGCAGGGAGTTTATTTTGCAAAAGAAAGGCAGACATAATTGAAGAAGATTCCTAAATCAATTGTACCCTGGCTGGGGTGCAGTGCAGTCACAGTAACAGTGCCATGAGGCCAGTGCCAGATAAAATCTGAACGTTTTACCTTCAAGCTCAGTGCAACATTACTGCACTGCATATACTAAGACATACACCACAGTCTGTGTATTCTGCTATTGGGAAAACATTGCATAAAAATTGAATTTTGCGTTTTATTTTTTTTTCCAATAGCATTTTCTGCGTGTTCCTACATACACGCTGTACATACTGCCTGTGTAGTCTGATATTGCAAAAACATTGCCAAAAAAAATTAAATTTTGCAGTGTTTTTTTTTCTTCCCAATAGCATTTTCTGCGTTTTCATAAACGCTGTAGATACTGCCCGTGTAGTCTGATATTGCAAAAACATTGCAAAAAAATGAAATTTTGCAGTGTTTTTTTTTCTTCCCAATAGCATTTTCTGCGTTTCATAAACGCTTTACGTGTACGTGTATTCTGCTATATACAAAAACACCCATTTAGGGCGAGATCATAAATTTGGAAAATATGAGGAGATTATCAAAAAGGGGACGTGGCCCGGGTCGTGGTGCTGCTGGTGGCGCTCCTGTTGCAGGGAGAGGACGTGGTCGATCTGTGCCACCTACACGCACTAGTGAAACACCTTCCGCAGGTGCGAGTAGGCGACAGAGCCTGCAGCAGTATTTTGGCACGCCTAATGAGGCTGTACGAATGTCGAGGCCAGGACAAGTACAGGCGATAGTAGATTGGGTTGCTGCTGACAGTGCCTCCGGTTCCTTCACATTGTCTCCCACCCAGTCTCCTGATGAAAGTTCAGAGTTGGCACCTGCAGCCGATGTCCATCAGTCTTTCACCTCACCCCCTTGCAAATTAGCCAATCGGTCTGAGCCCCAAATCATGCAGCAGTCTCTTCTGCTTTTTGATGACTCTGTTAGCAGGGTTTCCCAGGGCCATCCACCTAGCCCTGCCTCAGAAGTGGAAGAGATTGTGTGCACCGATGCCCAACCACTTATGTTTCATGATGAGTACATGGGAGGACCAACGCAGCACGTCTCGGATGATGACGAAACACAGGTGCCAACTGCTGCTGCTTTCGCCATTGTGCAGACCGACAAGGAGGGCAGGGGTGATTTTTGGGTAGAAGATGATGTGGAGGACGATGAGGTCCTTGACCCCACATGGAATCAACGTCATGCAGGTGACCAATGTAGTTCAGAGGAAGAGGCGGTGGTCGCACAGAGCCACCAGCACAGCAGAAGAGGGAGCAGGGTGCAAAAGCGGAGCGTCCGTCCCCTAGACAGTACGTCTGCTACTGCCCAACGCAGCAAGGGACCGAGCACACCAAAGCCAGGTGCAAGGAGTTCCCTAGCGTGGCAGTTCTTCAGACAATGTCCTGATGACAAGACACGAGTGGTTTGCACGCTGTGCAATCAGAGCTTGAAGCGAGGCATAAACGTTCTCAACCTGAGCACAACCTGCATGACCAGGCATCTAAGTGCAAAGCACGAGATGCAGTGGAGTAGACACCGCAAAAACCAAGAAAGGTCTCTGGCTCCTCCTGCTTCCTCTTCTGCTGCAGTCTCGGCCTCTTCATCCACCTCTGTAGTGACAGTGACACTTGCCAACCCGCAAACAGAGGATCTGCCAGCAACACTACCACCTGGGTCACCAACCATCTCCACAATGTCCCATGGAAGCGTTCAGCTCTCTATTTCCCAAACACTGGAGCGGAAGAGGAAGTACCCCCCTAGCTACCCGCGATCCCTGGCCCTGAATGCCAGCATTTCAAAATTGCTCGCCTTTGAAATGCTGTCATTCCGTCTGGTGGAGACGCAGAGTTTTCAAAGGCTGATGTCATTGGCTGTCCCACAGTACGTCGTGCCCAGCCGCCACTACTTTTCCAGACGAGCTATCCCTTCCCTGCACAACCAAGTGGGGGACAAAATCAGGTGTGCACTGCGCAACGCCATCTGTGGCAAGGTCCACCTAACTACGGATGCCTGGACCAGTAAGCACGGTCAGGGACGTTATATCTCCCTAACAGCACACTGGGTAAATGTAGTGGCGGCTGGGCCTGAGGCGGATAGCAGTTTGGCGCATGTCCTTCCACCACCGAGGATTGCAGGGCACTTCAGTTTGCCTCCTGTTGCTAACTCCTCCTACTCCGCCTCCTCATCCTCTACCGCCTCCTCATCCGGTCAGCGTAACACCTTCACCACCAACTTCAGCACAGCCAGGGCTAAACGACAGCAGGCAGTTTTAAAACTTTCCTGTTTGGGGGAAAAACCCCACACCGCGCAGTAGTTGTGGAGGGACATGGAACAACAGACCGATGAGTGGTTGGTGGCAGTGAGCCTCAAGCCCGGCCTGGTGGTGTGCGATAATGGGTGAAATCTCGTAGCAGCTCTGGGCCTTGCCGGTTTCACGCACATCCCTTGCCTGGCGCATGTGCTAAACTTGGTGGTCCAGAGGTTCCTGAAGAATTACCCCGATATGCCAGAGCTGCTGCAGAAAGTGCGGGCCGTCTGTGCGCACTTTTGGCGTTCTCACCCTGCTGCTGCTCGCCTGTCAGCGCTGCAGCGTAACTTCGGCCTTCCCGCTCACCGTCTCATATGTGACGTGCCCACAAGGTGGAACTCCACCTTGCACATGCTTGCCAGACTGTGCGAGCAGCAGCAGGCGATAGTGGAGTTTCAGCTGCAGCACGCACGCGTGAGTCGCTCTGCGGAACAGCACCACTTCACCGCCAATAACTGGGCCTCCATGCGAGACCTGTGTGCCTTGTTGCGCTGTTTCGAGTACTCCACCAACATGGCCAGTGCCGATGACGCCGTTCTCAGCGTTACTATCCCAGTTCTATGCCTCCTTGAAAAAACTCTTAAGGCGATGATGGAAGAGGATGTGGCACAGGATGAGGAGGAGGAGGAGGAGGAGGAGGAGGAGGAGGAGGAAGAGGGTTCATTTCCAAGGCTTTCAGGGCAGTCATTTACAAGTGGCTACGAGGCTGGGTTCCTGCACCAACAAGCGCCAGGTACACAATTGTCTGGCAGCAAGGCCACAGTTGTGGAGGATGACGAGGTGGAGGATGAGGAGGAGATGGAGGAGGAGGAGGAACCATGTTCACAGCAGGGTGGCACCCAGACCAGCTCATGTCCATCACTGGTGCGTGGCTGGGGGGATACAGAGGACACAGATGATACACCTCCCACAGAGGACAGCACACATGATAGATTACATGCTGCAGTGTCTCCGCAACGACCGCCGAGTTGCCCACATTTTAACTGGTGCTGATTATTGGGTGGCCACCCTGCTGGATCCCCGTT
This sequence comes from Lithobates sylvaticus, assembly GCA_028564925.1. Lineage (NCBI taxonomy): Eukaryota > Metazoa > Chordata > Amphibia > Anura > Ranidae > Lithobates > Lithobates sylvaticus. The sequence continues at coordinate 208,477,654 of CM053032.1, forward strand.
ACAAGGACAACGTGTCGTCCTTAATTACCTCACTGGAGCGTGATCGTAAGATGCGCGAGTACAAGCGCACGCTGGTAGATGCGCTGCTGGTGGCATTCCCACTTGGAAGCGGGGGTACGGTGGAAGCACAAGGCGAAGGCAGAGGAGGAGGAAGAGGTCGCCAACGCAGCCGGGGCACCGCCAGCACCTCGCAAGGCAGGGTTAGCATAGCCGGAATGTGGGAAAGCTTTGTCGGCACGCCACAACAACCAGCACCACCAGCTGAGATGGAACGTCTTAGCAGGTGGCAGCACGCGTACACGTACTGCATGACGGGTCTGCCCCCTTCAACTTCTGGGTCTCCAAATTGGGCACATGGCCTGAGCTTGCCCTTTACGCCTTGGAGGTGCTGCCCTGCCGCCAGTGTATTATCTGAACGTGTATTTAGCACGGCAGGGGGCGTTATCACAGACAAGCGCAGCCGCCTGTCCAGAGCCAATGTGGACAAGCTCACGTTCATTAAAATTAACCAGGCATGGATCCCACAGGACTTGGCCGTACCTTGTGCAGAATAGACACATATACCGGTGTTCTGACGAAAACTGTCTTGCTATCGGATAGTGTCCGGCCACTTACTGCGCAGGTGCAGTGCTTGCGCAGTACGGAGGACAAGGAGATCACAAAATCTCCAAAGATGAACATCGCCTGCGCAGTGAGTGCAGGTTCAAGCCCGACCATCCAAGTGGACATACGGTAGCACATAGTAACAGGGCCCCTCACGAGCTCGCTTGGCTAGGCTTCAACCTCGGATGATGTGGCTTGAACCTGGAGTCACCGCGCATCGTCTTCGGAGAGTTTCAAAATCCCCTTGCCCTACGTACTGAGCAAACGCAGTACAGGGCGGACACTATGCGGACACTATGCGAAGGGGGACAGAATTCGACACATCATTCACCAATAGCCTTACCCAGCCATTGTTGTATTTTTGAACCAGTGTTGGCTACCTCGTCCTCCGCCACATCCACCGCCACCTCAACCTCCTACTCCATTTGAATTTCGTCTTTTCTAGGTCAAGATTATAATTTTTTCATTTTTTTTAAATTTCCAAGTATTTTATTTTCCCACTATCTTATCCATTAAATTGAATAAATTTTGATGGGAGTGGGGGTACTTACATAGTTACATAGTAGGTGAGGTTAAAAAAAAAGACACAATTCCCCTGTATGTTGCGTTCGGGTGCTTATCTAATAGTTTTTTGAAACTATCGATGCCCCCTACTGAAACCACTGCCTGTGGAAGGGAATTCCACATCCTTGCAGCTCTTACAGTAAAGAACCCTCTATGCAGTTTAAGTTTAAACCTATTTTTTCTAATAATAATGAGTGCCCATGTGTCTTATTGAAATCTCTTCTGCAAAAAAGTTTTATCCCTATTGTGGATCCACCAGTAGGGATGACCTTCAAGTTCGAGTCAAACTCATGAACTCACGAACATTGCCTGTTCGCCTGTTTAGCGAACAGCGAACAATTTGGGGTGTTTGCGGCAAATTCGAAAAGCACTCTGTAAAAGTCCATGGGAGAAATCTCAAGTGCTAATTTTAAAAGCCTATATGCAAGTTATTGTCATAAAAAGTGTTTTGGGTTTTCCTGCTCCAGGGGACATGTATCAATGCAAAAAAAAGTTTTAAAAACTGCAGTTTTTTCAGGAGCAGTCATTTTATTAATGCCTAAAGTGAAACAATAAAAAAGTGTAATATTTCAAACGCCTTCCCCATTAGTAACGGCACCCGCCAAGGATGCCCTTTGTCCCCCCTGATATTTGTTCTGACACTAGAACCTCTCCTAAATAGATTGTGCGCCAACACAGATATACAGGGAATTTCCATCAACCGCAAAGATTATAAAGTAGCCGCATTTGCGGATGACATCTTATTAACACTGCAATCACCTCGGACCTCGTTGCCAAACCTCTTGAGTGACATTAAAAGGTTTGGCCACCTATCAAATCTCAAAATTAATTACTCCAAATCCCATGCCTTAAACATCTCCCTGCCCCCACAAGAAGTACTTCATTGCCAAGACTCCTTCCCCTTCCAGTGTAAAAGTGAATCCATTACCTATCTCAGTATTCAAATCACCAAGAAAATATCAGATCTTTACAGCCATAATTTTCTAACAATCCTATCAAGAATCCAGACAGATTTGAAGAATTGGGCCAATCTCAATGTATCATGGTTCGGGCGCTCGGCCCTGATAAAAATGATAGTCCTTCCACGTATTCTTTATCTCCTGCAGACAATTCCGATTCACATACCCCCTTCTTTCTTTGCATCTTACAAGAAGACATGCACAACATTCATCTGGAAAAACAGTGCCCCACGCATCAAATACTCCCGCCTGACACGCCCCAAGACCAAAGGCGGAATTGCCCTACCTGATCTCCACATCTACTACCTGGCCTGCCACCTAACTAGACTGATGGACTGGAAAGCCCATAGAGAGGGGAAAACCTGGGTCACTTTGGAAAGCTCCTTTTCACAATACCCACTACATACTCTCCCTTGGCTCTCACCGAAATACTGGTCCTCACCCATCAAGTCTCACCCGCTCATTTACCCCTCGTTGACAGCTTTCGAGAAAGCAGTTGCCTCTCATCACATAACGGCCCATTTAAGTCCACTGACCCCCTTGAGGGGGAACCCAGACTTCCCCCCAGGGGAGTCAGCTACATTCTTGACACAGGAATGGCCACATGGTGATGTCCTAGCACATCAATTCTTCCATAAAGGGCGACTGAGATCGTATGACAACCTCAAATCCATGTCACACACAAAAGATTTTCCCTTTTGGACCTGCAGACAATTGCGACATTTCTTTACCTCCAGGAACCAAAATGACATTTGGATAAGACAACTCACCCCATTCGAGGTTCTTCACTCCCAAAAAGCACCACAAAGACACCTAATATCCTTAATTTATTCCTTGCTACAGGACGAGACCCGGCCCACACAGTTAGACTCCTCAAGACTTTCATGGGGAAAAGACCTAAAACTGACGTTCACAGATGATGACTGGGAAACCATATGCTCACATGCACACAAAGGAACATTAAACATAGCAATCCAAGAAAACGGTTATAAAATAATCACAAAATGGTACAGGACCCCCTCCCGCTTACACAAATTCTCTCCCTTAATTCCAAACTTATGTTGGAGATGCAACAGGGGAGAAGGATCCATGATCCACATTTGGTGGGAGTGCTCCGCACTCCAATCATTTTGGAAGGAAGTACACTCCATAATAGCGCAGGTCACCACCTACACCTTAGACTTTAATGCTGCTCAGTATCTCCTTCATCACACAACTCTACCTAAACAATCCTACAACAAATCACTGGCCATGCATATGGTTAATGCTGCTAGACTATGCATTCCTGCTCATTGGCAATCAACCGATACCCCAACCATCAGAGAATGGTTGTCGAGAATTGCTAAGATAGAGGAGATGGAAGAGCTGATATATACCTCACAAGACCGCTTACAGAAGTTTTCCTACACATGGGCCTGCTGGACACACTTTAAATCTACAGAAAGATATAAATCCCACTTCCCTCAGTGATATTTTTATCCTCGAACCGCTCGTGAAAGACCCTGTCATAATGGGTGCAGTGGCGTGGGGCCGGGGGAGAGAGAAGAGGTCCCTTACCCCCTCACCTCCCTTTCTCTTTTCCCCCTCCTCCACTCTCCCGTAGGGCCCCCCAACTTCTTTCCCCCTAATCCCCCCCCCCCTCTTCTACCCACTCCTCCCTCTTTCTTCTTCTTCCCCACTTCCCACATTCATTTCCCCTAATTTATAGCACACTATCTAACAAACATACCTCATCCCCCCAGTAGAGGCATCTACGTTCTATTATACCCTACATACAAGGTTCATGTGCTCGTCGAGACTGTGGTCGGACCTGTTGAAAGTGGTCGCCATGGTCAACAACTAATGTCGATTAAACCTGTTTGCAAGTATATTGTCTCTTCTTAATGACATACGATTGTTGGTAGTTCATGCAATGTTAGTTTGTCCTCACTAAGGGTTACTTTTGTTCAGCTAACCATGTGATCCCTCTCTCCATGACCGGTAGTATAGCAATATCTCTGTTCTTTATATGTACTTCCAATGTATGTTACCGTTATGGATGCTCCTTTCTTGTATCTGTTCATTATATTGCATGTACACCTGTTTTATCCTTCAATAAAAACTTTTTTGTGGAAAAAAAAAAAAAGTGTAATATTCCTTTAAATTTCGTACGTGGGGGTGTCTATAGTATGCCTGTAAAAGGGCGCATGTTTCCCATGCTTAGAACTGTCCCTGCACAAAGTGTCATTTTTGCAGGAAAAAAAGTTATTTAAAATCACTCGCGGCTATAATGAATTGCCGACTCCCGTAATACAGAGGACAGTCATTCATTGAAAGTCATTGATAAAAAAAAAAAAAAAGCGGGGGGGTTCCCCCAAATTCAATTACCAGGCCCTTCAGGTCTGCTATGGATATTAAGGGGAACCCTGCGTCAAATAAAAAAAAATGAGGTGGGGTTCCCCTAAATATCCATACCAGACCCTTCAGGTCTGGGATGGATTTTAAGGGGAACCCCACACCAAAAAAAAAAATGGCGTGGGGTCCCCCTCAAAATCCATACCAGACCCTAATCCGAGCACGCAACCTGGCAGGCCGCAGGAAAAGAGGGGGGGACGAGAGCGCCCCCCCTCCCTCCTGAACCATACCAGGCCACATGCCCTCAACATTGGGAGGATGCTTTGGGGGTCTGTGACCCCTCAAAGCACCATGTCCCCATGTTGACGGGGAAAAGGGCCTTGTCCCCACAACCCTGGCCATTGGTTGTGGGGGTCTGCGGGCAGGGTGCTTATCGGAACAACAAGGGGACCCCCAGATCCCGGCCTCCCCCCTGTGTGAAATGGTAAGGGGGTACAAAAGTACACAAAATGTTAAAAGTTACAGGAGACGGTCTTTGACAATTCCTTTATTAAAACCTTCTTTCTTCTGGTCTTCTTCCTTTCTTCATCCTTTGGTTTCTTCATCTTCTTCTTCCATCTTCTTCTTCCTCCGATCCGCTTCTTGCTCTGGTCTTCTCGTCCGGCTTCTTCTTCCACGGTGTCGGCGTCTTTTCTTCTGTGTCGGGCTGCTCCGTGCAATGGGAGGCTCCCGCTGTGTGAGGCTTTGCTCCGTCTGACAGCTCTTTTATAATGGAGGGCGGGGCCACCTGGTGACCCCGCCCCCCTCTGAGGCACGGGGACGTCATGGGGACTTCCCTATGGCTTTCCCCATGACATCAGAGGGGGGCCAGATCAAGAAGCGGATCGGAGGAAGAAGAAGATGGAAGAAGAAGATGAAGAAACCGAAGGATGTAGAAACGAAGAAGACGAGAAGAAAGAAGATTTTAATAAAGGAATTGTCAAAGACCGTCTCCTGTCATTTTTAACATTTTTGTCACTTTTTTGGTGAAATGGTAGGGGTACCTCCTTACCATTTCACACAGGGGGGAGGCCGGGATCTGGGGGTCCCCTTGTTAAAGGGGGCTTCCAGATTCCGATAAGCCCCCCCGCCCGCAGACCCCCACAACCAATGGCCAGGGTTGTGGGGAAGAGGCCCTTGTCCCCATCAACATGGGGACATGGTGCTTTGAGGGGTCACAGACCCCCAAAACATCCTCCCAATGTTGAGGGCATGTGGCCTGGTACGGTTCAGGAGGGAAGGGGGGCGCTCTCATCCCCCCCTCTTTTCCTGTGGCCTGCCAGGTTGCGTGCTCGGATAAGGGTCTGGTATGGATTTTGAGGGGGACCCCACACCATTTCTTTTTTTTTTGGTGTGGGGTTCCCCTTAAAATCCATCCCAGACCTGAAGGGTCTGGTATGGATATTTAGGGGGAACCCCACATCATTTTTCTTTTAAAATTTGACGCAGGGTTCCCCTTAATATCCATAGCAGACCTGAAGGGCCTGGTAATTGAATTTGGGGGAACCCCCACGCTTTTTTTTTTTTTTTTTTATCAATGACTTTCAATGAATGACTGTTCTCTGTATTACGGGAGCCGGCAATTCATCATAGCCGCGAGTGATTTTAAATAGCTATTTTTCCTGTAAAAATTACACTTTGTGCAGGGACAGTTCTAAGCAGGGGACACATGCGCCCCTTTACATGCATACTATACACACCCTCCAGGTACGAAATTCAAAGGAATATTACACTTTTATTGTTTCACTTTAAGCATTATTGAAATCACTGCTCCTGAAAAAACGGCAGTTTTTAAAACTTTTTTTTGCATTGATACATGTCCCCTGGGGTAGGACCCAGGTCCCCAAACACTTTTTATAACAATAACTTGCATATTAGCCTTTAAAATTAGCACTTTTGATTTTGAACGTTCGAGTCCCATAGACTTTAATAGGGTTCTAAAGTTCACACGAGCTTTAGGTCTGTTCGCAGGTTCTGGTGCGAACCGAACAGGGGAGTGTTCGGCTCATCCCTATCCACCAGTAAGGCATTTGTAAATTGAAATCATATCCCCTCTCAAGCGTCTCTTCTTCAGAGAGAATAAGTTCAGTGCTCGCAACCTTTCTTCATAACTAATATCCTCCAGACCCTTTATTAGCTTTGTTGCCCTTCTTCGCTCCATTTCCAGTACTTCCTTCCTGAGGACTGGTGCCCAGAACTGGACAGCATACTGTAGGTGAGGCCGGACCAGAGTCTTGCAGAGTGTGAGAACTATTGTTTTATCCCTGGAGTTAATCCCGTTAATGCATGCCAGTATTCTATTTGATTGTTAGCAGCAGCTTGATATTCTACACTGACAATAGAATCAGAATAGCACACTATAGCACACTAACTGTCTAATAGCACTGAACAGAGCCCTGTTCTATCTATCTCCACGCCACTATTACACTACAAATGGCCGCATTGAGCCATGATTGGATACAGTCATCATGACAGTGTCTAATCATGGCTCTGACATTGCTCTGTGCCCTGATTGGGTGAAGCTTTAATTGCTTCAGCCAATAAGGAATTTCAATGCACTGTGCGGCAGCGCAGTGCATTGTGCTCGTTTGACGGGCCAAACAAACGGTCGAATGCCCTGATAATTCGATTGTTCATCGAACATCCGAACAGCCAAAGTTCACCCAAACTTTTGCTCAGGCCGAACCGTTCACCCATCCCTAGAGCTGGTGAGTGTTACAATCAGAGGACTGAGAGGCATGCCTGAAAGGACTGGGTGCAAGCACTCTGGGATGGATGCACAGTCAGTCTGGGAGGACTGTGGAGTCTTAGCCAGGAAGGCTAGTGAAAGGGGCAGCTGCAGCCAGATGGGCTGGCAGCGCCTGAAGAGGTGGTGCTGGGACCAGTAGCCACAGCAGTAGGACAACGGAGCACTGAGATTGTTTGCTACACAACCAAAGGGCACCGCTGTCCCTGCCGGTAAAAAGCATTTGGTACCAGTCAAACTGAGCCTTTGTTAGACCATCCAAACAGTTTCAGCTGGTCCTGGAAGTTTTAGTTCTACAAGCAAGATTGTGCTGGAAGGAGAAGTGTATATACAGACTGTATATAGTTTGTGTCCCTGAATAATTGGACTGGACTGTTCTTTCACTCAAGTGTGCTGTGAAGATGCAGTGTTCCTGGCTATGCAGGGTTGGGGATCCCTCTCTACTTGCGGCTCCTTAGGGGGAGTGCTACATTTGGGGTCATCATTCGGGATATAGCCCACAGCAACCTGCACAGCAGGGGGGTTGCTAGGTTCCCAAAAGACCAGGGGCTTCAGCCCGAAGGCCGATAGTGGCACCGTGGGGGGACCCGGGGTGGGCGTGTCGCAGGTGTTTATGGTAGAGCGGTGGGGTTGTGTGCCAGGGGGTAAGCTAACTGTCTGGTTGCTGCCTGGCTTACTAGTGCTGCCCATCAATGATGCATCAATGACTCACCTACCTGACACACTGACCTCACCCACCTGACACACTGACCTCACCTACCTGACATACATACAGTGACGGAGTCACGGAGAGTAGAGACATACATACACTGACCTCACCTTACCGGCTACCTGACATACATACACTACACTGACCTGGCTAACTGACATACACTGAACTCACACACAACGAGTATTATACATACCTATGTTTAAGTCAGTAGTAGTCTTATGCAGGGAGCAAAATAGAATATATGCATGGGCATTGCGCACACATATTCCCTTTGTGCAATGCACACACCAAAACACATTGTCAGAAGAGTCAATTTTAAATTTAAGTAAAAAAATATGCATACAAAATTTCTTAATAAATTGGATTTTTATTATACTTAAAACAAAGTTATCAACATCCAATACAAACAGATGCAGGTTACACACATCAATTCACTACTTAAAAGTGCAATGTACTCTCACTGATGTGAAATACACATCTGTTTACATATTCCAAAACTACCCATAAAATGCAGCTTACACGCATCAATTCACTGCCTAGAAGGGTTACTACAGGTCAACAAAACTAGCTTCATCAGTTTGTGTATAGACCATACACTTTAGGCCTGATTGACACCTATGCATCTTTATTGCTTTTTGCATATTTGCACTACAGAATGTGCGTGTGCTCCATTGGAAACCATGTAAAAATGGACTGTAGTGCAAATCTGCATAATGCAAAAAGCACAGGTGTGAACCAGGCCCAAGGGTCATAGAGGTAGACTATAAGGAGAAAATCCACTAAAAATAGCATGGCACATGCCATGTTTAGGTTATTCTCTCAGACTCAGAGGTATACTGGAATGAGAGAATACCCTACACTACATGGCATGGGTTTATATTAGTCTATATTTAAGACACTTGTTATAACACTCATGTAACACATAACAGTGGTTTATTCACTAAACTCCAAACGATAGCAAAGATCAAAATTCAAAATGGAGTTACAAATAACCAATATGTTCCATATTGGTTATTTGTAACTCCATATATGGAGAAATTTTCCAACTTGACTGTAGTACTAGTAGTAGTCATAGCTTGGTCTTTGCCCTTTGTATTTTGGTTCACTACAATTAGGAGTTTTTGGACAAAAAAGAAAAAGTGCAAGGTGCTTCATGAGTTGAAAATAGACCAGTTTAAAACTTAATAAAAGTGCAAACATTTTTTTTGTAGTAAAACTACAATTACAACTTGTTAACCATATAGAAAACAATCTGTACTGCAAAGTGCCATCCTTTTTAAACTGTAGTATAGTATTACAATATTCCATTTTCAGTAACTAATTTTTAATGTCTGAGCAAGACAGAGTAGAGATGGTCTACAAATATGACACGCCAGAGAATCTTTTTTGAAGATTCTGTTATTGGATCTGCATTTAGAACATTTCCTGGGATTTTGTGAACTGAAAGATTTGACAGCACTTGGGTCAGGTTGAACATCGCTTGCACAGATACGAAGTTGCTGCCTTCTTTTTATCTTCTTGCTTTGTCTGCTACTATGGCATACATTCGCGATTAAATTCACTAACAAAGGTACTTGTTCAGACATTGCTTTACTGAAGTAAATAATTTTTCAATAAAGGGGTACATATAGCATCTCACAAAAGTTCACCCCCTCACATTTTTGAAAATATTTTATTCCATCTTTTCATCTGACAACACTGAAGAAATGTCACTTTGCTACAATTTGGGAGTGTACAGCTTGTAAAACAGTGTAAATTTGTTGTCCCCTCAAAATAACTGAAACACACAGCCATTAAAGTCTAAACCACTGTCAGTGTCAAGAGTACCCCCCAGTGAAAATGTTCAAATGTGGCCGGTGGGCCCATTTTGCCATCCCCCCCCCCATTTCCATGTGATTAGTTAGTCCTTAGTGTTATTTATAACAAGGTCTCTGGTCAAGTTTGATCCTTGGTGTTATGTTATCGCTCTCATACGGGAAGATCTAAATACATGCCATGGTGGCACTGGCACCTCATGGAAAATAACTGAGGATCTCTATAAAGATGGCCTTGGCTCCAAGATTGCCAATAGCCTGAAACTGAGCCGAAGCACGGTGGGCAAGACCATACAGCGGTATAGCAGGACAGGTTCCACTCAGATCAGGCCTCGCAAATGGTCGGCCAAAGAAGTTACAAAGAAGTAAGACTTTGGACCCAATGTTGACAATTGCACTAAGTTAGGGGTAAAGTCATTTTTGTTGCCAGCGGTTTAGACATTAATGGCTGCCTGTATGTTGAGTTATTTTGAGGTGACAGCAAATTTACACTGTTATACAAGCGGTACACTCACTACTTTTACTTTACATTGTAGCCAAGTGAAATTTCTTCAGTGTTGTCACCTGAAAAGCTATAATAAAATATTTTCAAAAATGTGAGGTGTATATGGGTACTTATTTTGTGAGATACTGTACATAGCATCCAAAAAAGCCAACCACCATTAACTGTTATTCTTGAACTACCCTTCTATAGGTATAGTTTAGAATCTTACAATTTCAAGAGGAAATTAAATTTACGGAGGCAGTTGAAGTTAATCTCTTGAGAGAACCAAGGTATGCCTTCGTGATTGTTTCTTACCAAAATGATCAATTACACAATCATCAGACACAGATTCCAAAACACCTTTTTCAATTGAAAGAACTGCAAGATGATGAAGCCTTGACTGCCCCATTGTACCTCTGAGCCATGTATGAAGACGTCTCAAAGCACTAAATGATCTTTCGCAAGAACAGCTGCTGACAGGAATTGTTAGGACAACTTGCATGATTTTTTTAACCGTTGGAAACATTAAAGGATCCAAAAGTTTGCAAATGTGCTGTACTGTTAGTACCGCACCTTCCTGTTTTTTGCGTTCAAAGAAGTTTTTAGCAACAACTACTTCTTCATAGTGCAGATCCATTTTGTAATGTTCTGCAAGTGCCTTTATGTCTTCTGACAGAAAAGATGAAGAAAGTGGGTTGCATGCCTCAATGCCCTTGACCAAATTTTCTTTAATGCTAGAGAAACGATGCTCAAGTTCAGAGAGCATTCGGTCCAAGCAAGGGTAAAAGATTTTTGTTCTAAGATCATCTTCACTTGACAAATGATCACGTGGTGTTGGTCTGGCTTCGTACACAAAGTCTTCCATCATTTTTTGTTTTTTTAATTTGCCTGGATGCTTGTAAATTCTCAGCGTCAATGTCAAACAAAGAAACAGCTTTTTGAAGTATATCTCTTGATTTGGCATTGGTTCTTAGAGATCTTAATGAAGTACAAACATCTTTTTTATACTCTAATGCAGTAGACAAATCTAGGTTTTCCTTCTGAAGCAACTTATGGAAACCTTCTGTAGTAGCCAGTAACAATTGAAACGTAAAAAGGCAGTAGCGCATTGATAACTTACGCAATTTAATCAACAAGCCAGTGGCTATGGCAGATTTCTCCTCTTTAAGACACTGCACAACAGCTGGAAAGTTGCGTATTAGAGCAGTAATGGAACATATCTGGCAAGACCAACGTGTCTCTGAGAGCTGTACTAGTTCTGTTTCTTTTAGTCCAAGTTGCGCCTGAACATCAATGAATTTTTGGTGCTGTGTAAAAGATACACTAAAAAAAGTATAAAGGTTTTCTAGGGTTTGAAAAAAATCAGAAGCCTCTGGGATTGCTTTACAGGTATAGCAGAGTACAAGGTTTAGTTCATGGGCATAACAGTGAACATAAATAGCTTCAGGATGTTTTTTCTGAAACTTTGCTTGTACACCACCAATTACGCCACTCATAACTGCAGCTCCATCGTACGTTTGAGCAACACAGAGGACATTGGCTAAACCATTAACTGTGAGGCAATCTTCCAAAGATTCTGTTATTGAATTTGCACTTAAATCTTTCAGTTCACAAAATCCCAGGAAATGTTCTTTTACAGCACTTGTGTCAGGTTCAACGTAGCGTACACAGATAGCAAGTTGCTCTTTTCTTTTATCCCTTGCTTCGTCTGCCATTATGGAATACATTCCAGAGTTCTTTAACTCGCTAACAATTGTACTTGTTACTTCTTCTGAACAGCACTGTATGAGATCGTTTTGTGATGAAGGTGAAGTATAGGTAGCATTGCCTGGAGGCTTGTACTTTTGAAGGAAAGGATCAAATTTACGTAAATAATTTAAGCACTCTTTAAAATTGCCTCTATTTAGGCTCTCTTCTCCTTCTGAATGACCTCGAAATGATATGCCCTGTTTGGCAAGAAGCACTGTGGTTGCAACTATTCGTTTTAGATACTCTCGCCTTTCTCGAATTTGGAGTTCAGTAGCTTTTTCTATTTGTTCTACAACATTTCCACGCAGTTTAGAAGCTTTACAAGCTGCCCATGCCAACATGCTAGACCTGTGAAGAGCACTTCTTTCATGCTCCTTAAAGGAATCTGAAGCACGTTTCCAATTTTTAAAACCTTGTGTGGTTAATAATGCGTCCAGGTTCTGCCTCTTGCCTTTTGGGGCAAAATTTCTACAAGCAAAACAAAATGCAGTATTTTTGTTACACGAATATTCTAGCCAAATATATTTCTCAAACCACTGATATTGGAATGATCGCTTTTGTGAACCAAACATTTCATAGGGATATTGCTTTAGTTTAGGCTGCATAGAACCACTATCCACATCTCCTAGATCAGTAACATCAGAAACTGCAGTCATATCAATTGATCCATCACCCACTTCTGTATCTGTTGTGGTACTAGAAGTGCCTTCCTCTGCAAGTAAAATACTGTCATCACATTCTGAAACTTGATCCGTGCTGCTCACGGCTTCTTCATGAGACTCAGACTCAGCTTCTTCTGCGTTAGACCCTTTTTAGGTGAAAAATTGTCTGATATCCATATCCTATGAAGAAATTATTTCAAATTTAGAGTTTGCTTTCCTGAACTTGGTTTATTTTTTTTTTCTCCATGTTTTAATCGTCTTTTTTTTTACTTCATTTGTGTATTTATTAGTTTATTCTTGTATATAAAAAGTATACCCCCACTATTCACTACAGGCTGCAGCAGTGGTTTCAAGAGTGCGCTGCCAACATCCCACTATAAATTTTAAAATTGCTTGGCCCACACTGTTTCAGGTGTAGGCATTAATTCTTTAAGGCCCATTCATGATTTTTTTTTTTTTTTTTTAACGGTGTTACACTTTAAATGTATTGTAGTGTGTGCTTTAGCAAAACTGAAAACACAACAAAAAATTGCATAGGTGATGTAGGAAAATCGATTTTTTGGGTTTACATGTAATGTCTTACCTGTTGTCGTAGGGGGTTTTTCAGTTGTTGTTGTCTCTTCCATTCAGGCTCAGCCTCATCTGTGCCCATCAACTCAGCCTGATCAACATCTGATAAAGGGAAAGCAGAAAGCTGTCAACAGCTGCATTGTGTTTGGACAAAAACATTATGCGAGAGCGAGCGCGAGAGAGAGCGCGAGAGAGAGCGTGAGAGTGAGAGAGAGAGAGAGAGCGCGGAGAGAGAGAGAGAGCGCGGAGAGAGAGAGAGAGAGCGGGAGAGAGAGAGCGAGAGAGAGAGAGCCAGAGAGAGAGAGAGAGAGAGAGAGGGGGAGAGAGAGAGAGAGAGAGAGAGAGAGAGAGGAGCGGGGGAGAGAGCGGGGGAGGGGGGGAGAGGGGGGAGAGGGGGAGAGATTTGTACCTGTTTTGTTGCATATTCGTATATGCATTGTTGTTGACTTGCGTTTCGCTGCCATTCCAAAAAAACTATTTGATTGTATGTTGCACATAAAGTACTATTAGAAAAAGACAAAAGCAATAAAAAAGAATATTTTATGGTTGTCAGCATTTCCAAGCATTACATTGTGATTAATACATACAAAACAATGTCGCTTGCCAAGTTGTCCCCATTCCCTTTGTGGAATTATATATTTAAGTATATATTAATGGGTAAGGTAAGTAAGGATACCGACTAATCTAGGTACGTTATGTTCTAATTTATTTCAGACTATAAAGACTTTTAATTACAAAATTATTTTAATAAACAGTCTGAGATTTTAATTTAACTATAGCATAGGATTTTGTTTTAGCATACATTTGATCAGACATCAGCATTTTCTCCATGCATGCAGTTGCATATAGTTACCTGTAGTGCGCTATTGCGCCCATCTCATGAAGCAGAAGCATGATGACCGTGTCCACCACTGGCAGCAGGTGCGATTGATGAGACGACTCTGAGATTAGTCCAGACAAGGCCCACCCCCGCCCAGCCAGGCCTGGAGAAGAGGAACTTGTTAGGAAGACATGCTGTTTTGAAGATCGGAATGGAAAAAATATTGCAATTGATTCTTAGCGATTAATCGTGCGAGTGCCAACTGTTAATGGAACCCCAAAGTTGGAATCCATTACAGACGGTGCAGCTACCAAACTACACTAATTATGTATGCATTCCAGTACATTTGACAGCCCATTGAAATGAATGGGCTGTCAAAATCGGAATATGTGGGACCACACTGGAAAGAGAGCAGTGTGAACAGACCCTAAGGGCCAGTTCACAACATAGAAACGCAGTTCGGAGATGTTTCTGCATGTACATTTTTGATGTGTTCCAGTGCGTTTTTTCCCCTTTTCTTTCTTCACCCTAAATAAGGACATGCGCTCCGATGCGCTTTTTTCCGGTGCAGTTCAGTGCAGAAAAAAATGCAGCATGTTCTACATTTCTTTCTGCACATGAACACACTCGTGTGAACTATGCCATTGGAAACCGATTTAACCTGCAATCTATCTATGCGTTTGACGCAGGAAAAAAAATAAAAAAACAAAAACACTCAATTGCATGTGTGGCGTGGCCGTAAACCAACCCTGCAGACATTAAAGAAGTGTTTTTATTTTACTTATCTTTAGACTGGGAATAGGTGGTTAATCATCCACAATCCACATGCAGGTACAGGAAGATCTTTTTAGCTCTGGGCTCTATACTGATATGACTTAAAAATGTTGCAGACAAATCTCTTTTCAATCAAAAGTAGCTCTAGCCTAAAGAAAGCTAGCTGAGTGTATTATGCAATCTGACTGAATAATCTAAGGTAGAGCAGTAGTGGGGTGGGGTGGCATGTCACTGGTATAGTGACGGGCGGTTGACACAGATCGTCCGTACTGAATATCAGATCATGGCTCCCTGAAGTGCTCCATACACTATACAATCTGATATCCTCACACTACATACAGTGCACGGTGCACATGTTATCACCTACAGGTGAATATGCAATACTCCACGTGTAAACCAGTGTAATCCCAAAACCGTATGTGTGTATAACTAATAGGTATCCACACACACACACCACCTTTTTTGGGGATTACACTGGTTTGCACATGGATTATTGCATATTTACCTGTAGGAGATAATAACAGGTACACACACCACAAGTAGTAGTGTGTGTGTGAGGATATCACCTGACCTGATTTAGCAGGTATACACTGCAGGATTTTTATGTATATACACACACGACAGTGACGACATGATATAATATATTGGACTGGTGTTTCACTTTATATCACTAGGGACTCGCCATTAGCCGGACCTGCAGGCTGCTGCTACTTCTATTAAGTATTGGGGGGGGGGGGGGGGTCCAATTAGGGGGTCAATTAGGGGAATAGCTAGTCATGCATTTTTGGAACAGAACAGAACAGCCACAGACAGTGTATCCACATCCACTCCACCAGATCCCCAGCTCCTTACCTTATTCCTTCACCTTCTTCTCCTACTCCTGTCCTGAGTCCTCCTGCCGCTGCCAGTGAGTGAGTGAGTGCTTGTGCAGTGCTCCTCTCCTCTGACTGAGAGACAGAGAGCTGAGTTGTTCTTGTCCACTCTCCTCCAGCCAGGCTCCAGCTTGCTCCAGTCCAGCTCCAGACCGCCCGGCGCACGCGCTGCCTAGTGTGGTGTCGTGTGTCACCTGTCTCCTCTATGCAGTGCGCGCGCTTTCTCTACGGCCGCCGCCCCTTGCGCTTTTTAAAGGCGGCCCCAGCATGCCGCGCGGTGCGTGACGCCCGTCGCACGTGACTGAGTCACGTCACACGTCCAACCGCCCGCCGCCCGCCGCTCGAGCGCCTTCAGTTCTCCTTCAGCCGAGTCCCCACAGTGCCGCACTGCGCATGAGCGAGATGAGTCATCTTGCTCATGCGCAGTGCGGCACCGTGGGGATTCGGGGCTAACAATGTTAAAAGAATTGTGACAGACTCGGGGCTTTTCGGGGACCCATTCGGGGCTCCAGCCCCCTTAGCCACCCCCTGGCGACCCCCCTGCTGCACAGCCATTGTCCTAGCAACCAAGGATTCTTTGTGACTGTTCCTCAGTTTTGTGGGTCACAGACAATGTCTCTGCTGTGCGCTCGCCCCTTATTTGTTTCATCCTGCTCATGAGGGTTAACCCCTGCAGCAGCCACCGCACCCTCTGGTACAAGCTGTTCTGCAGTCCCTCCTGCTGTCACAGCAGAAACTGTGTCCACCTTATTTTTGTGCATAAAAGCCTCATCTATCAGGGAGATAAGATTTTTACCCCAACTATCACAATCTATTGTATGTACGCTCCCTTCAGCGGTACTCCTCAGCACCGATCCATCTGCCCAAGGAGACACATGAGAACAGATTGGCTTAGCTGCAGACTCATTACACCAGTCTTTGTAAATTATGTCAGACTGTGGTAACACAGGTTTTAAACACAGCCGGTTGCAATACACCATATTCACCACCTTGCTCAGCTGGTGCTTCATAAACCTCACACACCTTTGCCTTTTTCACAAGTTGTGTTAACCCACCATTTACCTGCACATTTTTAGTACTAGCAGCTTGCACTAACACATAAAGCCCCATACACACGGTCGGACTTTTTCATCAATTTGGTCCGATCGGACAAGGTTGTTGAAAAATCAGACCGTGTGTATGCACCATCGGACAGTGTTCGTCGGTTTGTCCGTCGGACAAAGTCTTATCTCCTGCTGGAAAGATTTCCCGTCAACCCGGTCCGATCACACCAAATCCGAGCGTGTGTACGCTTGTCCGACGGACAAAGTGCTACGCATGCTCAGAAGAAATTCTGTGACGGAAGCGCTCGGTCAGGTAAAACTACCTTTCCTAATCGACACAGCACATTCGTCACGCTGCAATGTTAAAATGTCTTTAATGCAGCGCATTCTCTTTTTCTTTACAATGCAACAAGAATGACATCTTTTAGCTGCTCCTATTCACCCGCACTTCTCACAAACTTACTTCTTTATTACTTTGCAGCATTTATACACTACATGTTTATTTTTACTCAGATCGTAATACAATCTTTCTTATTTTTTTACCCAGATGTTTTTTTTTTGGGGGAATACATATTTGAAGGAGATTTTTTTTTTTTTTGGAGGGGGTTTGTATGTCTCAACTTAGCAAAACCACATTATTAACATTTGTATTTCTTGCTTAAATTTACTAGGAGTTTGTTGGTTGTTGGTGCCCCTTGTTAATTCTAGGATTAGTGAAATGTACCTGCCTACTCAAAGAAAAACTGTCATTGTAGAAAAGTAAAACACAATAGTCAATGATTATTTCAAATCAAAAAAACCTTTATTTAGGTCTCAGCAACAGACCAAAGAGGAACGCAGCCATGGTGAAACTTGGGGAATTTGCAAAGCCTTGGACACCCATGGCAACCATCATTTTACAGACTTAAACAATTGGGGGCATGAAGACTACCTATCTAAATAATAAGGGAGCGCAATCTGGTCCTGAAGTCCAAAACATCCGGAACTGCAGCAGATGCCATCTAGGTCCCCAGGCTCTGGTACTACGAGAGGCTCCATCTTCTCTCAGACCAGACTGAGTCCAGGTTGTCACTCTCTTGTCTTCCTTGTACGCTTCCTTCCACGCCGTGGTGCTGGTGCTGGTGGGGTGGCAGAAGGAGGAGGAGGAGGCGGAGCAAGGTCACTCTCGCAAACATGTGTGAGGGGAGTCATCTCCCCAGCCATCCCCTCATTTAGTATTTTGAGGATGACCTCCTCACACATGCTGCGTTGCCCCGCCTCCATACCCGTAAATTTACTTGTAACCAAGGAGGCAAAGGCCTCCTCGTAGGTGGGTGTGGCATAGAGGGAGGCTGAGGCATCTTTTATCAGCTGGAGCGCTGACTCTCCCACCTCCCCCATGTTTTTCGCCATTCTGTAGGGAAGGCGGAGGGGAGAGACTTGGGAGACAGTCAGGCTCCTACGCCTACCCCCCTCTTGGCTGCCACTACCCCCTGCCTCCTCCTGACTGCCACCTTCCACAGCCACCTCCTGGCTGAGGTCTTCCTGTGTATGAAAAAGGGACATAGTTTCAGTTATTTGTTCATCAAACACACACAATTCTCATCTAGTGACTGTTGCAAAATGTTTTCAAATACAAAACCATACAATTCTCAGCCCTGCAGTTTAGATTCTTCCCAAAAATGTCTCCCACACCACTGTCTGTTGATATGTCAATCACGTTAGGAAATAAGCAATTGGGGATCCTGAATTAACTGAACATCATTCATTATTCAACAAACTGGTTCCAAAACTACTATACCTGGAACAAGCTGGGCACCTGCACATATTCCTGACTGGAAGGCCCAGGTTGCTCCTCGGAATCCTCATCAGGGGTGGCGTGCGTGGAAGGACGCGTGCAAGGAAGAGTCGAGAGTGACTTCCTGACAGTAGCCTGGTCTTTGAGAAAGTGGAGCCTCTCATAGTACCAGAGCGTGGGGACATGGACATCAGCTGCTGCAGCTCCAGATGCTTGTGACTTCAGGACCTTATTGCGCTCCCGGAAATAGGTAGTCTTCATGTTGTTGATCTTCACTTTTAAGTTTGCGACGGTTGCCATGGGCAGGGTAGGCTTTACAAATGCCACCAGTTTCAGCAGGGCTGCGTACCTCTTTGGTCTGTTGCTATAATCCCTGTGTTTTGCCTGCCATAAGAGGGGGAATTGCCGGTATTTATCAATGAAGTGTGGGAGAAAGCTCACGTTGTAGAAGGCATCCATCACCTCTGCAAGACACAACGCCACACAAAACAATATAAATAATGTCAGCCTAAACTCTCCTAATCTTCTCCATAAAGAAGCCTCAAGTTCTAATCAGTCTAGGCTAGTTATGTACCAACGTCAAATTGTACCTTCGTTTGTAGCGATCGTCTCGTGCGTGAGCTTTCTCTCCCCTCGTCTCCCAGATCGTGGCTACGACACAGGCGTGTGACGTTTTATATACAGTGCGCATGCGTCAAACTCCGCCCGCCCCTGACGATCTTTCTCGTCTATTCCCCACCCCTTCTCTTTACGGCGCAGTGGGGAGAGCACATGGCGGGGACACAGCAGGTGCGCCCCAAATATCCCCCCAACGAGGAGGTGGACGAGGAAAGTCCGGAGGCAAAAACGTCCCGATCCCGGAGCCTGAAATTCAAGGCCTCCAATATGTCATTTGGAGAAATGTTGGAGATGGTGGACATATTAAAGAGGAGCGACTATGATGGGAAGTATGGGCCTTACCTCAACCCCAATGTCCGCAAGGCCAAGATCATGTCTAAAGTTGTGAGAAGGCTGTACAATCATTTTGGGGTACAACGATCCAAGGAGCAACTGAGGAAACGCTGGTCAGACCTGAAACTGAGGGAGGCCGATCAGTACAGAAAGATCAAGAGAATTCTTCTAAAAAGTAAGTAGTTGTGTTTTGTGTTTGATTTCTTGCTTGCATACTGCTCCATGTGGTTTGATTTTTACAAAGTTGTACATTCCAAAATGGCCACTTTCATGTTCGTCTGTGCATTCGATCGTACTCAGCCTCGATCTTTCTGCCACTGTCATGGTCGTGTGTGTGTCCATTCGATCGTACGCAACCTCGATCGTGCGGCCACTTATAATACGATGTTTGGTGTTTTTTTGGGGGAAAGGAAGTTTGTTCTCCCTAGAAATGTCATCCAGAATGTAAAGCCAATTTATTCAATGTAAAGGAGAGGTCACCCAGTAGCTGTTTACCCATCTGGACTCGAGAGCACTAGTGCTGGGACACCCAAACCCCCTTTTTATTAGCCTTTTCCACACATGTGCTCCAGTGGATACTAGAGGGGGGTCTCCATCACACAAACTTCTACCAAAAAGCTAGTCAGTTTAGCACCTTTACAAAGTGACTTCATTCATGTAGTTGACATTTGTAACTGGCCAAACTAAAATAGTGTCCGTCACTTTCAAGCAATGTTTGTCATTTCCTATTTCTGCCCTCAATAGCTTGTGTTGCTAAATCTTCCTTTTGGACATTCTCATAGGGGAGCGAAAACTTGGGCCGTCTGAGGAAACCCCCAAACCAACACCTACCAAAAAAGGGGAAAGAGCAGAAGCAGAGGAGGAGGAGGAGGAGGAAGGAGAGATCATCGAACTTGGAGAAATTGTCACCACAACAGGTGAGTGTGGGAGAACACAGCTACTGGTAAGCTAATCCATGTATGGCTGCCTCATTTCCAACACCCCATTTTTGTTTGTTTGTGGTTTTTAGGTGACGTGGATGTTGTGGAAGAAAAATCGCACTTTACCACAGAGAGTGCCCACGTACTCATCGGAGAGATAATGGTCTGCAATAGAGATCTAGATTACATAAAGCAAAACATCAATGATGTTCAACAAAAATTGAAGAACATCATTGATATTTTAGGAAAAATATGAAAACGCACCAAGTAATTAACACACATTTGTGCCAGCTTCAGAACACATTTGCAACTTAAAAACTGTCTGAAATTTGGAACATGCACACATTGTGTCCACATGTGCTAGCTCCCACCATGGTGGATGAATGGCAACGTTTTTTTGGGGGTGCAAACACTTTACGAACTACGAAAGTGGTTGTGGTGAAGGGGTTGCACCCCCAAAAAACGTCCATTCATCCCCATGATGGAAAATGGCACTTTTGATGCTTCTAGGCATGTGTTTTACCATCTAATGACCATTTTCAGTCCCAAATTGTGTGCATGTTCCAAATTTCCACTTTTCGGGGGTGACCCCCCCATGTGATGAAGGCAAGATCAAACACACTTTGAACATATAGTCATGTCTGATCTTGTCTTCACTTTACAAAGTTGAACTTTCCAAGTTCCTAGGTTCTGTTTTGCTCCATGCCTGGTTTTACCAATTGCGGAATGTTTGTAAACAATGTTGTAAATAACCAAGATGTTGTCAGTTTTGGCGTGAAGATTGTAAACGCACTTGGGAATGTTTTCCTAGTAAACTTTTATTTTTCTAAATGTGTGGCTTCCTTATTTAAAAAACACAATGCATTATGTATGTAAAATGAAAAGGATATGGGGGGCAATGGGTGTTATTTACTAAAGGCAAATCCACTTTGCACTCCAATTTTCTTTCCCGGGGAACTTTTTCAATGCACTTGTAGAGCATAGCGGATTTGACTTATGTAAATGACACCCACAGTGCTTTGTACGAAAACACGGAGCACAGCATTTTGGAGAATACACACATGTCAGACCTGGTGATGAAAAGGAGTATTTTGGGTGTCAGTTATGCAGTACAAACCTTCTCTAGACCAAAGATTAGGTAGCAAACACACAACATGAGAATAATCTTTTTGGGAAGAAGAGACTGTTACCTCCTTTTGCCCAGAAAGTGCATTCCCACTGTCGAAGGCAAAGGGAAAAAATGTCAAAGTAAAATAAGCTAAAAAGAAGACTGAAATGACATGAAACCATAGGTTGGTTAAAATATCAGATTTATTAAAAAATGCCTCTCACACATCGTCAGGCAGAGCAATGGCCCCCCTACCCACAAAGTACTGCATATATTGGTCCCGGACCACACGGGCATTTAGAGGGGGCAAGCCTGGACGTGCCACTCGAAGGGCTGTGAGTTCGGCATTTGGAGGGCCCTCCACATCTGGGCCAACGGGCACCACATAGTTCCTGTTATGTCTTTTGAGGAAGTTGTGCAATATGCAACAGGCAAGAACTATGTGGTTCAGTTTGTATTCCGCCAAGTTAAATGCCGTCAGGAACAGGCGGAAGCGGCTGGCCAGGATGCCAAAAGCGTTCTCCACAACTCTTCTGGCTCTGGACAGCCTGTAGTTGAAGACCCTCTGGTCCGGGGTGAGGGTCCTCATCGGGAACGGCCTCATCACATGGGGAGTCAACGCAAACGCTTCATCTGCGACAAAGACGAAGGGGAGTCCTTCGGCATTCTCCTCTGGAGGTGGCAAGCACAGACTGCCACTTTGGAGACGCCAGTAGAACTCCGTGTGCGTAATGGCCCCACCATCCGATATCCGGCCGTTCATCCCCACGTCCACATACATAAACTCGTATGTTGCCGACACCACCGCCAACATCACTACACTATTAAACCCTTTATAATTATAATAGTAGGACCCCGAGTTGGGCGGTGGGACGATGCGGACGTGTTTCCCATCAATTGCCCCTCCGCAGTTAGGAAAGTCCCAACGGCTGGCAAAGTGGGAGGCCACAGTCTGCCATTCCTGTGGCGTGGAAGGGAACTGTGGAGTGAAACAAGAAAAAAAAATTAGTCACTTTGCACCTAAACATTGCAAGCAGATTAGACAATCAACATCTTGGAACAAGAGCATTGTATAAAATTGGAGGCTGGAAAGTATTTGCACAGAAAAGTAGAGGCTCCCCTTCACAGATTACTCACCCCCCCATCAATCCCCCCACTTCTGATGGGCCATTGGCAATAACTAGGGGTTTTGGGGGGGGGGGGTGGTGGACAGCTAACCCTCTGCACTTCATTGATTGGCAAATGGCTCAATAATGTGGGCTAGTTTGGCCAGACCCTCTGTACTTAACACTATTGGCAGGCCACAGGAAAGATCAAATAACATTTCAACCCCCCCCCCCCCCCCCCCCCCCCCCCCCCAAAAGGCAGGCACAGTGTGACATTATTAAATTACCAAGCAAGCTAATAGGAGGGAAAGAAGACAAAAAAATAGGAAATGGAATGTATGGAGGCAGTCCCTTGCACTACATGCTTTGCTGAATTCATCCCTAAAGATGCCCACTATAAAGAGGTAGGTATATAGTGTGTATGGACCTTGGGAAAGCCAGCAGATAAAGGATTGGTACCATCTGACAGAGCAGTTGGGGGAGGGGGTTCCTAATGAGTTTGCCCCCCCCCCCCCCACCAAAAGAACAAAAAAAGGGGGCTCTACATGAAGTAAACCACACAGCAAACATTTGTGCATATTTTAGGGGGTGTTTTGGGGCAAACAATACTATGCAGCAGACAAAAGACATTGCTTAAGTGACTAGGCCATAGGTGTCTATTGGGGCAGAAGAGCATGCTGGTGAGGTAAGTGAAGGGAAAAATGCATGAAGGAGAAAAGGGGCACAGCATATTAGAACATATTGCAATCATGGTAATTAGGGAAGGAGGTCAAAAATACAGGGCATTAGCAAACAGAGCATACATAGAAGGGAATAGTAAAGTAGAAATGTTACCTTAATATAGTCCTCCTGCAGGACCTGAATGATGGCAGAACAGGTCTCTGGAATAATGATTCCCAGGGCCTGGGGAGAGATACCTGAAGAGAACTTCAAATCCTGAAGACTTCTCCCTGTCGCCAAGTACCTCAACGTGGCAACAAGCCTCTGCTCCGGAGTAATGGCTTGTCTCATGCAGGTATCCTGCCGGCTGATAAAGGGGGTCAGCAAAGCCAAAAGACGGTGAAAATCGGGGTCCGTCATCCTGAGAAAGTTCCTGAAATCATCAGGATTATTCTCCCGGATCTCACGAAGCAAAGGCATGTGCGAGAACTGGTCACGCTGAAGCAACCAATTCTTGGTCCACATACTCCTCGTCACTCTGTTCATGGACGGGTCTTGGGTCAAAGCTAAAAGCCCGACACCAATTCCGCGTACAGCACGAACTCGGCGACGAGTACGCACGGGAAACATCGCTCACAAGGTCACAAAAGGTCGGCTGGTCAGAACGGACAAACAGAAAGCACCGATAAACAGCAAGGCCTGAAAGAACGAAGTGAATACCAGCAACGAGCAGACAATAAGCAGTGCAAATCAAAGCGTCCTATATCAAGATATAGGCCGCAATGACCAACAAATGCGAACTGACTACACGCACTAATAAACAGATACGCACGACAAGCACAAACTGAAGAGCAGTAACGATCTGAGTCAGAAAACTGAGAAGCGCGAATCTTAAGTCACCAAACTTCCACTAACTCTCGATAAACACGGGATCAGCAGAAGGAGCCCAACGGGTGCCTGACGTGGTGCTGAACTTCCCTTTTCTAATCTCGTGGACGACGACTTACGTCACGACGTTCTTCCGGACCGGATATTCCGACAACGTAGTCCGACCGTGTGTACGCAACGCCAACATCGGACAAAGTACGTCGGACAAAGTCCGACTGACCTGGTCCGCGGATTGTCCGAGCGTGTGTATGGGGCTTAATACAGTTCCACTCTGTCCCACCAGAGTGACATTGCAGTTGTCCAGGGCAACCTCTGACTCCAATACATCTGGGGACGACTGGGCTGTCTTACCACCAGTTGCTATAGGCATCGGCCCATTTGTGATAACTTTTGCTCAGAAAGAACCTGGGGTTTTCCCAACAGCAGCAAACTTTTCATTAAGGCCGGCTTCACACTGGGGCGGTGCGGGGTGGCGACGGTAAAGCAGCGCTATATTTAGCGCTGCTTTACCATCGTTTTACCCGCGGTATGCGGCTGCTAGCGGGGTGGTTTTAACCCCCGCTAGCAGCCGAAAAAGGGTTAAAAACCTCCGCAAAGCGCCGCTGCAGTGGCGCTTTGCCGGCGGTATCCCCGCGGTCTCCCATTGATTTCAATGGGTAGGAGCGGTATAGGAGCGGTGAACACACCGCTCCTTCACCGCTCCAAAGATGCAGCTAGCAGGACTTTTTTTACCGTCCTGCTAGCGCACCGCTCCAGTGTGAAAGCCCTCAGGGCTTTCACACTGGAGACACAGCAACAGCTGTTTCGTGTCAGTTTGCAGGCGCTATTTTTAGCGCAATAGCACCTGCAAACCGCCCAGTGTGAAAGCAGCCTTACAGTAACACTTATAGCATTTTTAGCTGCTGCAGGCTGTCCTAGCCCACTGCCAACTTGAAACTGACAGTCATTAGACACACTTTTAGTCATCAACACAGGTTCTATGAGTAAGCACTGTATATAGTGCGAAACGTGTCAGCTCTTGCACCCCCCTTTTTTGCTTTGCTGTGGACTATTGGATTGATGTGATTCCCGTTTTTTTTAAATAAACTACATAGGATTTTATCTTTCTCTGGTGTGCGGCTGTCCAGAGTTCTTTTGATACTTCCTGCCTATCAACACAGGTTCTGTTTGGATTTTAACCACTGCATTCCCACTGGGTAGGGAAAAGTCAGTCATTCTCAAGTGCACATTCAGTGGCCCCACTAACTGGGGTCACTCTCACATCATCATGGACAGTCTCGTAACCACTCCTTTTATACATGAAATCAGCAGTTCCAGACATCATTTCATTAAAGACAGTCTTAACCACCGCAGTAGTCGGGGTCACCATCTTCGTTTAAGTACGTTGTCTTATGAACCAACCCTATGCTGCACTTTTACTGGCCAACTCCCCCCGGTGGCCACGGTATGAAACTACAGCAGGCATCTTCCACTGTTTAGCACCCCCTGCAGGCACAACAGGAAACTCCTTCTTGTTGCTAGGGGTGACTGCAAACATATTTGCACAGGAATCTGGGCCTGCAGACAACATTATCTCCAGCCGTATTCCATAACCTAGGGCAAGAAAACATGCTATGCCACAGCTGCCCACATTCCAGGCATGGTACTGGACGATTCTTTTCCAAAGCACTTCTCTCCTGGCGATTCCCAGCTGGCTCGAACGTACAAGCCTCTTTGTGGGGACGCTGAGCCAAATCTCCACTGCAGCTCCTCCTTTCCAGCACCACTTTCACTCTCGTTGCCATGGGAGACCTCACTCTCCCAGCAGAACTTTGCTGGCTCTTTCCAACATGCTGTATCCGCTCCTCCTTTAGCCACTTGCCACGATCCTTATTAGACATAATCCATGGTACACAGACAGCATGACTGGCCTCCTCTGTGTTGCAACCACTCTCGGTCTGAGCTTTTGATCAGCATCTCTTCTGGCACATAACACAAGCTTCCCTCCGCTGGACCCTGTCTCAAGCTGTGTCACTTTCACACTTTTCACAACAGCTGCTGGTTTAACTGCAGCAGCGTTGCCAGCGGCAACAACACCCATCTCCCAGGTATGGACAACCGGCAGCTCTCTCTTTGTATTGAAGGTTTGCTTGCCTTCCACTTTAGATTGGTCCATTCCTGCCAGGTGCCGCTTGCACCAATCCACTGCAGATTCAAACGCTGGTGGATTCTCCATACCAGCAGTCACCTGTGCACTTATTGCTCCAGTGTTGTTAGGGACAACCCCAGCCCTTTTTCTCCATGGTAAATTCTGATCAGGCATGTATGGGGCTCGGTCGTGCGGTAGCAACCCCTCCAGCCACAGAGCTATGTCTCTCATTTCAGCAAACCTTGCTTCTTTTAGGAACTTTGATCACCCCATACTTAGTCACTCCAGAACAACTTTGCACAGTTCAGGAAAAATTAAGCACTGTCTCTTTAAAGCAAGTTGCTTTTCTCAGCTGCACACACAGATTGTGCTTTCTCATGCCCACAAACACAGTTCATAAAACAGATGTCTAGCTCAGTGGTAGATGCCTTTTCAGTAAGTTCACAGCGAACAGGAACTTTAGTTCAAGGGCATGGTAGCCTACTTTCATTAAAAAGGAACAAAATAAAGGCTAGTTCATACATGCACTTGGATGCCCACACAGGAGTACTTCTCCCAAAAACAATAACAAATGAAAAATGCCAAGCCACCTGGCTCTCTTCAGCAGTACTGCCACTTAGGCTTTACCCTTCATCTCTCTTGGCCATATAACAGGGTTCCCGTACAACTACTGTACCTCTGTTCAGCTTCCTTGCTGCTCAGGCCTTCCACTTCAGGCTCTCATCTGTCTCCTTAGATGCACACTGCTTCAACGCACACAGCGTCTATCTAGAAAGCAGCCCCTCACTGCTCTGATTCTCAGACTTGGGTCTCTGGCTTTCACTAGTGCACACCTGGACACTCTGGAGACCTCCTGTCTCTCTGGGTGGAGCCCAGAACCCTAATCCTGACTCTGCTATAAGCCCAGGACCCACCTGCTCAATCAACCAGCCAGACTCCTGGCTGTTCCCAAAACCCAGTCCCAGGATTGAAGATTCGGTCGCACCCATAACGCTATGGAATCTCCAGGCTCCAGGTCCCCAACTGGATTTTACAAACTTTGGAGGAAACTGATAAAACAGATCGCCGGCAGCAGCATGGGTGGCTCCCGGGGGTGTGGGGGGGACAACCGGTGCTGGTACTCCGGGGCTGGGGGTCACCACAGCACCTACTACGGGACTGGCAGGACCCGCAACAGTGGCCGCGGGGAGGCAGAACAGGACACAGTAGCAAAGGTAGTAGGGGAGGCAATGGGTGAGGCTTCAAAAAAGCAAGATATGGTCAGGCTGGTGGACGCGGCGAAGTGTGAGGTGTATGTGTGTTTTGAGGGGCCACTCGGTGCACACCTCAAGTCGGAAGTGCGGGACAAATCTGGAAGGGTGAGTGGAGATTTTTGCACTATTGCTGAAAAATTCAACTTGGACAGGGTTAAGCCTGAAGATCACAAGAAGGAGGAATACGAAAAGAGGAGGTACAGGCTCATACCGCGGACCTTTCCGAACTGGTTGCAGGCCTTTGCCATACTGGCGAGTGTTATTGGGGAAAAGAACCCAGAACACTGCTTGACGCTGTTTTGCTAACTGGACGCCGTGGGAGAGGCATATAGAGTCTACGGGGGATGGTGTGGCTGCGATACGATAACAATTTAGGCAGAGGAGGGCGATATGCCTGTCCTTGAGGTGGGACCACAAGGACATCAGTTTATGGATGCGCCTGATGACTTTGGCAAGATCGAGTCCGTTTTTTCAAGGGGGGGCCGGTGGCTCATCCAACCTCCGGACAATCGGCCACAAAAAAGAGAGAGGTGTGTTGGCAATATAACGAAGGTTCGTGCAGGTTTGGGGATCTTGCAAGTACAAGCACGAGTGCTCCGGTTGTGGAGGTGCGCATCCCGCGTCACACTGCTTTAGGCAAGGAAAAGGTTGCACAGGTGAGTCTGGCAGTAAAGGGGACAACACCGGTGAAAGTGGAAAGGATGCAGCCTTTTCTCGATAGGGGGGGGCGGCACGGCTGACATAGAGTCAGCTTTCCGCTTGCTCCTGGTCCATCCGGACAGCTTTCAGTTGTTAGGTTGTCAATGGCTTAAGATATAGCACGCATTCCTGGCTAATTTTAACGGCAGGGTGCTGTGGATGTCAGGGCCAGTTAGCAACTTTGATTTGGAAACTTTATACGAATGTGGCTGGTTCGGTAGGTTTTGGAGCCTTTTTCCAGGGTAAGTGGAGTGCGGGGTCTTGGCCGGAGTCGTGGAAGGAGGCAGGGCTAGTGAAGAATATGTTGCTAATGGAACTGTTTCCAGTGGTTCTGGCTGTTGAATTATCGGGTGAATCCTTCAGAAACCTGAAAGTGAGGTTTCATGGGGATAACCTAGGGGTGGTGCAGGTAATTAACAAGGTGTCGGTGGCATCCCTGCCAGTGGTCCGGTTGCTCAGACACCTCGACACCTTGCGATGCCTACAGCTGAACGTATTCATTTATTCGGTCCACCTCCCGGGAGTGGACAACGTCATTGCTGATGCTTTGTCTCACTTTCAGTGGGACAGGTACCGGGAGTTGGCACCGGAAGCGGAGCAGTGCAGGGTCCCTTGTCCCGAATGGATGTGGAGGATTGCCTTGGAAGAGCATCCGGATGGATAAGGCAGTCGGTGAGAGCGGCAACGTGGTCAGCGTATAACAGGGTATGGCGGGAATTGGTTACCATGGTACAGCAGGTCACGGAGGAGCAAGAAGAGCAGGATTTCAGGTTGTTAGTTCTTTACTTTGTTTTCAAGGAATTTGGAAGAGAGGGTGTTGGTGTCTGGGTTGGAAAAGAAGTTGGCAGGATTGGCATTTTGGTTCAAATTTTATAGTTTCCCAGACTTTACGAAGGATTTTTGGGTGCGCCAGGCATTGAAGGGTTATCGGCGGTCTCAGCCAGGTAAGGACTCTCAGCACCCGGTTTCATTTGAGTTACTGGGCAGGATAGTGACACAGAGTGAGTTAGGATATGTTCATCAGAGTATGAGGTCCTGTTGTTTAACCACTTCAGCACCGGGCGATTTTACCCCCTTCCTTACCAGAGCACTTTTTGCGATTCGGCACTGCGTCACTTTAACTAACAATTGCGCGGTCGTGCAACGTTACACTTAAACAAAATTGACGTCCTTTTTTTCCCCTAAATAGAGCTTTCTTTTGGTGGTATTTGATCACCTCTGCGGTTTTTATTTTTTTGCGCTATAAACAAAAGAAGAGCGACAATTTTGATAAAAAACACAATATTTTTTACTTTTTGCTATAATAAATATCCCATTTTTTTTTTATTATTATTATTTTACTCAGTTTAGGCCGATACGTATTCTTCTACATATTTTTGGTAAAAAAATCGCAATAAGCGTATATTGATCGGTTTGCGCAAAAGTTATAGCGTCTACAAAATAGGGGATAGATTTATAGCATTTTTTTTTTTTTTGCTAGTAATGGCGGCAATCTGCGATTTTTTTTCGTGACTGCGACATTGCGGCGGACACTTCGGACACTTTTGACACATTTTTGGGACCATTCACATTTACACAGCGATCGTTGCTATAAAATTGCAGTGATTACTGTGTAAATGTGACTGGCGGGGAAGGGGTTAACACTAGGGGGCGCTGCAGTGGTTAATATGTTCCCTAAGGTAGTGATTCTAACTGTGGGGGGAGGGGACTCACAAGGGGAGGAGACCGATCGGTGTTTCTCCGTACTGGGAACACATAATCGGTCTCCTCGCCACTGTTTACACACACAGCTCCACGGTCCCGCGCGGTCCCGCTGTTTTCACGGGCAAGCGAGGGTGCCCGGCGGACATTGCGGCCGCCGGCGGCGCGCGCGCGCGCCCTAGGCGGCAGGGAATGGGAGGAGGTCATATGACGCCCACCCAGGATGGGAGATCCACCTTGTGGGCGTCATATGACTATGGGCGGGTAATGAAGGGGTTAAAGCAGCGTTCGCCCTGGCATTTTTTGGGACATTTCAGATTAGTGAGCTAGTTAGTCCATCTAAGCAGGCTTCGGGAGGCAGAGGCATGGCGGAGGTCAGATGCTGCGTGGACAAGTTGTCTATAGTGGTGCGTAAATCTAAAACAGATCAGTGGGGCAATGGAGGGCAGGGGGAGGGCAGCTTCATGCTTTGAGGGAGGGCAGTTCCAGAAGTGCTTGGATGCTTTGGGGGAGGGCAGTTCCAGAAGTGCACAGATTTGTGCTGTTGGATAGGCAGCCTGATGTATTAGTCTTGCATGTGGGCGGCAATGATTTCGGGAACAGGTCAATGTTAGACTTGGTGCGAGATGTCAAGTTTGACTTCTGGTGACTTTGCATGGCTTTTCCAAAGATGCTGATAGTGTGGTCAGACATTGTAGTGCGGACCACTTGGTGGTTGGCTAGGTCAATGGAGAAGATTAACAGGGCCGGGAAGAAAGTGAACAGAGAAATCAGTAGATTTGTGGTTAGGAATGGGGGTCTGGCAATTAGACATCTGGAGCTGGAGGTGGATACCTGGCGGTATCTACGCAGGCATGGAGTGCATTTGAATGATGTGGGAATTAACTTGTGGGCTTTGGGTTTACAGGATGGGATCGAGAGAGCGTTGAGGGTTTGGCGGGGCACACAAGGGTAAGGTTTTACCCTGGTGTGTGTGCAGTGGCAGGGTGCTGGTCTTTGCGGGTGAAGTAAGAAACCCCGGATATGGAAGAGTTTCGGAACCATTGGTGGTATGGGTCCTGTTGGTGGTATTCCAGCTAATGGTGGTTTAGCTGGAATTTGGTTAATGGGTGCACTACGGTCAGTGGTTTGTTGTCTCCGAGCTAGTATGTCAGCTGGAGGCCTTAGTTCAGTTTAAGGTACCGCAGTGCAGGAGTGGATCTAGTGGCAAGATTGTTTTTTTTTTTCCTGCAAAGACCAACGTGAGTATTTTAACCGATGGGGATGTTTCTAACGGATGTTATACAGTTAATGTTAATTTTCTTTAAGTTTTATTAAAAGAAAATGGCTGCTACGGACAATATTTACTCCAGCTTGGTGTGGTCTCAGTTATTGGTAAAGGTATGGGGAAATAGCGGCTGGAGAGTTGGCTGGTAGTAAATGGTACACAGGTTACATCTGTTATACAATAGACATGATCCCTGACATAATACCAATGCCAGTCCTGACCAGAAGTGGCAGCACAAGGAAGCCATCGTGGTTCTGTAATTTTGAGGAAAAATGCATCCGGAGGAAGTTATTTTTTTTTCTTTACTGGTGGCAGAGGATAGTGGATACTGCCGCCAGATATTGAAGGAGTGGACCAGTGACCAGCTACTAGAAAGTAAGGACCGTAATATAATGGACAGCAAGGAAATGTAATGCAGGTCCGCCCATGACAGTGTGTCAGGTGACACAGTGGCCAGGAGTGAGTTAACAAATTAAGGGGTGGGTATCCCTGTGGGCTAGGGGGAACGGCCTTATAAAAGGGAGGGGCGGAGCTGGGAGGTCAGTGCGGGAAAGCCAGAACACGAGGAGGCAGGTTTTTCCCCACCCACCCTCCCCTTTTTCATGTATGTGATGGCATGTACTAATGTTTCATTGTCGTTTCAGGTCTTTGGAAGAATTTTCGTCATGACAGCTGGGGGGTTGGCGTTGGTTGTTTTGTTGGTCAGTGACGGCAGCAGTTATACTGGTGGTAAGTGGGTGGGGGGCTCATCAAGAGATGGCCCCTCCTTGTTACATCAAACGTTGTTGATGTCCAATGGTATTGTGCACTGCGGGAATGTGGGTTATCGGGTGGTACGGTAGAGACCCATGGGTTTCTTTATATCCCGCAGTGCCCCCTTGTGTTGATATCAGTTGATATCTGGTGTGTGTTGTTAAGCACTTAGCTCCGTCACTGACCAACATATATAGGGGTTTAACCTGTTGGGTTTTGTTTTCAGCAGGGGGTCTGAAAGTGTTATTGTTATTATTATTGTTATTGTTATTTATGTTTTATTTGTTTAATAAGAAACTGGAGTTCTTATTATTGGTATTTAAAATAAATAGCTGTTATGGCCATTTTACTCCATAACCGGTGTGGTCTCTCATTTATTAAGTAAGTTAAGTTATGGGGTTTATGGTCACAGCTAAGGGGTCATATCGGGACTACACTAGTCATGTATCTGACTTGCTCATTCCCTAGTTGATAAGGGCAGTATATTGTTTGTAGATGTTCAGCCTTTGATTTAGGTTTGTACATAGTTAGCTTTGTCTAGTACTCCGAAAGGCAGTGATGATTTTTCTTTGAGCACTATTCATCATGTTCCCAGCAGGTGTTAGTAGAGTGTATTATTACAGTGCAGTCTCTAGTCAGGCAGGAAGTGTGTAAGCCAAATTTTGTTCAACCTTTACTACAGGCTTGGTCAGATATATTGCACTTGCATTGCAGCCTCAGTCAGATTGCAACAGCCCATTCCTACTGCCAGAGACCTGCCTACTCAGTGGTCTCTTTCTCCATCACAACCCCATAGCAACCACAGTTGCAGCCCCGTATACCCTGCTTCCAATTAAGTATCAGTATCCTGTTTCCACCTGCTGCACCTACCTTCAACCCAGTTACCTCTTCTCTGCTATCTGCAACCATCCCACAAAAATTCTCCTTAGCTACTGCTCCCTCTTGTTTACCATCCTCCAACTCTTCTCTTCCATTAGCTGCACCTCCTGCTTACAGCCCTGCAGTTGCTAACAGATCTTTAGTAGATGCCGTGTACACACGACCGGACTTTTCGATGGACTGAATTCTGTCTGACTTTTCAACGGACTTCCGTCGGATCAAACTTGTCTACACACAATCACACCACAGTCCGACTGATTCAACCGTGATGACGTACACCTGGACTAGAATAAGGAAATTCATAGCCAGTAGTCAATAGCTGGTTTTCGTCCGTCGGACTAGCATACAGATGAGCGGATTTTTCGACCGGACTCAAGTCCGTCGGAAAGATTTGAAACATGATCTAAATCTAAAGTCCGTCTGATTTTTCAACAGCAAAGGTCCGATGAAGCCCACACATGGTCGAATTGCTCGACTGATTCGTTCCGTCGGACCTTTGCTGTCAAAAAGTCTGGCCGTGTGTACACGGCATAAGAAGAAACTGGAGTTTTTTCCAACCCGCACAATCTTGCCACTATCTAATTCTGCTTCCACATCAGCCAATCTGTTCCAATCTGTCTCCACACCAGCCAACCTGCTTCAGTCTACCTCCATGATGCACAATGGGGTGTGGCCTTCATCTGACAGACCTGCTGCCCAGCCTGCTGTTTCGGTACCTGCTGTTCTGGTGTCCGCTACCCAGCCTACAGTTCCGATGCCCGCTGTCCAGCCTGATGTTCCGTTGCCCACTGTCCAGCCTGATGTTCTGGTGCCCGCTGCCCAGCCTAATGTTCCGGTGCACGATGTCCAGCTTGATAATCCAGTTCCTGATACCCAGCCTGATGATCCAGTTCCTGATGATCCGGTTCCTGATGCCCAACCTGATGTTCCGGTGCCTGCTGTCCAGCCTGATGTTCTTGTGCCCGCTGCCCTGCCTGCTGTTCTGGTGCCTGATGTCCAGCTTGATGATCCAGTTCCTGATGTTCCAGTGCCCACGGTCCAGCCTGATATTCCGGTGCCTCCGGTCCAGCCTGATGTTCCAGTGCCCGCGGTTCAGCCTGATGTTATGGTGCCCGATGCCCAGCTTGATGATACAGTTTTTGATGATCCAGTTCCTGATGATCTGGTTCCTGGTGCCCAACCTGATGTTCCGGTGCCCGCTGTCCAGCCTGATGTTTTGGTGCCTGGTGCCCAGCTTGATGATCCAGTCCCTGATACCCAGCCTGATGATCCAGTTCCTGATGATCTGATTCCTGATGTCCAACCTGCTGGTCCTGTGCCTGTTATCCAGCTTGATGTTTCAGTGCCTGCTGCCCAGTTTGATGTTCTAGTGCCCACTGATCAGCCTTTTGTTCCGGTGCCTGCTGCCCTGCCTGCTGTTCTGGTGCCCGATGCCCAGCTTGATGATCCGATGCCCAGCTTGATGATCCAGTTCTTGATACCCAGCCTGATCTAGTTCCTGATGATGCGGTGCCTGTTTCCCAGCCTAATGTTTCAGTGCCCACTGCCCAGCCTGATGTGCCTCTGCCCAGCTTGATGTGCCACTGCCCAGCTTGATGTGCCTCTGCCCACACAGAAACATAGGCAGCAATTCTGCCAGCTTGATGATCCAGTTCCTGATACCAAGCCTGATGATCCAGTTCCTGATGATCCGGTTCCTGATGCCCAACCTGATGTTCCGGTGCCCACGGTCAACTGGGAGAATTGCTGCCTGTGTTTCTGTGTGAATAGTTAGTTGTAGTTAGTGATAGGAGTGTATATTTCTGTGTTTTCTCTGTTTGCAGGTTTTGTTGTGAATGACTGATTTCCCTCCAGGGGGAGGTTCTCCCACATGATACTGTATATGTTTCTATACTTCATGTGTTAGCTGCAGGGACCTGTAGCTAGGGTGTAAATTTTGTGAATATGCATTGTATATATTTGCTTTGAAGAGATTGTGCTTATTTTTGATACTGTAACTATTTTGTGAATAGCCCCATCCAAGCTGTTAGCTGGGCTATAAATAGAATAGGCTTTGTTAGAGTAGGTAAATCTGTGTCGGGTGACTGACTCAGGGAGGGCTGGATGACTCATAGGCAGCCTCTCTGAGACCTCCCCCTACTTCTAGAAACTTACAGAAGATTCATGAAGAATGGGAGTGGAGCAGAGGAGGAGGTGCCTGGAGTATTCATGAGAGCCCTGACCAATCCCCAACAGGTGGGTTGGCAGGAGGCAGGCCCCCTCAAATACTCAGAGCCAGCCCAGCTGGGGGCAGTGGAGTTGGGGTGGAAGCTGGAGATGAAGTCAATATACGCTTATTGCAATTTTTTTACCAAAAATATGTAGAAAAATACATATCGACCTAAACTGAGGAAAATATTATTTTTTTCTTAAATTGGGATATTTATTATAGCAAAAAGTAAAAAATAGTGTTTTTTTTTTATATATAATTAATTTGGGTACAATGTTGTATGACCGCACAATTGTCATTCAAAATGTTACAGCGCTTAAAGCTGAAAATTGGCCTGGGCAGGAAGGGGGTGAAAATGCCCGGTATTGAAGTGGTTAATTAATGAAAGTGTATTTCTTCCAAAAAAATTGTATTTGAAAAAACGCTGCACAAATAGTGTGTGACATAAAATATTACAATAATCGCCATCTTATTCTCTAGGGTCTCTGCTTAAAAAAAAAAAAAAAATTATTTATATATATATATATATATATATATATATATATATATATATATATACAGCCCTCAAATTTTCCACTCGCCTACTCGCATTTTGCGAGTGAAAAATGAGGGCTTGCGAGCTGGGCTGCTTGGGAGTGGTGGGGCTAGCACCGCTGGCAGGCGGGGTTGATTGGGAGCCGTTCTCCCAGTGATCGCTCCGATAGAAAGCATGGAGGAAGAGGAGACCCGCGGGATCGCAGAGCGGTATAGCCATTGCCGACTCAGTGTGCCCCCATTTCAGATTCACTGTGTCCCCATTGGTGGCCGGATCATAACAGGAGGAAGCGGAGACCCGCGGGATCGCAGAGCGGTATAGCACGCTATAACAGCTTACATTTAAATCTGCTCTGCTCCGCTCGCCGTGACACACAGCCCTGCCTCCTCCTGACCCTGTGCCTGTGATAGACAGTATGCATCCCAGTATTGGACCCTCATTCTGTCTATCACAGGCGCAGGGTCAGGAGGAGGCGGGGCTGTGTGTCACAGTGAGCGGAGCAGAGCAGATTTAAATGTAAGCTGTTATAGCGTGCTATACCGCTCTGCGATCCCACGGGTCTCCGCTTCCTCCTGTTATGATCCGGCCACCAATGGGGACACAGTGAATCTGAAATGGGGGCACACTGAGTCGGCAATGGGGGCACACTGAGTCGGCAATGGGGGCACAATTAATCTCCAATGGGGGTACAATGAATCTGCAATGCTGGGCACAATGAATCTGCAATGTTGGGCACAATGAATCTGCAATGCTGGGCACAATGAGTCTGCAATGGGGGCACAATGAGTCTGCAATGGGGGCACAATGAGTCAGCAATGGGGGCGCAATGAGTCTGCAAAGGGGGGCACGGTGAGTCTGCAAAGGGGGCACGGTGAGTCTGCAAAGGGGGGCACGGTGAGGCTGCAAAGTGGGGCACGGTGACACTGCAAAGGGGGGCACGGTGAGGCTGCAATGGCGGGCACGGTGAGGCTGCAATGGCGGGCACGGTGCGGCTGCAATGGCGGGCACGGTGAGGTTGCAATGGTGGGCACGGTGAGGCTGCAATGGTGTGCATGGGTCACACTGCAATAATGGGCACAGGTGAGCCTGCATTGATGGACACTGATGAGGCTGTGCTGAGGGGAACTAATAAAGTTGTTAATATTTATTTTTGTAACTTAATTCTGCATAAAACATTTAGGTGTCATTTCACGAGATCATTTGTGAGGGCGTGATTAGTGGCAGAAGTAGGGGCAGGGCATGGTAGGGGTTGGGTGGGGAAACTGGTGGCGAGTAACCCTTGAGGCCTGGCTAGTGGCTCAGGACTTGAAATTTTGAGCCCTGTATATATATATATATATATATATATATATATATATATATATATATACACATATATGTATATATATATACAGTGGTGTGAAAAAAGTGTTTGCCCCCTTCCTCATTTCCTTTTCCTTTGCATGTTTGTCACACTTAAGTGTTTCGGAACATCAAACCAATTTAAACAATAGTCAAGGACAACACAAGTAAACACAAAATGCAATTTGTAAATGAAGGTGTTTATTATTAAAGGTGAAAAAAAATCCAAACCATCATGGCCCTGTGTGAAAAAGTGATTGCCCCCTAAACCTAATAACTGGTTGGGCCACCCTTAGCAGCAACAACTGCAACCAAGCGTTTGCGATAATGTGCAATGAGGCTTTTACAGCGTCCTGGAGGAATTTTGGCCCACTCATCTTTGCAGAATTGTCCTAATTCAGTTACATTAGAGGGTTTTCGAGCATGAACGGCCTTTTTAAGGTCATACCACAACATCTCAATAGGATTCAGGTCAGGACTTTGGCTAGGCCACTCCAAAGTCTTAATTTTGTTTTTCTTCAGCCATTCGGTGGTGGACTTGCTGGTGTGTTTAGGATCATTGTCCTGCTGCAGAACCCAAGTTCGTTTCAGCTTGAGTACACAAACAGATGGTCGGACATTCTCCTTCAGGATCTCTTGGTAGACAGCAGAATTCATAGTTCCTTTTATCACGGCAAGTCTTCCAGGTCCTGAAGCAGCAAAACAGCCCCAGACCATCACACTACCACCACCATATTTTACTGTTGGTATAATGTTCTTTTTCTGAAATGCAGTGTTCCTTCTACGCCAGATATACTTGGACACACACCTTCCAAAGAGTTCCACTTTTGTCTCATCGGTCCACAGAATGTTGTCCCAAAAGTCATGGGGATCATCAAGATGTGTTGTGGAGAAATTGAGATGAGCTTTGATGTTCTTTTTGCTCAGCAGTGGTTTTCTCCTTGGAACTCTGCCATGCAGGCCATTTTTGCCCAGTCTTTTCCTAATGGTGGAGGCATGAACGCTGACCTTAACTGAGGCAAGTGAGGCCTGCAGTTCCTTGGACGTTGTTGTGGGGACTTTTGTGACCTCTTGGATGAGTCGTCGCTGCGCTCTTGGGGTAATTTTGGGCAGCCGGCCACTCCTGGGAAGGTTCACCACTGTTCCATGTCTTCGCCATTTGTGGATAATGGATCTCACTGTGGTTCGCTGGATTCCCAAAGCTTTGGAAATGGCTTTATAACCCTTTCCAGACTGATAGATCTCAATTACTTTCTTTCTCAATTGTTCCTGAATTTCTTTGGGTCTCGGCATGATGTGTAGCTTTTAAGGATCTTCTGGTGGACCTTACTGTGTCAAGCAGCTCCTATTTAAGTGATGCCTTGATTGTGAACAGGTGTGGCAATAATCAGGCCTGGGTGTGGCTAGAGAAATTGAACTCAGGTGTGGACAACCACAGTTATAGTATGTTTTGATTTTAAATTATTTTTATTAAATTATTGTGAACATACATACAAGTTCTTCCATATAATTTCCAATACAGAAATATAAAACATTCAAATAAAATGCATACACAATTACAAATACGAAAACAATGACAGAAAAGAAAAGAAAAGAAAAAAAAAAAATTTTTGGATCTATCCCTCTCCATTGGCCAAATTTCGGAAAAAAATATAGTCAAAGCATTTTCTCCTTTCCTCTCTCCCTATCTCCTTGTTTCCTGTTAAGTGTGGAGGCGAGGATACTGCGCCCTTAGCTCCCCATCCCCTCCCTGTAACACCCCCCCCCCCCCCCCCAGATAAAAAAAAAAAAAAAAATAATAAAAAAAAAAAAAATGTTTTAAATATAACCCCTCCTCATTTCTCCTCTTTACTTCCCTCCTCTCCTCTCCGCCCTCCCCCCTTCCTCTTTAAATTTATAATGTGTTTTTATTTACAACCCTCCCCCCCCCCACATCATCATTTCCTCCCCGTGTAGTGTAGTATGTTTTAACAAGGGGGGCAATCACTTTTTCACACAGGGCCATGATGGTTTGGATTTTTTTTCACCTTTAATAATAAACACCTTCATTTACAAATTGCATTTTGTGTTTACTTGTGTTGTCCTTGACTATTGTTTAAATTGGTTTGATGTTCCGAAACACTTAAGTGTGACAAACATGCAAAGGAACAGGAAATGAGGAAGGGGCAAACACTTTTTCACACCACTGTATATATATATATATATATACATATATGTATATATATATATGTATATATATATATATATATGTTTGGGGGTTCTTAGTCATTTTCTAATAAAAATACTGTCAAAAAAAGGTTTAGGCATGAAGGGGTTAATAATATAAGCTCCCAGCTTGAAACAATGGGAAGGAAGAGAGAAATATTCATAGTGTAAGACCTTTCTTTTTAATAAAAAAAAAAACACATTCACCATAAAAACTTACATTATCTCTGCTCTGTCCTCACGCCTCATGGTGTGACAGTCTGCTCCCCTGCTGCCTCTCACCCATCCTCCTGTGGGCAGGCTGGGGAATTTTTTGTGCCCAGGAATTGCTATTGGGCCTCTGGCGATAGGGACTACATGTCCCACGATGCTTTGCAGCTGCTGGAGGCCTGGCTGATGGGCTCCCTCCCTCTACCAATGAGGAAGCAGGGGAGGGTACAGAGTGGGCGGCCGAGCTCTGTGAGTGGAGCTCACACATGCTGCAGTGTCCGGCGGAGAGGGAGGGGGGAAATCCCCCCACATGAGCTGACAGGTTGGCTCTCACTCTGTCAGTGGATTAGAGCAAGCGCTAGCGGCGGGAGGTGCGGGGCTGCGGGAACAAAGCGGCCCCTACTACATAAGTGAGTGCCACTTGAGCTTCGGCGCTCCTCCCTCTGACCCGACTTTCTCCAGAAAAAGATAAATAAATTGTGAGCCAGCGGCCGCCGGCCATTATGTGCTTATGTTAGAGCAGCCTGGGGGGAAATTTCCACCCTGCCCCCCGGCCCAGCCCGCCCCTGGGTCTCTCCCTGATTGGGTACCTTGGGCTTATGCCCCACCTACATGGTGACCCCTTTGAGGAGATAATATTTCACCTTCTGTGCTTGGGATGTCTGTACAAGAAAAAGTGTGTAAGGTGGTTACCAAGA
This sequence comes from Lithobates sylvaticus, assembly GCA_028564925.1. Classification (NCBI taxonomy): domain Eukaryota; kingdom Metazoa; phylum Chordata; class Amphibia; order Anura; family Ranidae; genus Lithobates; species Lithobates sylvaticus. Next base: position 208,517,687 of record CM053032.1, read on the forward strand.
CAAGAAGAAACAGACAGCAATAAAAACATCCTCATACTACTAGAATTGTGCTTTTGTCTGTGTCTCCATTGGTAACATTCCCCATCACTTCCTGGCCCGACAGCCTGGGACACCAGGCATCTGGTCTAGTATATTCATAGTAAGGGGGTAGCGAGCTAGCCCCCCCTTGTCATGCTGATATCACATGCCCTTTAGAATTGGGTGGCTTTTAAAGGGGTTAGCTTCAATTGTACTAATACTCAGGGGCATAACTACAATTCACGGGGTCTCAGAAAAATTTGAATGGGGTCTCCCTAGTGACCTCTCTGTGTGGCACCTGGCAGTGTCAATTTGAAAAGTGTGTAAAAGACCGTAAACTGTTTGTCCAGCTAAATTATTTTTATTCGTTTAATCACTTGCCCACCGACTCGTGTATGAGTACGGCAGCAGAGTGGCTCTCCTCTACCTAGGACATGACCTATCACTTCCAGGCAGGGTGCGCAGCGGCTGTGCTGTGATTGGACATCAGTGGGTGCCGGCCAATAGATGCACCCAATGATTGACAAGGAGGAACACAGAACAAAGCTCTGCCTATGTAAACAGGAGTTAGACAGAGATCTGGCATTTTGTGGTGGCAGGTCATCATGATTGCTAGGAAACATCATCAGCCAGCAGTGAAAGCATAGTCAGGTTGCAGGTCATTGTGAGTGACAAGGATCTACATCACTAGACAACATGATTCCCATTAGAAGTAGGGATATTTTAAAATAAAGGACTGCTTTCACAGTGTGGGTGTTTTTATTTACTCCTTACATTGTATGTGAAAGAGTAACATGAAGTACTATGTACCTCATACTAATTCATGTAGGGCAAGGGCTGGATATACCTGGTGGTTCCCATAATATGAAGTCCCTTACATCCCTTTTGGGGGACAGGATGTGGAGAAGAGGCCCTTGTTCTTTCAGCATGGGAACAAGGTACCTTGCAAGGGTGGTAAGCCATTGTTGCCCCTCCTTGCACGATAGCCTCCCAATGCTGGAGGCATGTGGCCTGGTATGGTTAGGAGGTGGAGGCCTCATGCTCTCTCCCCTTTCTTTGTTATCCAGGCATGCCTGGATAGGGTTCTAGTATGGGAGCCCAAAACATTCTTTTTGGTTTGTGTACACAAAGATTGGTCTTGCATACTAAAAATAACCTGAATTTTAACTTTTTGGTTCCCATACAATTAGTGTTTTATATACAGTATATCATAGTTTTATTCTTACAATTTGCCATACAAAAAGTGTTTTTATAATTTGGGTGGTAAATATATCACCTGATATATGATATATCACCTGTCATAGGGTCATTATTAAAAATGTTCACCCAGAAAAAAATATTTTTAAGATTTGTTGCTTTGAGAACAATCTCCCCAATATAGGTATCCAAAAACCACTCCATATTTACCTGAGCCCATGCAGTAATTAGCAAGTAGCTCATTGTGTGCAGGAATATGTATACCCTCATAAAAAGACCCTTCCTAGTGAGGTCACTACACACAAGAAGGTAGAATGCACAACATGCCAGCTACACTTGCAATGCAGAAGGACAATGGAGGAGTGTCCGTTTCAGTGATATGACAAGGCTGCTAGGCCTAGGGATTACTTGTAACATATGCACCCACATTCTGTGGCAGAGTTTAACTTGAGGGAATTGGCAAAAGTTCCCAAGGTTAAATAAGGTGTGCAAATGGTGAAGCAGCTTCTTTAAACCCTATCCTGGGATGTGTGCAGAAAGGTGTATGTAGAAAAGTGAACCATGTACATAATTCACACTGGAATAGATAAAATCAAGCTCACCAATTAAAGATACTGAGTAGCACAATTAGGTCTTCCTTCAAAAATAGATGAATGAGTGAAAAAAAAAAAAAAAATAGAAAAATAATAATAGGTAAGGAGCAAAGTTAAGGGAAAAGTTAATTATGGCTAATAAGGTTAACTAGGGGTTAACTAGGGTGGTAAATACAGAAAAAAATAGAGACAATGTATCTGGGACTTTACATAAGGCATGTTTTTGTAAATGATACTATATGAAATACTACAGGCAATACATAATATAAACAGAATTCATGATTATGGGCAAGCTTGACTTGGGACCCTTGAGTGAAGACTCAATGCGTTTCATGGCGTTTACAGCCAATCATCAGGAGTAGGATGCATGAATTTAGCTACGAGGTTAAATTAATAAATGTGTAAATTTAAACGTGTAAAATGTGTAAAAGACCCCCCTTCTCTCTGCCATCCCCTGGAAAACCAGGTAAACTGGACAGAGGACCATGGGAAACAACAGCCATAGGGCGGGCCGGACAGCCACAACACAGTCCCAGGATTGGAGGTGTATACATATAGGACATTGAAAAAGTATTCCAGCATCAGAAGAATACAGTGTTCATTGGTCACCTAGGAAATACATATTTATCACATACCCAACGGTATCCCCCTCTGTGTTTACTGTCTTTTTAATTATATATATATATGTTTTTTCCAATAGACATTTGTGCTCTGTTTGTTAATAACCATTGAAGAAATGCATCTAGCCAGAAATGTCCGGTCCATCAGAGATGTAATCAATGTCTGTATATGTATCAATTGTTTACTTCATATTTCTATGTCCATTGTGACAATTTTCATTATGTTCAACTTTATACAATAAATATATTTTTTTATACCATTGGTGTATTGGTCACTTCCAAAGTCCCATTTTCCTAAGGTGGTTTTCTTTTTCTACACATAGGACATATGCCCAGTTGTGTGAATAAATGTAAATGAATAAGTGAAGACGAGAATGCTGAAGGTTAAGAGAGCAAAAAAGGAAAAGTGACAAATAGAAAAATAATGTGACTCTGTGAATAAAGCTACAATGTATGCCCACAGTAACCATATGTTTAATATGTGTGTAACTGCACCCATGATTTCAATTGGGCGCATAATATGTGTCAGCAAAAGAGTGTGTATATATAAGAATGAAGGTGAATATAATTAAATGATGTGGACACATCCCTTTCATTTAGAGAGCATGGTATACCCTTTGATATTCTATTTACCCATTTATACATTTAACCTCGTAGCTAAATTCATGCATCCTACTCCTGATGATTGGCTGTAAACGCCACGAGTCTTCACTTCAATATACATTGTAACAATAACATTGATGCAATCTATTTACAAAGTCTGTTTATACTGGAGCCACTTCCGGATCTCCTTCAACAGAGTCTGGGACCAAGATGAAGGCTAGAAACGCCTGGGGTTGATTTACTAAAACTGGAGAGTGCAAAATCTGGTGCAGCTCTGCATGGTAGCCAATCAGCTTCTAATGTCAGCTTGTTCAATTAAGCTTTGACAAAAAACTGGAAGCTAATTAGTTTCAATGCAGAGCTGCACCAGATCTTGCAATCTCCTGTTTTAGTAAACAAATCCCACTGTTTGCAGGCTTCATTTACACAGGGGCAAGGCTAGTATGCTTTTGCAAATCAGAGAACTAAGGATGCGGTTCTTGCTTCTATTAGCTAATCTACTGTCATAAAGTTATGTGAAACACATCAAACTATTGTGTAATGCGTTATTTGTAAAAGGTGTTATGAGAAATACTTAAAGTGTAACTTTACCCATACAAACTTGATAAAAATAATGTTCTTTAGCAAGAAACATACAGTACATTTCACATTAATAATTATGCTACCAAAATCAGTGTGTGATCTAAATTGCCTCCAGCATTGTTCCTGTTTCTTCTTGCTGGTGGCTGCAATTTTGCTGAAGCCCAGAGCCCCTGAGCAGCAGTAAATCTTTAGGCTTTCAGCAGTTTGGGCTCTACAAATTTGGCACAGTGCTTAAAAATACAGATCAGCTGAGCATGTGCAGAGCAGGGTGTGGCAGTCTATTAATGGATTTTAAACAGTATAGGCACTTTCTAATGTTTTACATAGCTATACCCGCAAAAGGGGCCAGCCTGAAGTGATCAGGCATTTTTTTGACCAAAATTCCACTTTAACCACTTTCAGACCGGACCAATTTGCAGCCAAAGGACCAGGCCCCTTTTTGCGATTCGGCACTGCGTCGCTTTAACTGACAATTGCGCGGTCGTGCGACGTGGCTCCCAAACAAAATTGACGTCCTTTTTTTCCCACAAATAGAGCTTTCTTTTGGTGGTATTTGATCGCCCCTGCGGTTTTTATTTTTTGCGCTATAAACAAAAATAGAGCGACAATTTTGAAAAAAATGCATTATTTTTTATTTTTTGCTATAATAAATATCCCCAAAAAATATATAAAAAAAACATTTTTTTTCCTCAGTTTAGGCCGATACGTATTCTTCTACATATTTTTGGTAAAAAAAATCGCAATAAGCGATTATTGATCGGTTTGCGCAGAAGTTATAGCGTTTACAAGATAGGGGATAGTTTTATAGCATTTTTATTAATAATTTTTTTTTTATTATTAATGGCGGAGATCTGCGATTTTTTTTGTGACTGCGACATTATGGCGGACACATCGGACATTTTTGACACATTTTTGGGACCATTGTCATTTTTACAGCAATTAATGCATTTAAATGCATTGATTTCTGTATAAATGACACTAGCAGTTTAGGGGTTAACCACAAGGTGGCAGTGTAGGGGTTAAGTAGGCCTAGGGATGTGTTTTTTACTGTGGGGGGGCGTGGCTGTCAGCTAGTGAATGCTGATCTCTGCTCCAATCACAGGGAGCAGAGATCGGCGTCACTAGTTGCTAGGCAGAACAGGGAGATGCTGTTTATCTCGGCATCTCCCCGTTCAGCCGCTCCGTGAGACGATCGCGGGAGTCCCCGCGGCGATCGAGTCCGCGGGGACCGCGGCCGGACTCACGGGGGTCCCGACCGGCGCGGGAGCGCGCCGCTCCCGGCGCGCTCCCGATGGCACGGACAGGCGAAAGGAGGGACGTATATATACGCCCTCCTGCCTGTACGTGCCATTCTGTCGACGTATATCGTCGTGCGCCGGTCGGCATGTGGTTAAAGGCCAATTTCCCCTTCCAAAAAACAAAACAACAACAGGAGGGAGCTTTAAGCATTGTAGAGCTCCAGGTTTAACTCAATGGGGGTTGACGATGGAGATTGCAATAAGACTCATGCAGAGTGCAATAGTCTGGAATGGCATCCTCTGCCCAGCTCTTCGGGAAGCGTTAACTAAAACATAGCAGAACATCCATAAACTTGCTTGTATTGTCATGGATGCTCAAGAGGTGCAGTGGTCAGGAACTGCACCCCCCGTCTAGCTCTAAGGGGAGCGTTCACTAAAACAGCAGAACAACCACCATAAACTTGCTTGTTTTATCGTGGATGCTCAGGCGGGATCCAAGCTGATCTGTGATTGGTTTTATAGGTAATAAGAAGACTCTGGACAGCCGCACTCCAAAACAAATTCAGTGCCTTTATTAAAAAAAAAACACAGGAACACTACAAAAAACATCACAGCAAGAAGCGACAACAGCTGATGCGTTTCACACTACAGGGAGTGCTTATTCATAGCTGAGAAACATGAGGGCAAGCAACACATAAATATGGTATTGCAATTTGACAGGGGGCGGAGCCAAGCAATGATTCAATTGAACAGTGAATACATCACCTGGTTACTAGCCCACCTAGTCCACCTGATTGTATTTAACAAGTGATGGCAGTTCTTAGTGTGAGTCAAACAAGAAAATCATTGTTTTGCAAAACCAAAACCTTGCTCAACATCTATTTTATGAGGCAAGTTATATGCATATATTTTAAAGAAACAAATAAGTATGAAGGTGAAAAGTGAAAACGGAGACTGTGAAAAAAAAATATATATATATAATATGAAGGTGCATATTTAAGCATGGCCAAGGCGTCCATGGGGGTGTGTAAAATGAGTGAATAAATAAATAAAAATATATAATTGCCATAATTAAAATGTGATACGTTTAGTCCAGCGAATATGTAAATATATATATGATATATAGTATATAAACCATTTGTGTATGTGCACAAATATAAATGTAAAAGTACAACAATGTGTGTATGCAAATATAAAAAAGCAATACAAAGAGTAGACATGAGGGTGGGGCATCTGAAAAAATGAGTAAAAGAAAAAAAAAAAAAAAAAGGGGGGGGTCCATATTTCATGATGCATAAAACAGCAGCAGATATGTATGTGTACAGTACACATGAAAAAAATATTTGTTTTGTATAAAAATTGATTAAAAAAAACAATTGAATATAATGTACACCATACATGTAAAGACATCTCCACATACAATGAGCAGGCCAAAGACTTTAAAAAAAAAAACACTAATGCTCAATTCAGTTCTATGAAACTCTAATGATATGTAACATAGCTTCTATAAGGTGATTGATTGTTAAAAGAATATATATAGAAACACAACTGTCAATCATACTCCATGAAACTTTAGCAATGTATGTCTTGGCAACCATTAAATGGTTAACCATCGTATATGTAGCAGAGGCAGAATGTGTTGAACGATCTCAGTGGTGTGCTGCAATAAAGCACGGTTAACACAATATCATGGCAATGAATTGTGCTCTGTGAAGCTCTAACGATGTGATCTTAGTGTCTATGGGATAGTTAAACGTAAAAATGTATAATTTTAAATCCCCGCTGACTAACATCGAGAGCCTTCATATAGAGAAACATGCATATGAAACCTGCATCATGAACAAAGAAAAACAAAGTAAAAATATAAAAAAAGTTCATAAAAATAAACAAACAAAAATATTGTTTTATACAGACGCATTGAACAAATAAAACCCACCAGATATGTATATACCCTCTAACGTGTACATATGCATGATTATGACAAATATTAACCCTCATAGAAATAAAAACCATAGGATAAAACCAAATGCACGTAAAACATATAGGTATATATGCAAAAGTGCCTGATAAGCATTGATGCCGTCTGATCTCCACCAACTATATCTACAGAGATAGGGTTCTGAGTGTATAGTAAAGGAATAATAAATATAAATGTAAAGACATATGACCCTTTAGTTGACACAAAAATATTATTATGCATCTGTCAATAGGACGGCAAAAATTGCTTACAAACCGCCTGGTATCAAGAGAGTGAGAAATCTTAATTCATTTTTATAAATACATCTCACTCATACATTTCTCTCAATACTAGAATTCTGTTAGGACTAAATTTCGAATGGGATGTTTCCCACTTTTACAAGTAAAAATGGTTGTTCGGTCATTTTCCCATTTCATTTAATCTTTTTTCTTTATTCATTTACCCATTACATCATTGCTTCTTCTGACATACCAATAGCATTATCTATTTTGCTGCAGTACACATGTTTATCGTGTAGATAGACTTTTTCCTTATAGTTTTATTCATTTCCCCCCATTTATGTACACACCATTAGGTGTATTCACCATTAGCTCTTGTTAGCTGTTCTATTTACCATAGGGGGTGCTATATAGGAACATTTGGTAACATAGAGTTCTGCTTTAATCTTTTCCCGGCCCGGTTTGAGTGAGATGTATTTATAAAAATGAATTAGGATTTCTCACTCTCTTGATACCAGGCGGTTTGTAAGCAATTTTTGCCATCCTATTGACAGATACATAATAATATTTTTGTGTCCACTAAAGAGTCATATGTCTTTACATTTATATTTATTATTCCTTTACTATTCACTCAGAATGTTCATGCTAGTGTGTGTTTTTTTGACCCTATCTCTGTAGATATAGTTGGTGGAGATCAGACGGCATCAATGCTTATCAGGCACGTTTGCATATATACCTATATGTTTTACGTGCATTTGGTTTTATCCTATGGTTTTTATTTCTATGCGGGTTAATATTTGTCATAATCATGCATATGTACACGTTAGATCAGCCCTCAAAAATTCCACTCGCCTGCTCGCATTTTGCGAGTGGAATTTAGGGCAGGGCGAGTGAGAAGCAGGGGTGGACAAGGCTGACAGCTTCCAGGCGGCGCGGAACACAACCCGGCTCTGTAACACACAGCCTGCATCTCTGTGACACACAAGAGGAGGAGAGAGGGAGGGGAATGCAGCAGCCTCCGCTCAAAGCGGCCCCAGTTCAGTCCGGTCCTGCCGCTCTGTGTCCTCCAGCTGATCGCTTCTGGCAGAAGCGGTGCAGGCTTTTTTACAGGACATCAGAGCGGCGCGGGTAGGGGGTCAGAGAATCCCCCCTCCGTGCCGCTCTGATGTTCTGTAAAAAAAAAAAACGCCTGCATCGCTGCCAGAAGCGATATAGGGTTGGATGTCTGCTTGAGCCACTACAAGATATTTTTGCGCAAAACTTTTTAACCTTTTTAAACTAATAAACACCAATTGAAATATTGGAGTTACACTATGAGGAGTTGCCTCTTTCTCTTTTATCTCCTTTTTTGAACCATCGCTGGTGAGGACCTTGGCAAGGACCCCGCTTACTACCATCCCACCGGGATCTTCCAACAAGGTGTTGGTAAGTGGACAAACTCATCTCGAACAACGCTCCAGTCTATGTGGCAGACTGCAACGTGCCTGCCATAGATCCGGTTTATCCGGCCCAAGCCTATCTGACTCACCACCGAGAGGTCTGTGAGTCCAACAGTTCCGGTAAGGGTATTCAGACCACTACAGATATATATAGAGATCAAGTTGTTTGAAAATCTAGAGCATCTACAGCGACACGTCTCATTCCCTGGGGACTATATGTATATTGTCGCATCACTTTGGTGGAGAGATACATTATGAAAATAGACTCTTCCCATTTTATCCATTGATCCTTGAATTAATCTTCTTATTTCTATACACTGTGATTTATAGCATAAGAGTCTGTTTGATGCTAACCCATTAACGCTGACCCTCACTTTGACCGTAATACTACAATTGTGATATATTATGTCATCTTAGAACATTGAGAGGATTACTGTGCATATTTTTCACTGTGTTCACCCTTTGTTTAGTGTGATGTCTGGTAGGATGTCTTCTGGATACTGATCATCATTGAATACCATCCTCTTCTTTTTTGTGACAACCCCATAACAATTATACACTATATTATTTGATCCTCTGGAATTTCGAACTATCCATAGTGTATAATCTTCCACCGAACACCATGCTTTCATTATAGTGACAATATCACAATCACTATACACTATATCAGGTAATGCCCTGAAACTGCAAACTATCCATAGCATATATCTGTTTTCACTTTGTGTATTTTTAGATTGATGCGAGATTTCACTATCTCTTGCCGCGCTTTTCAGAAAATTGCATGTTGTGTTACCATATATAAAAACTTACATTCTTCCACCTATGAGGACTGAGCACAGGCCTCCTTCAGCCAGAGGCTTTGTTCTTTTTCCTCCAGCCCAAACCAGTTTGACATCTTGCGATTCTTTAATCACATTTGGCTAGGATCACACCCCCAAGTGGGTGCTTTTGATAGCCATCTGCTGTAGAGGATCTTAAACTAGTCTTTACAATTTTTTACTTTTCAATCAGTTTTTATTGAATTTCATAACATACAGTAAAGATGCAAATTACACATTGTATGCCGTTAAAATAAATTAGCTCAGAATAGCACTTAAATAATGTCAACTCAATTATCATTGAAGTGTTACAGAACAAGAATTACTGTTATTAAAATGCTACAAAACGCAATACATTCAATATAGAAATATAAGATCAATATAGTAACATAAGATCAAATAGAAGTATATGTCCTCTAGACACCCCCATGGGGACTACACTGTGTCTAAGAGGAGAACGTTGCCACAATAATAGAACTTATCCAGGAACCTGTGTCCATACTCTAGAACCCAGAGGCAAAAGTGTATATCAATCTGTTAGATATGAGTGTTACAAAAAGTTAGTAATAGTCGACCATTGTTCCCATGATGCCCACTTGGTTTTTTCCTTGGGTAATTTACCCTCACTGGATGCCATCATTAATTCATAACTATAATGTAGGTTTACGGTATCTAAGAGGTGAGTGATAGAGGGAGTTGTATCTGACTTCCATAATCTGGTTATAGTTAACCTAGCTGCCAATAGGATATGTGTCGTCACATGACGAAATGAAAAGGGTATGTCTTCAATGGATAAATTCAGGATAGCTAGACCCGGAGACATTGGTATATCTATCTGGGATATATCTTTTAAGAGAAGAAAAACGGTTTTCCAGTATTCCTGTATGAGGGTACATTCCCAAAATATGTGGAATATGCTTCCCATGTTGGAATTACATCTCCAGCACTTATTAGATAATGTGGGATAGAATGTTGCCAAGCGAGAAGGCGTCAAATACCATCTAAGGGACAATTTTTGTGTGAGTTCCCACAACGCAGAGCTTTTCGTGGATTTGTATACACTTCGTGAAGCTTGTTCCCATTGTGATTCTGTATAAGTCGTTGCTAGGTCATTTTCCCAGTGTGTATGTGGTGTGGATTTAGTAAATACACGCTTTTGGTTCAGGGTGTTGTATACAAGTGAAATACCCTTCTGTTTAGGAAATTCAAAGTGCAGGTATTTCCATATTACTGAAGAAACTGTATATAAGAGAGGTTTGATTTTGTTAAGGCATTTCAGAAGTTTGGAATATGCAATAAAGTCTGATTCAGGCAAGTGAAATTCATTTTGGAGGGTTGAAAAGGATTTTGGGTTTGAGTCATGAAATAGTTGATTTATGAATGAGATTTTTCGGTTAGACCAATGGGATGTAGATAATTCAGGTGAGATGTGGTTTAAGACTTCTATAGGTATCGGTATCTGTGTAGTAGTGGGTTCTTGATGGATAGTTTGGGTTAGAATTTTCCATGCTCTGACCGTGGCTATCATGGTAGGGGGAATCGCTTTTGGTATTTTAGCGTCTAATGGAGTGCTCAACAACCAATTTTTTAAACTAGGACGAAATAGTAAGGAAAGTTCTATATTGCACCAGTTTTTATTCGGATCTTGCTGAAACCACTCAGTTGCTTGAGCTATGATCGCTGCAGTGTGATAATCTGTAAAATCTATTGAACCTGATCCTCCCGCTAATTTGTGTATCCTAAGTATAGAATGAGCGCATCTAGGTTTTGTACCGTGCCAAATACATCGGTTGAGTATCGTTTGAAGTGACTTAAAGTAATATTTAGGAATAGGAATAGGAATGGTCCTAAACAGGTATAAAATTTGAGGTAAATGCATCATCTTGAACGCCGCCAATCTGCCAGACCATGACAGTTCCATTTTAGCTAATTTCTGAGATTCAGTACGTAATTTATCTAAGAGAGGCTTGAAGTTTGATGAAAAGAGGAGTTTAGTGGTTCTAGTGAGTTGAATACCTAGGTAAGAAATGCTGTGTTCAGACCATGTGAAGGGGTATTGGGCTTGTAATAGTAATTTAGTGGTGGAATTCAATTTGAGATCTAGTATTTGTGATTTGGTGACATTTAGTTTGTAAAATGATATTCGTCCAAACCAATCTAAAACGTCTCGGGCTGCTGCTAAGGAGGAGGTAGGATTTGATAATATTAAAATCACATCATCAGCAAAAAGACTAATCTTATGAGTAGTGTTGCCAACAGTTATGCCTGAGATGTTCGAGTTCGTGCGTATGTGCTCAGCTAAAGGTTCTATAGTTAGATCAAAAATTAAGGGCGACAATGGGCAACCCTGACGGGTACCGTTCGAAATTTGGAATGGATGAGATATCATATTAGCCGAAAAAACTTGAGCAGCTGGGCAAGTATATAGTGCCATGATAGCATTATAAATATTGTCTTTAAACCCAAATTTCATGAGAACTTTCTGTAGATAGGTCCAGTGCACCCGATCAAATGCCTTCTCTGCATCTAAAGAAAGAAGCAGAGAAGGTGTTCCACTGGAATTTACGCAATGGATTAAGTCAATCATGCGACGCGTCGGATGCTTGCCTCCCTTTAATAAATCCTGTTTGGTCTTTGTGAATCAGGTCTGGCATAATCTTCATTAAGCGTCTAGCAATAGTTTTGGCGTATATTTTTAAATCAAGGTTAAGTAAGGAGATTGGCCGGAAGTTTTGTGGGACAGTTGGATCTTTTTCAGGTTTTGGGAGAGTGATAATTAATGCGTTTAGCGATTCTACAGGGAATTTGGAAGAATATGCAGCTTGGTTAAGAAATTTCAGCAAGTGTGGAATCAAATAGGTAGAGAATTGTTTGAAGTATTCCCCTGTAAGGCCATCCGGGCCTGGTGTTTTGTTACAAGGCAGTGATGAGATGGTAGCTAGAAGTTCTGGTGCTGAAAAAGGAGCATTTAAATAAGACAATTGTGTTTCTGTCAGAGTCGGTAAATTTATCTTATGGAGAAAGTCATCAATTTCCTCTGGGGATGGTTGGTGGGTTGTAGGGTCATTCTTGAGATTATATAGGTCACTATAGTAATCGCTAAAAGCATTCGCAATGTCTTGTGGATTAGATAGCTTCACTTTCGAGTGTGGGTGGAATAAGAAGGGAATTTTAGATTTAACTCTAGCCCCTTTGATACGTTGTGCTAATCTTTTTCCTGCCTTATTGGATGTGGAATAAGAGATGGCTTTGAATTTGCGTTGCATATGTTCGTATGTATGGAGAAGAAGCAGCCTGAGTTCCTGTCTAAGCGACATTAATTGTGCTAGTGTAGTGGGACATGCAGATGACTTATGGTCTGCCTCCAAATGAGCAATTTGGGAAGTAAGGGAGTCTATTTGTTGTGTTCTTTTTTTTTTGTGAATGGAGCCCAGTTTTATAAGAACACCTCTCATTACCGCTTTATGCGCGTTCCACACCACGGCAGGATCCCCCACTGAATCAGCGTTTAATTCAAAATATTCTTTCAAATGAGTGGCAATTTCTTTGGAGTATGTAGCATGTTGTAATATGAAATTATTGGCTCTCCAGAGAAAAGAGTTCCGTTGAGGAGACATATCATCAATAATTATCGAAATTGGGTTGTGGTCTGACCATGTCATGGTGTGGATAACAGAGGTAGTCACCTTTTTGTAATAACAATTTATCAACAACAAACATGTCAATTCTGGAATACGACTTGTGTTGCGGGGAGAAATAAGTATAATCCCTCTCTGATCCATGGTGGCATCTCCAGACATCGTAAAGATCAGACGATGTCAGGATTTGCCCCAGGGGAGAGGGTCTTCTCTTATCCGCTGAAGTAGTGTCCATATAAATATCTGCAACCATATTAAAGTCTCCGCATACAAGGAGATATCCTTGTTGTAACTCTTTAATTTTGGTCAAAGTCTTTTTGACAAAATTTGCCTGTCTAGAATTGGGAGCATACAAGTTGAGTAAGGTATATTTAGTTCCATTAATCATACAGATTAAAATAAGAAAACGACCATTGGGGTCACCTATTTCTTTTATGAGGTGGAAGTCAGTGTCTTTCTTGATCGCTACAAGCACTCCTCTCTTCTTGGAAGAGAAATTAGAATAGAAAATATGGGGAAATTTGTTACTGCGACATAAAGTGGCTGAAAGTGGGGTCAAGTGTGTCTCTTGGACACATAAGATATCACTATCAAGCTTTTCAGCAGTATGCCACAAAGATTGTCTCTTTGCTGGGTGGTTGAGACCCTTGGCGTTCAAGGATACTATCGTGAATGGCATATTTCCTGTTGTGGCTAAGTGATGGATCGTGGGAGACTATAACACTTACAGTTTGCAGATATTTCTTGGTGTATACAGTAAATTCAGTTCCTTTCGGCTTATCAGGATACCTGGGTTCCGTAACTAGATGTATTTCTATAAAACCTGGAATGAAATTACAATTATATATAACAGCTATTTAAAAATATAGCAAAAGATATGAAAACAGGATGCGGCAGATTTGTGTCAAGCACAAAAAAAAAAGCAAAGAGTCAGCTTTTACTGCTGCAGTGTGGAACAGTTAATACCAAAGGCAAGTGAGATCAAACAAAATTCCTGGAGGGGACGCTATAAACGTAGTTAGCGGACCGCTCAGGAGCCAGATACTTCCATAGGTTGATGATTCCGGGATCTTTGATTGTAGTGATATGTTGAAGGACGTTTTGGAAGAAGCGAAGTTTCATCTTTGTGGTATTCCGGGATTATTCCCCATTCTTTCAAAAGTTTCAAACCCTTGTGTAGGTCATTTATTATATGAGTGGATCCGTTTTTGGAGACAATTAGTGTGGCCGGGTAGCGCCATTTGTATAGAATCTTATGGTTTTGCATTCCTTTAGTTATGGGGTTCAAATCTCTACGTAGTTGAAGCGTATATCTTGATAAATCAGGAAATATTTGAACACCCTCAAACGGACGTGGTAGAGGGCCTTTCAATCTGGCTTCTGACATCATTTTTTCTTTAATATGGAAAAAATGGATCCTCATAAGTATATCTCTAGGCACTGATGCAGCCAGGTGTGAAGGTTTTGCAATTCTGTGTATTCTGTCAATTATAATGTCACGTGGCGTAACTTCAGGTAGAATAGTGCGTATAAGTTCTTTGGCGTATTTGGGTAATTCTGGAGTTGTTATATTTTCGGGGACCCCCCTTAACTTGACATTGTTTCGTCTAGAGCGGTCTTCCAAATTTGCTAATTTGCCCCTTATCCACTCTTGTTCATCTTTTACCTCATCAATAGAATCAATGATGTCATTGACTGTGGAGGCGCATTCCATCATACCTTTCTCAATAGTGGATACTCTGTTATCTATTAGACTGACATCTGTAGTGAGTTTAGTAAATAGAGTGGATAAATCAGTCACAAGAGAGGAATGCAGTGATATTAACATCTCTTTCAGTGTAGTGTCAATAACAGGCTGACCGCAGGTTGGGAAGGATGCCATTGAGGAATGTAAGGCCTGGTTAGATTGTAGTGGAATAAAAGCCTGGGGCTCAATTTCTGAGTGAGGTGGCCGCTGTGCTAGAGCATCCATTCTCATTTTTGCCTTAGCTGGGCTGTTCATTAAGGGATCCCCCTCTGTGTCATTGTCATGGGAGCTAGACATCTCCCTGTTTGGTGAGTCACCAGAAATGTTATTAGGGATTTCTGTATGTTTAGTCTGAGGCGCTGCTATGCCTTCAGCTCCATTTTGATTCTGACTGACCAGCGCTTCAGGAGGGTACAGGAGTGTGGTGAGCTTTTGGGGCTTGTGGTCCCCAGTTCTCTTACGGGACATTGTTGGGGGTCACTACCGGGCTAATGTGGGGAAGTTTTTGTACAAAAATACCGGCTCCAGCGGTCCCTAATCGTTCCGGTTCGTCTCCCTCACAGCAGAGCTCAGCACTAAGCGTCCATCTCTCTTGCCGGCTGGCCACGCCCCCCCTAGTCTTTACAATTTTTTGATCACTTGGGTTTTATTGTTTGCTTTACTGCTTTATTTGTTATTTTTCATTTCACTATTTTATAGTTCTATCACCCTTCGGGGATTTGTTTACACATACCGGTGGAGCAGCTCCACTGGCACGTTCACTAAGGCCCCTTTCACACCGGGGCGGGGAGCCGCAGTGACGGTAAAGCAGCGCTATATTTAGCGCTGCTTTACCGTCGTTTTAACCGCGGTATTCGGCCGCTTGCGGTGCGGTTTTAACCCCCGCGAGCGGCCGAAAAGGGGTTAAACACCCCCCGCAGAGCGCCGCCGTAGCGGCGCTTTGCGGCGGTATTGCCGCGGTTTCACCGCGGTGTCCCATTCTATTCAATGGGAAGGAGCGGTGAACACACCGCTCCTATCCCGCTCCAAAGATGCTGCTAGCAGGACTTTTTTTGTCGTCCTGCTAGCGCACCGCTCCAGTGTGAAAGCCCGCCGGCTTTCACACTGGAGTTAAAGGGGCAGGATTTTTTCATGCGGTGAACAGGCGCTATTTTTAGCGCTGCACCGCATGAAAAACGCCCCGGTGTGAAAGGGGCCTTACGGTGATACTTACCAGATAAATTCCTGTTACACATGTTTGTCCACAGGCTTTTGCCTTCCTGTGTGGCTAGTTGTGAAAACAAGGGACACTTCTGATTACTTAAGCGCTGCACTTTTTCACCTTTATACTTTATACAATTCACGTCTAATTGTTGTGTCAGCCGCTAGAGTGCATTTATGTTTGGCGCAGTATTTCTCCCCATATTTTTGTTTCTCTATATGAAGGCTCTCGATGTTAGTCAGCGGGGATTTCAAATTATACATTTTTACTTTCATTTTTATGTTTAACTATCCCATAGACACTAAGATCACATCGTTAGAGCTTCACAGAGCACAATTCATTGCCATGATATCGTGTTAACCGTGCTTGATTGCAGCACACCACTGAGATCGTTCAACACATTCTGCCTCTGCTACATATACGATGGTTAACCATTTCATGGTTGCCAAGACATACATTGCTAAAGTTTCATGGAGTATGATTGACCGTTGTGGTTATATATATGTTCTTTTAACAATCAATCACCTCATAGAAGCTATGTTACATATCATCAGAGTTTCATAGAACTGAATTGAGCATTAGTGTTTTTTTTCAACGTCTTAGGCCTGCTCATTGTATGTGGAGATGTCTTTACATGTATGGTGTACATTATATTCAATTGTTTTTTTTAATCGATTTTTATACACATACATAAGGCCACCTAATAATTATATCTTCTGCAGTTTTATGCATCATGACATACGGACTCCCCCCCACCACTTTTTTTTTTTCTTTAAGGGCTCTTTCACACGGACGGTCCGTATGTCCGTTTTTCATCCATCCGTTTTCGCATGAAAAACGGATATACATGTATCCCTATGGGATAGCGGGTGTCAGCGGATGAGCATCCGCTGACACCCGATCTCGTCCGTGTCCGCTATGGTCCGTTTCTGCAGACGGAGGAAACCCCTATTTTTCCATCCATCTGCAGAGCAGATTGGATGATGACGGACTCTACGGTCCGTCGTCACCCGATCTACCATAGGGGAGAGCGGCGCTGTGACAGGTCCGTCCCTGCACAGTGTACAGAGACGGACCTGTCATCTTCCTGCTCAGCGGAGATCGCTCTGGCGATCCCCGCTGAGCAAGCGGATATCCACGGGGCGGATCTGCACTGATCCGCCCCATGTGAAAGAGCCCTTACTCGTTTTTTCAGACGCCCCGCCCTCATCAAATAGATGTTGAGCAAGGTTTTGATTTTGCAAAACAATGATTTTCTTGTTTGACTCACACTGAGAGCCGCCATCACTTGTTAAATACAATCAGGTGGACTAGGTGGGCTAGTAACTAGGTGATGTATTCACTGTTCAATTGAATCATTGCTTGGCTCCGCCCCCTGTCAAATTGCAATACCATATTTATTTGTTGCTTGCCCTCATGTTTGTCAGCTATGAATAAGCACTCCCTGTAGTGTGAAACACGTCAGCTGTTTCTTTCTGTGATGCTATTTGTAGTGTTTCTGTGTTTTTTTTTTAAATAAAGGCACTGAATTTGTTTTGGAGTGCGGCCGTCCAGAGTCTTATAATTACCTACACTGTGTGCATGCTGTGGTCTACACCCAGATCTCTCTGCCTGGAGTAGCTATTTTTGTGTTCTCTGGATTTGCCTAGAGCGGTGGTGTTTCTCTTATGTGATTGGTTTTAGTTGTTTTTATGCACAGTTTACACCTATTGTGTGTAAGCAGGTTAGCCCCAAAATATATGCTAGCCTAGAAAGTCATTAGAGTCCCTCGTATTGTTCTTAAATCTTATGTACTGCTGCATTTCATGTTTTATCAATGTAAAGCTTGATTTATAAATATGTATACACTTTATGAAAACTCCACAATATTACACCATTTGGCCGATTTATAGATGTTTACACCAAAGATTCATAAAACTGTCACCCAGGATTCACATATTTTCCCACTTGAAACCAATTAGAAAATGTGTGAATGTTGGGTGAAAATTGTGTGATTCATGAGTAAAAACATAAAAAAAATAGACCCCTATGGTGCAATAAAATGATGAAATTTTACTGATGACTAGAAACTGGGATTTACACCTTAACTCATATATTGTTGTATATAAACAGGGCTGTTTTTTCCACTGGGCATCCTGGGCAGTTGCCCGGGGGCCATACTTGTCTGGAGGGCCCCATCCAGGGCTGATCCTCAGCGCTGCAATCTGCTGCTTAAATTGACTGACTGCACTGGTTGCTCACTTTGCCGGCTGGCATCTAGCTAGCAACCAGTGACGTCAATCAGAAACCGCGGCCTCCCCAGCATTCATAGCGCACCACGGCTGCCCCAGTTACTAGTTAACAGGCTCCGCCCACCTCTGCCATGTTCTTCAGACAGAATGGAGAGGGAGCAAAAAGACGGCCCTTGATAGCTGGCGCTGCCTTGCTGCTGTGAGTGACACACTGTACTGCACCAGGCCAGCGGCCTCAAGTAAGTCTAACAATGTCTACTTAAGTAAGTTCAAGTTGTGCATCAAACACAGCCACTTTCTGTGCCCATCAAAGCTGCCACTGTGCCCATCAAAGCTGCCACTGTGGCCAAACGCTGCCACTGTGCCCACCAAACTCGTGTTATATTGTTTAAACGTTTTAATTGTTTAACGTGTTTAATGTTTAAACACTTATTTTGTTGGAAGTACCAATAAATATAGCCTTATTGATAATTTGCATTTTTATTCTCGTGCGTGATCGTGTAGACAGGGCCCCAGTGCACTGTATAGCCCTGGGGCCTATAATGCTCTTAAGATGGCCCTGTACATAAATTGATCTTTCTTATTCCAATGCTTAAATCTTTTTGATGCATTGTAGATGGGGTCAGAACACTGAGCTGAGCTCACAAGGTGCATAGCAGGTGAACCTGGATCTGGTGCAAAAAAAACAAATTAATTCATCATTTAGACTTTTTCATTGCAGCACCTATGAGAACATGCCTGGGGTGCTTGTTTTGTAGGATTTACTGTACACAAAGTTGTGTGCAAGGAGGGCAATAAGGAAGAAAGCATTGGCAGCAGATTAAGGACGACTATAGCCTGGATTCATTTGGCTGAAGCAATGGAATAAGGCACCTTTACTAGGTACAGAAGTTATCAGGAAGAGTTGTCAACAGAGTTTGATTTTCATCACAGGTGCTTGAACAGCACACAACATTTGATGCCTATAAGGCCCCTTTCACACATGCGGACTGTATGTCTGTTTTTCATCCATCTGTTTTTGGATGAAAAACGGACATACATGTACCCCTATTGGATAGCGGGTGTCAGTGGATGAGCATCCGATGACACCCGATATCGTCCGCCTCCGCTGTGGTCCGAT
This sequence comes from Lithobates sylvaticus, assembly GCA_028564925.1. Lineage (NCBI taxonomy): Eukaryota > Metazoa > Chordata > Amphibia > Anura > Ranidae > Lithobates > Lithobates sylvaticus. The sequence continues at coordinate 208,536,928 of CM053032.1, forward strand.
TCTGCAGACGGAGGAAAACCCTATTTTTCCATCCGTCTGCAGTAGGGTTGCCACCTGTCCGGGATTCATGTGCCTGTAACCCGGGCACATGATTCAGCTCAGAACAGGAAGAGACCATTCAGGCGGGGGGGTGACCATCGGCACATCTGTCACTGTGAGACAGCAGCAGTGGCATTGCTTTTAAATAAGTACACTGTGCCTGCAGTGTATACTGGAATCCAAAGCTCCTTTCTGTGTCCCCCCTTCCTCCAGTCTCCTGCACAGTCACAGTCTCAGGTAGGTAGTCACAATCAGGAGGTGGAGCTCACTGAAGCTCCTGGCGGGCTGGCCAGAGGAAGAGAGGAGGTGAGTTGAATTTTCTTTTTCCTGAAAAAAGTCTCCTAGGAAGCAAAGCTGCAAAGTTTAGGAGTATTTGTATTGCAGGTGACAGGAGAATCAGAGGAGATAGTGAGTGTATGGGGGAGGGGGGAGTGTGCAGCCCGATCACAGCTGACAGATACCTTCTGAGCAGCACACATGTCTATACAAACACCCACCAATCACAGACTAGATAATGTGAAAGTAATGTGTGACCATTCATGTAACCTGTATATATGTGATGAGTCTACACTTCTGATTGTACAGAGCTTGGATAACACAGGGTTATAATATATGAATTGTCATACATTACCTTCACATCATCTGTACAGTACATACAGAGTGCTGGATTATATATATATATATATATATATGTGTGCTTACAGTTTATAACAGATTGTTTTCATTGAATAGTACTGCTGTATGATTTATTGCTGTATACATTAGTAGATGAGTATAAAAGCTTTTTTTGATCATAAAAATTACCGTATTTATCGGAGTATAACACGCACCCCAAGTTTAGGAGGGCATTTTAAGGAAAAAAAGTTTTAGGAGGGAAGTTTAGGGAAAAAAAACACTTACATTTAAGCGTCATTTGCAGCTTGCCCAGTGTGATTTGCAGCTTGCCCAGCGTGATTTGCAGCTTGCCCAGCGTCATTTGCAGCTTGCCCAGCGTCATTTGCAGCTTGCCCAGCGTCATTTGCAGCTTGCCCAGCGTCATTTGCAGCTTGCCCAGCGTCATTTGCAGCTTGCCCAGTGTGATTTGCAGCTTGCCCAGTGTGATTTGCAGCTTGCCCAGTGTGATTTGCAGCTTGCCCAGTGTGATTTGCAGCTTGCCCAATGTGATTTGCAGCTTGCCCAGTGTGATCTGCAGCTTGCCCAGTGTGATCTGCAGCTTGCCCAGTGTGATCTGCAGCTTGCCAGCGTCATTTCCATCTTTTCCACATTTAAAATTGCCGCCTAGAAGACTGCGCGGCCGGAAAAGACCGAGCCGTCTGTTCGGCTCCTGCTCGCAGTCCCGCCTCCCTGCTGTTTCGGAAGCGAGCGCAGGGAGGTGGGACTGCGAGCAGAGCGGAACAGACAGATCGTTTTTTTTCCGGCGGCTCTCGTTTTTTTCGGCGGCGCCCGCTGTTTTTCGGCGCCGTTTTATTTTTTGGGCACTTTTTTTTGGGGTATCGGCGTATAACACGCACCCACGACTTTCCCCCGATTTTAAGGGGGAAAAAGTGCGTGTTATACGCCGATAAATACGGTACTATCTGACCACTTCTCAGCCCCCCCCAGCTTATATCACCCCCAAACCATTTTATACATCCTTTCCTTATCTTCCCAACATCACTCCCTGGTCACCCCACAGACACTGCAGAAAATCCCTAACCATTCTGCCCCCATCATCCCCTCCACACTCCTCTCCTGTACATTCTGCCCCCACCATGCCCTCCACACTCCATCCTGTGCATACTGCCCCCATCATCCCCTCCACACTCCTCTCCTGTGCATACTGCCCCCACCATCCCCTCCACACTCCATCCTGTGCATACTGCCCCCATCATCCCCTCCACACTCCTCTCCTGTGCATACTGCCCCTATCATCCCCTCCACACTCCTCTCCTGTGCATACTGCCCCCATCATCCCCTCCACACTCCTCTCCTGTGCATACTGCCCCCATCATACCCTCCACACTCCTCTCCTGTACATTCTGCCCCCATCATCCCCCTCCACACTCCTCTCCTGTGCATACTGCCCCCATCATCCCCTCCACACTCCTCTCCTGTGCATACTGCCCCCATCATACCCTCCACACTCCTCTCCTGTACATTCTGCCCCCATCATCCCCCTCCACACTCCTCTCCTGTGCATACTGCCCCCATCATCCCCTCCACACTCCTCTCCTGTGCATACTGCCCCCATCATCCCCTCCACACTCCTCTGCTGTGCATTCTGCCCCCATCATCCCCTCCACACTCCTCTCCTGTGCATACTGCCCCCATCATCCCCTCCACACTCCTCTCCTGTGCATACTGCCCCCATCATACCCTCCACACTCCTCTCCTGTACATTCTGCCCCCATCATCCCCCTCCACACTCCTCTCCTGTGCATACTGCCCCCATCATCCCCTCCACACTCCTCTCCTGTGCATACTGCCCCCATCATACCCTCCACACTCCTCTCCTGTACATTCTGCCCCCATCATCCCCCTCCACACTCCTCTCCTGTGCATACTGCCCCCATCATCCCCTCCACACTCCTCTCCTGTGCATACTGCCCCCATCATCCCCTCCACACTCCTCTGCTGTGCATTCTGCCCCCATCATCCCCTCCACACTCCTCTCCTGTACATTCTGCCCCCATCATCCCCTCCGCACTCCTCTACTGTACATACTGCCCCCATCACCCCCTCCTGTACATACTGCCCCCATCATACCATCCGCACTCCTCTCCTGTACATACTGTCCCCATCATACCATCCGCACTCCTCTCCTGTACATACTGCCCCATCATCCCCTCTGCACTCCTCTCCTGTACATACTGCCCCCATCATCCCCTCTGCACTCCTCTCCTGTACATACTGCCCCCATCATCCCCTCCGCACTCCTCTCCTGTACATACTGTCCCCATCATACCATCCGCACTCCTCTCCTGTACATTCTGCCCCCATCATCCCCTCTGCACTCATCTCCTGTACATTCTGCCCCCATCATCCCCTCCGCACTCCTCTCCTGTACATTCTGACCCATCATCCCCTTCACACTCCTCTCCTGTACATTCTGACCCATCATCCCCTTCACACTCCTCTCCTGTACATACTGCCCCCATCATCCCCTCCGCACTCCTCTCCTGTACATTCTGCCTCCATCATACCTTCCACACTCCTCTCCTGTACATACTGCCCCCATCATCCCCTCCGCACTCCTCTCCTGTACATTCTGCCTCCATCATACCTTCCACACTCCTCTCCTGCAGTATCAGATGTAAAGGGGAACAAAGGGGAACAAACCCTGTGCATTCAGATGTAAAGGGGAACGCTGCAGATTCAGAGGGGAAACTCTGATGTAAAGGGAGACTCTTGTGATTAATTCCATATGATTAGAAATGTTATTTAATTACAAAAATATAAGTATAGTGTATACTACATAACAAAATTGCTGTGCATTGCTCTGTACAGAGGAAATTAATTTAATGCACTACAAAAAAAAAAGTGTTCAGTTTTGGCTTGACGAAAAGGTGGCAACCCTAGTCTGCAGAGCGGATCGGATGAACACGGACAGATGGTCCGTGTATATCCGATCCCCCATAGGGGAGAGCGGAGATCTGACAGGGCGGTCCCTGCACAGTGACCGCCCTGTCATCTGCCGGCTCAGCGGGGATCAGCTGAGCGATCCCTGCCGAGCAGCGGATCAATACGGATCCATCCCGTGTGAAAGGGGCCTCAGACAATGGGGTTTATTTACTAAAACTGGAGAGTGCAAAATCTGGTGCAGCTGTGCATGGTAGCCAATCAGCTTCTAACTTCAGTTTGTTCAATTAACCACTTATTGACAGCCCGCCGTTGTTACACGTCGGTACTTTGAAGAGGTGTATCGTTGTTATGACAGCAGCTAGCTACCATAATCCCAGTATCCTCTTCATCAGCAGGCAGTTTGCTTCAAGATAAAAGCAGTCTCATCGGCACATTCGCCGCAAGATCACTTTTATCGGCGGCGGGAGAGGGCCCCCCTCCCACCACGCTCCGGTGCCTTCCGCGGCTTACCAGAGCTGCCGGTAGCGGCGATCGTGTCCTGTCTCCTGTTAGGTATGGAGCTGAGTGAGGGGAAGATGGCCCCCACCCAGCTCTATACCAATACAGGGCAGAAGCAACGTCAAAACTTCTGCCCATAGCTCTTAAAGCAAAATTTTTTATTTATTTTTTCTAACTACTTTTTTTTTTAATTGTATTTTAGTGTAAATATGAGATCTGAGGTCTTTTTGAGGTCCTGTCATGCTTTTTTTTCTATTACAAGGGATGTTTACATTCCTTGTAACAGGAATAAAAGTGACACAATTTTTATTTTTTTTAAAAGAACAGTGTAAAAACAAAAAAAACAAAAAAAAATCGTTAGAGTGAGTGCAATCATTCTAGCCCTAGACCTCCTCTGTAACTCAAAACATGCAACCTGTAGAATTTTTCAAATGTTGCACATGGAGATTTTTAAGGCCCCTTTCACACTGGGGCGGTTTGCAGGCGCTATTGCGCTAAAAATAGCGCCTGCAAACCGACCCGAAACAGCTGCTGCTGTGTCTTCAGTGTGAAAGCCCGAGTGCTTTCACACTGAAGCGGTGTGCTTGCAGGACGCTGGAAAATGTCCTGCAAGCCGCATCCTTGGCTCGCTATAGGAGCGGTATATTTACCGCTCCTATAGCGCCCGGTCCCATTGAAAACAATGGGGCAGCGCGCCAAACCCGCCCGCAAAACGCAGCTGCAGCGGCGGTTTGCGGGCGGTATTGACCCTTTTTCGGCCGCTCGCGGGGGGTAAAACGCCGGTAAAGCGCCGCTATATATAGCGCCGCTTTACCGCCAGCGCCCCCACCGCTACAGTGTAAAAGTAGCCTAAGGGTAAAAGTTTGTCGCCATTCCACGAGTGGGCGCAGCTTTGAAGCGTGACATGTTGGGTATCAATTTACTCGGCGTAACATTCTCTTTCACTATATAAAAAAATTGTCTAACTTTACTATTGTCTTATTTTTTTATTCAAAAAAGTGTATTTTTTCCAAAAAAAAGTGTATTTTTTCCAAAAAAAAGTGCATTTGTAAGACCACTGCGCAAATATGGTGTGACAGAAAATATTGCAACAACCGCCATTTTATTCTCTAAGGTGGTAGAAAAAAATGTATAATATTTGGGGGTTCTAAGTAATTTTCTAGTAAAAAAAAAAGTTTTTAACTTGTAAACAACAAATCTCAGAAAGAGGCTCGGTCCTTAAGTGGTTACATTTTGTGAATATTGAGCAAGAGCTTGGCATGCAATGACTTTCTGCATCCTATGATTATATGAGTTTGGTGCCTCTCTGTCCCCAGCACCTTGCCTGAGAGGATTTTAAAAACATGTGCACCTCATCCTTTTAGAATATATATACACTATATTGTCAAAAGTATTGGGATGCCTGCCTTTACATGCACATGAACTTTAATGGCATCCCAGTCTTAAGCCCCATACACACGGTCGGATTATCGCATGGATTCTGTCCGATCGGACAATGTTGTCGAAAAATCCGACCGTGTGTATGCACCATCGGACAGTGTACGTCGGATTGTCCGACGGACAAAGTCCTATCTCCTGCTGGTTCGATTTTTGGACAACAAAGTCCGATCACACCAAATCCGATCGTGTGTAGCGAATTCGGACGGACAAAGTGCTACGCATGCTCAGATCACATTACAAGACCAAAGCTATTGGCTACTAGCCTCTACGTAGTCCCGTCGTAGGCAACAAACGTCACCACGTTCAGAATGATCGGATTTTCCGACAACTTTGTCCGACCGTGTGTACGCAACACCAACATCGGACAAAGTACGACGGACAGGATCCGACCGACCTGGTCCGCGGATAATCCGCACGTGTGTATGGGGCTTTAGTCTGCAGGGTTCACTATTGAGTTGGCCCACCCAACCCAGGTGCGTGTCTATAGGAATGTTTGACCATTCTTCCAAAGTGCATTTGTGAGGTCAGGCACTGATGTTGGATGAGAAGGCCTGGCTCGCATTCTCCGCTCTATATATATTTATATATTTTTTGGGGAAAAAAGCAGAAGTAATCAAATACCATCAAAAGAAGGCTCTATTTATGGGAAAAAAGGACATCAATTTTGTTTGGGAGCCACGTTGCACGACCGCGCAATTGTCAGTTAAATTGACGCAGTGCCGAATCGCAAAAAGTGCTCTGGTCTTTGACCAGCCAAATGGTCTGGGGCTTAAGTGGTTAAGGGAACTGGCAAAAGTTCACAAGGTTAAATAAGGTGTGCAAATGGTGAAGCAGCTTCTTTAAACCCTATCCTGGGGTGTGTGCAGAAAGGTGTATGGAGAAAAGGGAACCATGTACATAATTCACACTGGAAACAGATAAAAACATGTTCACCTCTTAAAGTTGATTAGGTCTTCCTTCAAAAATGGATGAATGAGTGAAAAAGAAGAAAAAAAATAGAAAAATAATAATAGGTAAGGAGCAAAGGTAAGGGAAAAGTTAATTATGGCTAATAAGGTTAACTAGGGGATAACTAGGGTGGTAAATACAGAAAAAAAGAGAGACAATGTATCTGGGAATTTACATAAGGCATGTTTTTGTAAATGATACTATATGAAATACTACAGGCAATACATAATATAAACAGAATTCCTGATTACGGGCAAGCTTGACTTGGTACCCTTGAGTGAAGACTCAATGCGTTTCATGGCGTTTACAGCCAATCATCAGGAGTAGGATGCATGAATTTCGCTACGAGGTCAAATTAATAAATGTGTAAATAGAATATCAAAGGGTATACCATGCTCTCCAATAAGGATGGGCCCGGTGCTCGATGCGAACCCACGTTCGCATCGAGCACCGGGCGTTCGCTCGCTCGGCGAGCCCAGAACTATTTTGGCCGCTCGCATCACGTTCGTGTGATGCGCGCGGCCCCGCAATGCATTGCGGCCGGCGCGGCCGACGCAGTGCATTGCTGGCTGATGATTGGCCAAGCATGCACTGTGACCCCGCATGCTTGGCCAATCACAGCCCCGGAAACTCGAAGAGCCATAATTGGCTACAGGCAGGACGCCTGTAGCCAATTACAGCTCAGGGGCTGTAGTACACGCCCCCCCCTATAAAACGCCGCCACGCCGTCTGCGCCGGTCACATGCTGTTCCGGCGCAGATTGAGCAGGCTGTTTCTGTGACACTCTGCTGCATTTAGATAGTTAGAGAGATTCACTTACAGAGATTGAGTTAGATAGATTCAGTTACAAAGATTGATTGACAAAGAGGGGCTTGTAGTGTGCTCGTGGCAGGCAGGCAGAGCTCCTATATTTTGTTACCAGAAGCACCTATAGGACTTGTAGTGTGTTCGTGGCAGGCAGGCAGAGCTCCTATATTTTGTTACCAGAAGCACCTATAGGACTTGTAGTGTGTTCGTGGCAGGCAGGCAGAGCTCCTATATTTTGTTACCAGAAGCACCTATAGGACTTGTAGTGTGTTAGTGGCAGGCAGGCAGAGCTCCTATATTTTGTTACCAGAAGCACCTATAGGACTTGTAGTGTGTTCGTGGCAGGCAGGCAGAGCTCCTATATTTTGTTACCAGAAGCACCTATAGGACTTGTAGTGTGTTCGTGGCAGGCAGGCAGAGCTCCTATATTTTGTTACCAGAAGCACCTATAGGACTTGTAGTGTGTTAGTGGCAGGCAGGCAGAGCTCCTATATTTTGTTACCAGAAGCACCTATAGGACTTGTAGTGTGTTCGTGGCAGGCAGGCAGAGCTCCTATATTTTGTTCCCAGAGGCACCTATAGGACTTGAAGTGTGTTAGTCCCATTACACACACAGAGCTATATTTTCTTCCCAGAAGCACCTATAGGACTTGAAGTGTGTTAGTCCCATTACACACACACACAGAGCTATATTTTCTTCCCAGAAGCACCTATAGGACTTGAAGTGTGTTAGTCCCATTACACACACAGAGCTATATTTTGTTCCCAGAAGCACCTATAGGACTTGAAGTGTGTTAGTCCCATCACACACACAGAGCTATATTTTGTTCCCAGAAGCACCTATATGACTTGAAGTGTGTTAGTCCCATTACACACACAGAGCTATATTTTGTTCCCAGAAGCACCTATAGGACTTGAAGTGTGTTAGTCCCATCACACACACAGAGCTATATTTTCTTCCCAGAAGCACCTATAGGACTTGAAGTGTGTTAGTCCCATTACACACACAGAGCTATATTTTGTTCCCAGAAGCACCTATAGGACTTGAAGTGTGTTAGTCCCATCACACACACAGAGCTATATTTTCTTCCCAGAAGCACCTATAGGACTTGAAGTGTGTTAGTCCCATCACACACACAGAGCTATATTTTGTTCCCAGAAGCACCTATAGGACTTGAAGTGTGTTAGTCCCATTACACACACAGAGCTATATTTTGTTCCCAGAAGCACCTATAGGACTTGAAGTGTGTTAGTCCCATTACACACACAGCTATATTTTCTTCCCAGAAGCACCTATAGGACTTGAAGTGTGTTAGTCCCATTACACACAAAGAGCTATACTTTGTTCCCAGAAGCACCTATAGGACTTGAAGTGTGTTAGTCCCATTACACACACAGAGCTATATTTTCTTCCCAGAAGCACCTATAGGACTTGAAGTGTGTTAGTCCCATCACACACACAGAGCTATATTTTGTTCCCAGAAGCACCTATAGGACTTGAAGTGTGTTAGTCCCATCACACACACAGAGCTATATTTTCTTCCCAGAAGCACCTATAGGACTTGAAGTGTGTTAGTCCCATCACACACACAGAGCTATATTTTGTTCCCAGAAGCACCTATAGGACTTGAAGTGCGTTAGTCCCATTACACACACAGAGCTATATTTTCTTCCCAGAAGCACCTATAGGACTTGAAGTGTGTTAGTCCCATTACACACACAGAGCTATATTTTGTTCCCAGAAGCACCTATAGGACTTGAAGTGTGTTAGTCCCATCACACACACAGAGCTATATTTTCTTCCCAGAAGCACCTATAGGACTTGAAGTGTGTTAGTCCCATTACACACACAGAGCTATATTTTGTTCCCAGAAGCACCTATAGGACTTGAAGTGTGTTAGTCCCATCACACACACAGAGCTATATTTTCTTCCCAGAAGCACCTATAGGACTTGAAGTGTGTTAGTCCCATCACACACACAGAGCTATATTTTGTTCCCAGAAGCACCTATAGGACTTGAAGTGTGTTAGTCCCATTACACACAAAGAGCTATACTTTGTTCCCAGAAGCACCTATAGGACTTGAAGTGTGTTAGTCCCATTACACACACAGAGCTATATTTTCTTCCCAGAAGCACCTATAGGACTTGAAGTGTGTTAGTCCCATCACACACACAGAGCTATATTTTGTTCCCAGAAGCACCTATAGGACTTGAAGTGTGTTAGTCCCATCACACACACAGAGCTATATTTTCTTCCCAGAAGCACCTATAGGACTTGAAGTGTGTTAGTCCCATCACACACACAGAGCTATATTTTGTTCCCAGAAGCACCTATAGGACTTGAAGTGTGTTAGTCCCATTACACACACAGAGCTATATTTTCTTCCCAGAAGCACCTATAGGACTTGAAGTGTGTTAGTCCCATCACACACACAGAGCTATATTTTCTTCCCAGAAGCACCTATAGGACTTGAAGTGTGTTAGTCCCATTACACACACAGAGCTATATTTTGTTCCCAGAAGCACCTATAGGACTTGAAGTGTGTTAGTCCCATCACACACACAGAGCTATATTTTCTTCCCAGAAGCACCTATAGGACTTGAAGTGTGTTAGTCCCATCACACACACAGAGCTATATTTTGTTCCCAGAAGCACCTATAGGACTTGAAGTGTGTTAGTCCCATTACACACACAGAGCTATATTTTGTTCCCAGAAGCACCTATAGGACTTGAAGTGTGTTAGTCCCATTACACACACAGAGCTATATTTTCTTCCCAGAAGCACCTATAGGACTTGAAGTGTGTTAGTCCCATTACACACAAAGAGCTATACTTTGTTCCCAGAAGCACCTATAGGACTTGAAGTGTGTTAGTCCCATTACACACACAGAGCTATATTTTCTTCCCAGAAGCACCTATAGGACTTGAAGTGTGTTAGTCCCATCACACACACAGAGCTATATTTTGTTCCCAGAAGCACCTATAGGACTTGAAGTGTGTTAGTCCCATTACACACACAGAGCTATATTTTCTTCCCAGAAGCACCTATAGGACTTGAAGTGTGTTAGTCCCATTACACACAAAGAGCTATACTTTGTTCCCAGAAGCACCTATAGGACTTGAAGTGTGTTAGTCCCATTACACACACAGAGCTATATTTTCTTCCCAGAAGCACCTATAGGACTTGAAGTGTGTTAGTCCCATCACACACACAGAGCTATATTTTGTTCCCAGAAGCACCTATAGGACTTGAAGTGTGTTAGTCCCATCACACACACAGAGCTATATTTTCTTCCCAGAAGCACCTATAGGACTTGAAGTGTGTTAGTCCCATCACACACACAGAGCTATATTTTGTTCCCAGAAGCACCTATAGGACTTGAAGTGTGTTAGTCCCATTACACACACAGAGCTATATTTTCTTCCCAGAAGCACCTATAGGACTTGAAGTGTGTTAGTCCCATTATACACACAGAGCTATATTTTCTTCCCAGAAGCACCTATAGGACTTGAAGTGTGTTAGTCCCATCACACACACAGAGCTATATTTTGTTCCCAGAAGCACCTATAGGACTTGAAGTGTGTTAGTCCCATTACACACACAGAGCTATATTTTCTTCCCAGAAGCACCTATAGGACTTGAAGTGTGTTAGTCCCATCACACACACAGAGCTATATTTTCTTCCCAGAAGCACCTATAGGACTTGAAGTGTGTTAGTCCCATCACACAGAGCTCCTCTATTTTCTTTGCAGAAGCACCCATAGGACTTCTAGTGTGTTAGTGGCATCACACAGAGCTCCTATATATTCTTCTCAGCAGCACCCACAGGACTTCTAGTGTGTTAGTGGCATCACACAGAGCTCCTCTATTTTCTTTGCATAAGCACCCACAGGACTTCTAGTGTGTTAGTGGCATCACACAGAGCTCCTCTATTTTCTTTGCATAAGCACCCACAGGACTTCTAGTGTGTTAGTGGCATCACACAGAGCTCCTATATATTCTTCTCAGCAGCACCCACAGGACTTCTAGTGTGTTAGTGGCATCACACAGAGCTCCTCTATTTTCTTTGCATAAGCACCCACAGGACTTCTAGTGTGTTAGTGGCATCACACAGAGCTCCTCTATTTTCTTTGCATAAGCACCCACAGGACTTCTAGTGTGTTAGTGGCATCACACAGAGCTCCTATATATTCTTCTCAGCAGCACCCACAGGACTTCTAGTGTGTTAGTGGCATCACACAGAGCTCCTCTATTTTCTTTGCATAAGCACCCACAGGACTTCTAGTGTGTTAGTGGCATCACACAGAGCTCCTCTATTTTCTTTGCAGAAGCACCCATAGGACTTCTAGTGTGTTAGTGGCATCACACAGAGCTCCTATATATTCTTCTCAGCAGCACCCACAGGACTTCTAGTGTGTTAGTGGCATCACACAGAGCTCCTCTATTTTCTTTGCATAAGCACCCACAGGACTTCTAGTGTGTTAGGGGCATCACACAGAGCTCCTCTATTTTCTTTGCATAAGCACCCACAGGACTTCTAGTGTGTTAGTGGCATCACACAGAGCTCCTCTATTTTCTTTGCAGAAGCACCCACAGGACTTCTAGTGTGTTAGTGGCATCACACAGAGCTCCTCTATTTTCTTTGCATAAGCACCCACAGGACTTCTAGTGTGTTAGTGGCATCACACAGAGCTCCTCTATTTTCTTTGCAGAAGCACCCATAGGACTTCTAGTGTGTTAGTGGCATCACACAGAGCTCCTATATATTCTTCTCAGCAGCACCCACAGGACTTCTAGTGTGTTAGTGGCATCACACAGAGCTCCTCTATTTTCTTTGCAGAAGCACCCACAGGACTTCTAGTGTGTTAGTGGCATCACACAGAGCTCCTCTATATTCTTTGCATAAGCACCCACAGGACTTCTAGTGTGTTAGTGGCATCACACAGAGCTCCTCTATTTTCTTTGCATAAGCACCCACAGGACTTCTAGTGTGTTAGTGGCATCACACAGAGCTCCTCTATTTTCTTTGCAGAAGCACCCACAGGACTTCTAGTGTGTTAGTGGCATCACACAGAGCTCCTCTATTTTCTTTGCAGAAGCACCCATAGGACTTCTAGTGTGTTAGTGGCATCACACAGAGCTCCTATATTTTCTTCTCAGCAGCACCCACAGGACTACCGACTACAATGGCTGGAAGACCGCCAAGGGGAGGCAGAGCGTGCAGAGCCAAGAACACAGGGCAGGCAGGCTCTGTTTCTAGTGGACGTGGCCGTGGACGTGGACGTGGTCGTGCATCGTCATCAGCACATGGCCATGGGACACGCGCGTCTTTGTTTTCGGCAGCTGGACATGTGGAGCCGCATCATGCTGAAGGCTTGGTAGAATGGATGACCAAGCCCTCCTCGTCCTCCTCATCCTCTCTCACCCAGGCTCAGGGTACTGACAGAGCATCATCAGCCACCCCTTCCCTAGACCCACCATGTCCTCCTGAGGAGTCCCCCGAACTCTTTGAGCACAGTGTTGGGTACATGCTCCAGGAGGATGCCCAACGATTCGAAGGCTCGGATGACGATACCCAGCTTGAGGAATCTGGCAGTACAGTTCCACCAGCTGCAGCTTACTGCCAGGTTTGCTCTAGTGGTGAAGAGGGAGGGGATGATGAGGTCACTGACTCCACGTGGGTGCCTCAAGGGAGAGAGGATGAGGAGGAGGACGAGGAGGAGGAGGATGCGGCGTCACATGTCCAACGAGGCAGGATGCCCCCTGGAGGCCAGGTAGAGGCCAGCACAGCAACTGTACAACACCGCAGAGCTCCGCCTGTGCAGGGCGCTGCCTCTGCACGTTATCAGAAAAGTTCTTTGGTGTGGGCCTTTTTTGAGACGAGTGCAGCAGATCGCACCACTGCTATTTGCAATATTTGTCTCAAGCGTATCTCGCGTGGCCAAAACATCAGCCGCTTGGGCACGACAAGCATGACCAGACATATGGCGACCTGCCATGCAGCTCGTTGGCAGGCACACATAAAAAGACCCACACCAAAGAACTAAGCGGACCTCTCCTTGCTCCTCCTCAGCTGGGATCTCCATCCCCACTACACCTTCAGTCCTCTCTGAAAGCTGCTCTGAGAGGACTGAAGGTGTAGAATTCGGTGTGTCACAACCAAGTACTTGCAGTACACCGACGTCCGAATGCAGCAGGCAAATTTCCCTGCCCCAGCTGCTGGACCGTAGAAAGAAGTACACTCCCAGCCATCCACATGCCCAGCGGTTGAATGCTAGCCTTGCTAAATTGCTAGCACTTCAACTGCTGCCTTTTCAGTTGGTAGACTCGGCCCCCTTCCGTGAGTTTGTTCAATGTGCGGTTCCTCAGTGGCAGGTTCCCAAACGCCACTTTTTCTCGCGGAAGGCGATTCCGTCTCTCTACCGGCATGTGGAGGGCAATGTCCATGCCTCGCTGGACAGGGCGGTCAGCGGTAAGGTGCATATTACCGCTGACTCATGGTCCAGCAGGCATGGACAGGGACGGTACCTTTCTTTCACGGCCCATTGGGTCACTCTATTGGCAGCTGGGAGGGATGCAGGACAAGGTGCAGTAGTGTTGGAGGTTGTTCCGCCACCACGCCTCCAAAACGCGACTACTGCTACTGGTTGTGACACACCTCTCTCCTCCACCCCCTCCTCTTCTTCTTCCTCCAGTGCTCTGTCCTTGGAACCAGCGGTGCTCCGTAGGCGTACAAGGGGCTACGCAAGTACGCAGGCAAAAAGATGCCATGCTGTGCTTGCGCTGGTGTGTTTGGGGGACAGGAGCCACACTGGGCCAGAGGTTCTGGCAGCTCTGCAGGGGCAGGCCGAGAGGTGGTTGACGCCACGTCAGCTTAAGCCAGGAATGGTCGTTTCTGACAATGGCACCAACCTCCTCTCCGCCCTGCGACAGGGGCAGCTCACCCATGTGCCCTGCATGGCTCACGTCCTCAACCTGGTGGTGCAGCGGTTCTTGGGCAGGTTCCCAGGCTTACAGGATGTCCTGAGGCAGGCCAGGAAAGTCTGTGTGCATTTCCGCCGATCTTATAATGCCAGTGCTCGGCTGACTGAGCTGCAAAAGGAGCTGAACCTGCCCAAGAACCGCCTAATATCTGACATGCCCACCAGGTGGAACTCAACGTTGGCCATGCTGCAGCGACTGCACACGCAGCAGAGGGCCATCAATGAGTACCTTTGCGACTACGGCACCAGGACAGGGTCAGGGGAGCTTGGTTTTTTTTCCCCACGTCAGTGGAGCATGATCAGGGATGCATGCACTGTCCTCTCACCATTTGAGGAGGCCACGAGGATGGTGAGCAGTGACAGTGCATGCATCAGTGACACTGTACCTCTTGTCCACCTGTTGGAGCATACGCTGCGTGGGATAATGGACAGGGCACTTGAGGCAGAACAGAGGCAGGAAGAGGAGGACTTCCTTGCCTCTCAAGGCCCCCTTTATCCGGACAGTGTTCCTTCTGTCCCACCCATCACACAGGAAGAGGATGAGGAGGAGGAGGAGGAGGAGGAGGAGGAGGAGGAGGAGGAGGAGGATTGTGTGAGCATGGAGGTGGAGCCTGGCACTCAGCATCAGCAGCAGCAGTCTTTTAGGGATGATGTACAGTCCCAACAAGCCAGTGGACTTGTACGTGGCTGGGAGGAGGTGGCTGGCGATCCTGTCATCCTCAGTGACCCAGAAGACTCCGGACCGAATGCCTCAGCTAACCTACGCTGCATGGCCTCCCTGATCCTGCAAAGCCTGCGGAAGGATCCTCGTGTTCTTCGGATCAAGGAGAGGGACCATTACTGGCTGGCCACTCTCCTTGATCCGCGGTACAAGGGTAAGGTTGCGGACCTTATCTTGCCGTCGCAGAGGGAGCAGAGGATGAGACATCTCAGGGAGGCCTTGCAGAAAGGTCTGTGCAACGCGTTCCCAGAAACTGGGAGGCTACAAACTCCTGGTCCTGGGCGACGAGTTGCTGAGGCTTCGGTCAGTGGCAGAAGGAGCGGTGGGGAAGGTGGACGTCTGACCGATGCGTTCAGACAATTTTTTAGTCCGCAGCCCCAAGGTATGATCGGTTCCAGCAACCATCGCCAGCGTCTGATATACATGGTGCAGGAATACCTTGGGGCAAGGTCAGACTTGGACACCTTTCCCACCGAAAATCCTCTGGCTTACTGGGTCCTGAGGATGGATCACTGGCCAGAGCTTGCACAGTATGCAATTGAGCTACTGGCCTGTCCTGCCTCCAGCGTTCTTTCCGAACGCACATTCAGTGCTGCTGGAGGATTTGTGACTGATCATAGGGTGCGCCTGTCCACCGCCTCGGTTGATCGACTGACATTCATCAAAATGAATCAGTCTTGGATCACCACCAGCTACCAGGCACCTGAGGCGGATATAACCGAATAATTTTTAATGTCACATCCCTTCAAGACTGCCTATGCTGATGCTGAGTGACTGTCCTCTTATGTTCACTGACTATCCTCTTCCTCCTCCTCAATGATCCATGCCACCACACCAGTGCCTAAGGCACAATTTTTCAGCCCCTGTTTAACAGGGGCGTGTACTTACAATTTTTTAAAATAATTCTTCGCAACACGTGTGACTGCTGTGCTCCAAGTACAGTCTCTGTGAGGGCCGTGTTGCAGTGTTGTGGCACCAGTGCCTAAGGCACAATTTTTCAGCCCCTGTTTAACAGGGGCGTGTACTTACAATTTTTTAAAAAAATGCTTCGCAACACGTGTGACTGCTGTGCTCCAAGTACAGTATCTGTGAGGGCCGGGTTGCAGTGTTGTGGCACCAGCACCAGTGCCTAAGGCACAATTTTTCAGCCCCTGTTTAACAGGGGCGTGTACTTACAATTTTTTAAAAAAAAATGCTTCGCAACACGTGTGACTGCTGTGCTCCAAGTACAGTATCTGTGAGGGCCGTGTTGCAGTGTTGTGGCACCAGTGCCTAAGGCACAATTTTTCAGCCCCTGTTTAACAGGGGCGTGTACTTACAATTTTTTAAAAAAATGCTTCGCAACACGTGTGACTGCTGTGCTCCAAGTACAGTATCTGTGAGGGCCGGGTTGCAGTGTTGTGGCACCAGCACCAGTGCCTAAGGCACAATTTTTCAGCCCCTGTTTAACAGGGGCGTGTACTTACAATTTTTTAAAAAAAAATGCTTCGCAACACGTGTGACTGCTGTGCTCCAAGTACAGTATCTGTGAGGGCCGGGTTGCAGTGTTGTGACACCAGCACCAGTGCCTAAGGCACAATTTTTCAGCCCCTGTTTAACAGGGGCGTGTACTTACAATTTTTTAAAAAAATGCTTCGCAACACGTGTGACTGCTGTGCTCCAAGTACAGTATCTGTGAGGGCCGGGTTGCAGTGTTGTGGCACCAGCACCAGTGCCTAAGGCACAATTTTTCAGCCCCTGTTTAACAGGGGCGTGTACTTACAATTTTTTTAAAAAAAAATGCTTCGCAACACGTGTGACTGCTGTGCTCCAAGTACAGTATCTGTGAGGGCCGTGTTGCAGTGTTGTGGCACCAGTGCCTAAGGCACAATTTTTCAGCCCCTGTTTAACAGGGGCGTGTACTTACAATTTTTTAAAAAAAATGCTTCGCAACACGTGTGACTGCTGTGCTCCAAGTACAGTATCTGTGAGGGCCGTGTTGCAGTGTTGTGGCACCAGTGCCTAAGGCACAATTTTTCAGCCCCTGTTTAACAGGGGCGTGTACTTACAATTTTTTAAAAAAATGCTTCGCAACACGTGTGACTGCTGTGCTCCAAGTACAGTATCTGTGAGGGCCGGGTTGCAGTGTTGTGGCACCAGCACCAGTGCCTAAGGCACAATTTTTCAGCCCCTGTTTAACAGGGGCGTGTACTTACAATTTTTTTAAAAAAATGCTTCGCAACACGTGTGACTGCTGTGCTCCAAGTACAGTATCTGTGAGGGCCGGGTTGCAGTGTTGTGGCACCAGCACCAGTGCCTAAGGCACAATTTTTCAGCCCCTGTTTAACAGGGGCGTGTACTTACAATTTTTTAAAAAAATGCTTCGCAACACGTGTGACTGCTGTGCTCCAAGTACAGTATCTGTGAGGGCCGGGTTGCAGTGTTGTGGCACCAGCACCAGTGCCTAAGGCACAATTTTTCAGCCCCTGTTTAACAGGGGCGTGTACTTACAATTTTTTAAAAAAAAATGCTTCGCAACACGTGTGACTGCTGTGCTCCAAGTACAGTATCTGTGAGGGCCGTGTTGCAGTGTTGTGGCACCAGTGCCTAAGGCACAATTTTTCAGCCCCTGTTTAACAGGGGCGTGTACTTACAATTTTTTAAAAAAATGCTTCGCAACACGTGTGACTGCTGTGCTCCAAGTACAGTATCTGTGAGGGCCGGGTTGCAGTGTTGTGGCACCAGCACCAGTGCCTAAGGCACAATTTTTCAGCCCCTGTTTAACAGGGGCGTGTACTTACAATTTTTTAAAAAAAATGCTTCGCAACACGTGTGACTGCTGTGCTCCAAGTACAGTATCTGTGAGGGCCGGGTTGCAGTGTTGTGGCACCAGCACCAGTGCCTAAGGCACAATTTTTCAGCCCCTGTTTAACAGGGGCGTGTACTTACAATTTTTTAAAAAAAATCTTCGCAACACGTGTGACTGCTGTGCTCCAAGTACAGTCTCTGTGAGGGGTTGCAGTGTTGTGGCACCAGCACCAGTGCCTAAGGCACAATTTTTCAGCCCCTGTTTAACAGGGGCGGGTAATTACAAATCTTGATCTAATAGTTCACAGCAGGGCCCATTCCTGCGCCCACCAAGAGTAACTATGAGGGCCTGCAGTCTTGTGGCAACACCGTCCACCACCACCGCCAAAGGCCCAATTTTTCTGCCCTGTTCATCAGGTGCTTGCAATTACAAATCTTGATCTAATAACTCACAGCAGGGCCCATTCCTGCGCCCACCAAGAGTAACTATGAGGGCCTACAGTCTTGTGGCAACACCGTCCACCACCACCGCCAAAGGCCCAATTTTTCTGCCCTGTTCATCAGGTGCTTGCAATTACAAATCTTGATCTAATAACTCACAGCAGGGCCCATTCCTGCGCCCACCAAGAGTAACTGTGAGAGCTTACAGTCTTGTGGCAAAACCGTCCACCACCACCACCACCCCCAATTTTTCTGCCCTGTTCAACAGGTGCATGCAATTACAAATCTTGATCTATTACCTCACAGCAGGGCCCATTCCTGTGCCCACCAGTCTTGTGGCTACACCAACATCTAATAGGGCAAATTTCTGCAGAGTATATACGCCAGGCCCCTACTTTCAAACATCCAACTTACAAACGACTCCTACTTGCAAATGGAAAGAGAAAACAGGAAGTGAGAGGAAATCTACCCCTAGGAAGGGAAATTCTATCCTGTTAGATTTAATTTGGGAAAAAGGTATCTCCTCTCTACTGATACTTTATCACCAATCCTTGTTTCAATTAAAACCCCACTTTTCCAAAAACATTTGTCATTGGGACGGAAAGTGAGGTGACATGTTCTGAACAGATGTGCAAAGACAGCAAATGTTACAGGGGTGATAACCCCTCCCTATGTTCTCCAAAAAGCTTAAAAATAGATTTTTTGGGATGGAGCTACACTTCATAATGTACCTGTTCAGATTCTACTTAAGATCAAACCTAAAGCCGCAAGTGGTTTTAAATGGCTTCTTTTTTTCCTTTACAAATGTCATTTTGTGCAAGGACAGTTCTAAACACGGGAAACACATGCCACTTCACAGGCATACTTTGGACACCCCCCAGGTACCATATTTAAAGGAAAATGTCACTTTTTTTTTTTCACTTTATGCATCATTAAAATGACTGCTCCCGAAAAAACGTTAGTTTTTAAAAGTTCTTTTTGCATTGATATATGTCCCCTGGGGCAGGACCCGGGTCCCCAAACCTGTTTTATGACATTAACATGCATATTGGCCGTTGTAATTAGCACTTTTGATTTCGAACGTTCGCGTCCATTATAACGTATAGGGTTCGAAAATTCGCACGAACTTTCGGTCCGTTCGAAGGTTCTGGTTCGAACCGAACCCGGGGGTGTTCGGCTCATCCCTACTCTCCAAATGAAAGGGAGGAGAGCGAGGTCTGGCAATATATATACATTACCTATAAAGTGACCCATAGGTGTGTCCCAGCAGCTCCTAAGGTGGGATTTAATGGTGGCTTGGAATGAGCTGTCTCACCCCGGTAGAGGCGGGAGACCCCCCTCCTCTCCGCCATCCCCTGGAAAACCAGGTAAACTGGACAGAGGACCATGGGAAACAACAGCCATAGGGCGGGCCGGACAGCCACAACACAGTCCCAGGATTGGAGGTGTATACACATAGGACATAGAAAAAGTATTCCAGCATCAGAAGAATACAGTGTTCATTGGTCACCTAGGAAATAAATATTTATCACATACCCAACGGTATCCCCCTCTGTGTTTACTGTCTTTTTAATCATATATATATATATATATATATATGTTTTTTCCAATAGACATTTGTGCTCTGTTTGTTAATAACCATTGAAGAAAGGCATCTAGCCAGAAATGTCCGGTCCATCAGAGATGTAATCAATGTCTGTATATGTATCAATTGTTTACTTCATATTTCTATGTCCATTGTGACAATTTTCATTATGTTCAACTTTATACAATAAATATATTTTTTGATACCATTGGTGTATTGGTCACTTCCAAAGTCCCATTTTCCTAAGGTGGTTTTCTTTTTCTACACATAGGACATATGCCCAGTTGTGTGAATAAATGTAAATGAATAAGTGAAGACGAGAATGCTGAAGGTTAAGAGAGCAAAAAAGGAAAAGTGACAAATAGAAAAATAATGTGACTCTGTGAATAAAGCTACAATGTATGCCCACAGTAACCATATGTTTAATATGTGTGTAACTGCACCCATGATTTCAATTGGGCGCATAATATGTGTCAGCAAAAGAGTGTGTATATATAAGAATGAAGGTGAATATAATTAAATGATGTGGACACATCCCTTTCATTTAGAGAGCATGGTATACCCTTTGATATTCTATTTACCCATTTATACATTTAACCTCGTAGCTAAATTCATGCATCCTACTCCTGATGATTGGCTGTAAACGCCACGAGTCTTCACTTCAAAATACATTGTAACAATAACATTGATGCAATCTATTTACAAAGTCTGTTTATACTGGAGCCACTTCCGGATCTCCTTCAACAGAGTCTGGGACCAAGATGAAGGCTAGAAACGCCTGGGGTTGATTTACTAAAACTGGAGAGTGCAAAATCTGGTGCAGCTCTGCATGGTAGCCAATCAGCTTCTAATGTCAGCTTGTTCAATTAAGCTTTGACAAAAAACTGGAAGCTAATTAGTTTCAATGCAGAGCTGCACCAGATCTTGCAATCTCCTGTTTTAGTAAACAAATCCCACTGTTTGCAGGCTTCATTTACACAGGGGCAAGGCTAGTATGCTTTTGCAAATCAGAGAACTAAGGATGCGGTTCCTGCTTCTATTAGCTAATCTACTGTCATAAAGTTATGTGAAACACATCAAAATATTGTGTAAAGCGGTATTTGTAAAAGGTGTTATGAGAAATACTTAAAGTGTAACTTTACCCATACAAACTTGATAAAAATAATGTTCTTTAGCAAGAAACATACAGTACATTTCACATTAATAATTATGCTACCAAAATCAGTGTGTGATCTAAATTGACTCCAGCATTGTTCCTGTTTCTTCTTGTTGGTGGCTGCAATTTTGCTGAAGCCCAGAGCCCCTGAGCAGCAGTAAATCTTTAGGCTTTTAGCAGTTTGGGCTCTACAAATTTGGCACAGTGCTTAAAAATACAGATCAGCTGAGCATGTGCAGAGCAGGGTGTGGCAGTCTATTACTGGATTTTAAACAGTATAGGCACTTTCTAATGTTTTACATAGCTATACCCGCAAAAGGGGCCAGCCTGAAGTGATCCAGCATTTTTTTGAACAAAATTCCACTTTAAAGGCCAATTTCCCCTTCCAAAAAACAAAACAACAACAGGAAGGAGCTTTAAGCATTGTAGAGCTCCAGGTTTAACTCAATGGGGGGTTGACGATGGAGATTTCAGTAAGACTCATGCAGAGTGCAATAGTCTGGAATGGCATCCTCTGCCCAGCTCTTCGGGAAGCGTTAACTAAAACATAGCAGAACATCCATAAACTTGCTTGTATTGTCATGGATGCTCAAGAGGTGCAGTGGTCAGGAACTGCACCCCCCGCCTAGCTCTAAGGGGAGCGTTCACTAAAACAGCAGAACAACCACCATAAACGTGCTTGTTTTATCGTGGATGCTCAGGCGGGATCCAAGCTGATCTGTGATTGGTTTTATAGGTAATTAGAAGACTCTGGACAGCCGCACTCCAAAACAAATTCAGTGCCTTTTTTCAAAAAAAACACAGGAACACTACAAAAAACATCACAGCAAGAAGCGACAACAGCTGATGCGTTTCACACTACAGGGAGTGCTTATTCATAGCTGAGAAACATGAGGGCAAGCAACACATAAATATGGTATTGCAATTTGACAGGGGGCGGAGCCAAGCAATGATTCAATTGAACAGTGAATACATCACCTGGTTACTAGCCCACCTAGTCCACCTGATTGTATTTAACAAGTGATGGCAGTTCTTAGTGTGAGTCAAACAAGAAAATCATTGTTTTGCAAAACCAAAACCTTGCTCAACATTTATTTTATGAGTCAAGTTATATGCATATATTTTAAAGAAACAAATAAGTATGAAGGTGAAAAGTGAAAACGGAGACTGTGAAAAAAATATATATATATATAATATGAAGGTGCATATTTAAGCATGGCCAAGGCGTCCATGGGGGTGTGTAAAATGAGTGAATAAATAAATAAAAATATATAATTGTCATAATTAAAATGTGATAAGTTTAGTCCAGCGAATATGTAAATATATATATGATATATCGTATATAAACCATTTGTGTATGTGCACAAATATAAATGTAAAAGTACAACAATGTGTGTATGCGAATATAAAAAAGCAATACAAAGATTAGACATGAGGGTGGGGCGTCTGAAAAAATGAGTAACAAAAAAAAAAAAGGGGGGGTCCATATGTCATGATGCATAAAACAGCAGCAGATATAATTATTAGGCGGCCTTATGTATGTGTACAGTACACATGAAAAAAAAAATTGTTTTTATAAAAATTGATTAAAAAAAAACAATTGAATATAATGTACACCATACATGTAAAGACATCTCCACATACAATGAGCAGGCCAAAGACTTTAAAAAAAAACACTAATGCTCAATTCAGTTCTATGAAACTCTGATGATATGTAACACAGCTTCTATGAGGTGATTGATTGTTAAAATAATATATATATATAACCACAACTGTCAATCATACTCCATGAAACTTTAGCAATGTATGTCTTGGCAACCATGAAATGGTTAACCATCATATATGTAGCAGAGGCAGAATGTGTTGAACGATCTCAGTGGTGTGCTGCAATCAAGCACGGTTAACACAATATCATGGCAATGAATTGTGCTCTGTGAAGCTCTAACGATGTGATCTTAGTGTCTATGGGATAGTTAAACATAAAAATGAAAGTAAAAATGTATAATTTTAAATCCCCGCTGACTAACATCGAGAGCCTTCATATAGAGAAACATGCATATGAAACCTGCATCATGAACAAAGAAAAACAAAGAAAAAATAAAAATATAAAAAAAGTTCATAAAAATAAACAAACAAAAAAATTGTTTTATACAGACGCATTGAACAAATAAAACCCACCAGATATGTATATACCGTCTAACATGTACATATGCATGATTATGACAAATATTAACCCTCATAGAAATAAAAACCATAGGATAAAACCAAATGCACGTAAAACATATAGGTATATATGCAAAAGTGCCTGATAAGCATTGATGCCGTCTGATCTCCACCAACTATATCTACAGAGATAGGGTCAAAAAACACACACTAGCATGAACATTCTGAGTGTATAGTAAAGGAATAATAAATATAAATGTAAAGACATATGACCCTTTAGTGGACACAAAAATATTATTATGCATCTGTCAATAGGACGGCAAAAATTGCTTACAAACCGCCTGGTATCAAGAGAGTGAGAAATCTTAATTCATTTTTATAAATACATCTCACTCATACATTTCTCTCAATACTAGAATTCTGTTAGGACTAAATTTCGAATGGGATGTTTCCCACTTTTACAAGTAAAGATGGTTGTTCGGTCATTTTCCCATTTCATTTAATCTTTTTTCTTTATTCATTTACCCATTACATCATTGCTTCTTCTGACATACCAATAGCATTATCTATTTCCTGACTGACTCCATGGCAGCCTACGTATGGGTTAATCCTGCCTCTCATACCTCATAGGACCCCACTCCCATAAATCTTTGCTCCTAATCAGAGACTGTGTTCCTTTTTTGTCCTCCTTCTTAAGGACTGAAGTAGTAGTTCTTACCTCAAGGAGTCGTTAATCCGGGTCTGGTTCCTGTTGCAGCTGCACACATGATGATGATTTGGTGTCTGGAGTCCATTAGCCCAGCTACTAGCAGGGTGGACATGGGGATGAAGAGCGTTGCCTGAAGAGCTTACTATCTAGCCACTGGCTGGAAAGCGGCAGTATGGCCATTCGTCCTAGCTACTAGCGGGAGGCCTTTTCCCTGAATAATCCCCCAGTGACGTGCCTGTGGACGGGAGCCAGGTCGGGTGGTCGGCGTGCTGGAGCGGTAACGTATGGCAGCCTGTTTTTGTTTGTTGTATGTACCATTTCCGGGTGTATGGCGGCTGGAGCGCATCTGCGTCCCAGACCGCCGCTTTCCTGTACTGCGCAGCCGCATAGTCTCGGTTGGGATCGAGGCTTGGTCGGTGCATGCGCAGTACAGATGAATGGCGGCGTTCTCGCATGGGCGCGAGCGCCGTGGGGGTGACGCTGACGGCGTTGTGACGTCATTCAGGCGGCAGATTTGAATGCCTGTCAGATTTAGACAGGCTTGCTGCTGCATTCAAACAAACGCTGTGACGCTGTTTTCTCTGCTTTACTGAGGTAAGAGGCTTGATGCCTTATCCCCTATTGATTTAACAGATGTCTATGCTATGCATAGGTAAAATGACTTTGGCAAATTGATTTATTTATTTAAAAAAATAAATAAATAAAATAAATGGATTTTAGTAAATGTTTTTTACTATGGATATTGTTGCAGCCTGTCCGAATTGTGACTATGGATGTTTCGTCGCCCCCTTGTGGCCAGCCTTTACGCCGCAGGTAGGGAGAAATTTGGTTTTCTTTCTGCTTGTGTTGGTTGGTATAGGGTATATTTTTAAGGGAATTTCTTTCTCCTTATTATCTATTTTAGCCCTTCTATTACGGATCTTCGTCCTTCAGCACGCAAAGATAATACACATTCTGGGTCAAGACATGACCGTTCTAGGTCCAGTTCTGGACGCCCTAAGTCCTCCTCCAGACACCACTCTGACAAGTCAAGGTCGGGGTCTCGGCACTATTCCCTCTATCATTCTGGTCGCTCGAAAAAAAGATCCTGTTGAGGATGTAGAGCGAAAGTGCCAGGAGATAAATCGCTATGCGATTTATGTTTCCCGAGCTGCAAAGAAAGGGATGCTAAAGACCGGCAAGTAGGGGCCTTGGTCAGGATGGGTGTTCAGGAATCCTTGAATAAATCAGATTCCGCCCATGCAGCTATACCTCCCTCTGCACCAACTTCAGTGGTTGAGGTGGAAGACCTTGAAGCTCCAGGTCCCTTCTGTGACAATTTCTCTTTCAGCGGATCTTCAGACAGCGAAGCTGAAGTGGAGGATCCCAGTGCAGGATTTGACTTTCCCAGGTCCCTCATCTGGTGAGGGCAGTGAAGGATGCACTGAGGTGGGAGGAGCCAGTGGAAGCACCCTCTAAACAGAGGAAATACGTTAAGCATCTTAAAAAAGAGTGCTCAAATTTCCTTTCCTGGGTGAACTGGGAGAATTTATCTCGATTTTGGAGCAAAGTGGAGAGAAAGAATTCTCTTATCTCTAAAGTGGCCAGAATGTATCCATTTAAAGGTGAGGAGGTTAAGCACCTGGAGTCTGCTCCTCTTATTGATGCCGCCTTGATGAGGCTGGTAAGACATGTCACGCTCCCACTGGAAGACACCATCTCTTTCAAGGATGGTCTTGAGAGGGAAATTGATACGGATTTGAAGCGTATATACATTACGGCTGGGACGGCCTGTAAGCCAGCATTGGCCTTGGCAGCATTATCCAAAGCAATGGAGTGTTAGACGGATGATATGGGTGCAACCTTGGGAAGTATGTCCGAAAAAGCCCTCAAGAGCTCTCCAATATGTGAGATGAAAAGGGCACGTGTCATGCGGTCTTCCATTACAGCTAAACAGCTTTATGGCTACTCCCTTGGGTGGCGGATCCGGCCTCTAAACAGGCCTGGTGCAAAATTCCCTTTGAGGGTTCTTCTGTTTTTTTGGAATAAGCTCGATTCAGCCATCACTCGTGCTACCGGCGGGAAGTCTGGATTCTTACCCCAGGACCGCCGTCTGTTTGCCCAGAAGAGAGTCCAGTCCAGGTCAGACCCGGAACGTGCTAGGGATGCACGGCGTTACAGACCGGGTCGGGAATTTAGGAGGAACTGGAGGAGAAACCAGCCTTCTGGTCAGAAGCCTTCAAAATCTACATCTTCTAGGGGCCGTGAAGCGGCAAAGTCTTTTTGATATAGCGCCTGTTTAGGCGGAGCAAGTAGGGTACTACGCTTCTGCCACGTCTGGGCAGCCTTGATACAAGACTACTGGGTCATAAAGACAGTCTCTCTAGGACATGCCTGGGTGTTCAACAATCCACCCATACATCGTTTTGTTCCCACAAGCCTTCCTTTGTCGGAAGAGAAGAGAGAGGTTCTATTGACCTACATGGACTCCCTTATCACCCAAGGTGCCGCCATTCCAGTCCCGTCCGAGGAAAAGTTTTAGGGATTTACTCCCCCCTCTTTATGATTCTCAAAAAGAGTGGTTCCTGGAGGCCGGTTATCGGCCTGACTTACCTAAACTAACTCCTTTATAAAAAAGGGAAAGTTCAAGATGGAGACATTGCTGACCTTTCGACAGACAGCGTACTTCCATGTACCAATAGTGAAGGACTTTAAAAAATATCTCCGATTTCCGGTGGGTCAAAAACACCTCCAATTCATATGTCTCCCGTTCGGGCTTACGACATCGCCGCAGGTGTTTTCCAAGCTCTTACTGGCGGTGGTCGCCTTGATCGGAGTCCGAGGTATTCGATTACACATTACCTTGACGACCTACTCCTACTGTCTCAGGACAGAAAACAACTACTGTCACACCGGGAGCAAGTCATATTTACCCTGACAGAATTCAGCTGGCTTTTGAATCAAGGAAAAAAGTCATCTGGAGCCAACCCAGTCCCTAGTTTTCCTAGGGGCACAGTTCAACACAGTAAAGAGCACGATCTCTCTTCCTCTAGAGAAGATTCCAGTGGTCCAGGACAGGATTCATCTGGCAATGTCAGCTCCTCTTCTCAGGTCCTCCGAGTGCCTCAGGATAATAGGCACCATGGTGGCAACAGCCCCCATGGTAAAGTGGGCGCAATGGAGAATGCGGCCCTTTCAGAAAGGATTCCTCCAACAATGGAATCCAAGTCTACAGGATCACTGGATCCGGATAACTCCCTCCATGCGGGAGAGTCTCCCTTGGTGGTTGCAACGAAGGAATCTTCTCAACTGCCATTCAATAGCTCCAGTTTCCTGGATAACAGTGACAACAGATGCCAGCAGCAGAGGCTGGGGTGCTCTGTCGGTCGGAGGTAGCCCAGGGCAGGTGGGATCTTCCTGCCCAGGGGGTGGTCTCGGACATATTGGAGATTTGAGCTGCCTTCCAGGCCCATCTGGTTTTTCTCCATCTGATATCGGGAGCCTGAGTCCTCATGAGATTGGACAATACGACGGCGGTGTCGTACATCAAAAGACAGGGGGCACTCGCAGTCTCTCCCTTTTGAAGGAAGTGAATCCAATTATGTCCTGGGCTCAGGCGAACTTGAAGGACCTGACGGCAGTATATCTTCCTGGGGTCCAAAAATGTCCAGGCGGATTTTCTGTCAAGAACCTCCTTGAACAATGAGTGGTCTCTCCACTCGGAAGTCTTCAACTGGATCCTGTCATTGGGAATGGTTCCAGAAGTGGACCTGTCTGCATCTTCTTGCAATGCCGAGATGAGGAATTATTATACCAGGTATCGCTGTCCCCAAGCCATGGGGTGGATGCTCTCACGGATCAGTGGAATTTCCACAAGACCTATGCCTCTCCACCAGTTCCGATCAGTCTTCGGTTCCTTTCGAGACTCAGACAGGAGACGCAGAGATAGTGGCGATCATCCCATACTGGCTCAATAGGCCATGGTTTCCGCTCCTGTTACAGTTGAGTTACCGGGACCCAGTTCCGCTTCCCTCCAAATCGGATCTTCTTCTATAGGGAACATCCCTTCATCCGGGTCCGTCCCATCTCCATCTGATGGTTGAGAGGAAGAGGCTGGAAGCATTAGGTTGTCCAAGTTCAGCAATTGCTACCCTGCTGAACGCTAGATGGCAAGGTACAAATAA
This sequence comes from Lithobates sylvaticus, assembly GCA_028564925.1. Taxonomy (NCBI): domain Eukaryota; kingdom Metazoa; phylum Chordata; class Amphibia; order Anura; family Ranidae; genus Lithobates; species Lithobates sylvaticus. Next base: position 208,564,933 of record CM053032.1, read on the forward strand.
AGTTTACCAGAGAATTTGGTCTAAGTTTATGGACTACGTCTCCCCTTCCGGGTGTTCCTGTAGTAATCCAGAAATAAAGGATGTACTAGGATTTCTCCAGACAAGGTTGGATCTCCCTTTGTCTGTAAACTCCCTGCGAGTTCAAGTTTCAGCAATATCTGCTTTTGCTGGTATTTCCTGGGCAAGGAATCCCCTTACCAGACAATTTTTCAGAGGAGTATCAAGGCTTAGGCCCCAGAGAAAACCAAGGTTCTCTAAATGGGATCTTTCTTGGGTGCTAGATTTTTTTCTCAGAAGATTCTTTCCAATGGATGGATGAACTATCCATGAAGGACATTTCCCTTAAAACAGCCTTTCTAGTGGCCATAACATTGGCTAAAAGAGTGTCGGAAATCAGTGCTCTAGGTTCCAAAGAGCCTTTCCTTACCTTCTTCCCTGATCGGGTAGTTCTGGTTCCAATGCTAGGATCAAATCCTAAAGTATCATCAGTGTTTCATGAGAACCAGGAAATTGTTCTCCCAACCTTTCAGTCAGAGGATTCTTCGACTAACCATCCCTTGGATGTCGGTGAGGTCTTGAAAAGCTACTTAGAAGCTACTGCACCTTTCAGAAGATCAGATCATCTGTTTGTCTACTTTTATGGAAAGAATAGAGGACTGCCTGCTTCCTCTAGAACTATTGCAAGTTGGATTGTCCAAGCTATCCAAAGGGCATATGCAACTAAAGGACTGGTTCCTCCAGAAACAGTGACTGCTCATTCTACCAGGAGTATGTCAACATCATGGGCGGCCTCCCGACACGTATCGGCGGAGGTGATCTGCAAAGCGGCCTCTTGGTCGTCAAACACTTTCATGAGGCATTATTGTGTTGAGCCAGCGGCTCTTTCCTCTGTTAATTTCGGTTTAAATGTTTTATCTGTTTGAACGGTGCCAATTAAACCTTCTTTTGTTGAACCAGCAATTTGTGCCCACCCGAGTCTGTATGGCTAGTTATTTCCCATACGTAGGCTGCCATGGAGTCAGTCAGGAAAACGGAAAATTTATATCAAATACTTACCGTAATTTTCCTTTCCTGATGGACTCCATGGCAGCCGGAGTCTCCCTCCCATTTGCTGGAGTAGGCTAAGTTATGGAACACAGTCTCTGATTGGGAGCAAAGATTTATGGGAGTGGGGTCCTATGAGGTATGAGAGGCGGGATTAACCCATACGTAGGCTGCCATGGAGTCCATCAGGAAAGGAAAATTACGGTAAGAATTTGATATAAATTTTCCGTTTTTGCTGCAGTACACATGTTTATCGTGTAGATAGACTTTTTCCTTATAGTTTTATTCATTTCCCCCCCATTTATGTACACACCATTAGGTGTATTAACTAGTAGCTCTTGTTAGCTGTTCTAATTACCATAAGGGGTGCTATATAGGAACATTTGGTAACATAGAGTTCTGCTTTAATCTTTTCCCGGTCCGGTTTGAGTGAGATGTATTTATAAAAATGAATTAGGATTTCTCACTCTCTTGATACCAGGCGGTTTGTAAGCAATTTTTGCTGTCCTATTGACAGATGCATACCGTATTTATCGGCGTATAACACGCACCGGCGTATAACACGCACCCCAAGTTTAGGAGGGAATTTTAAGGAAAAAAAGTTTTAGGAGAGAAGTTTAGGGAAAAAAAAAAATTTACATTTAAGCGTCATTTGCAGCTTGCCCAGCGTCATTTGCAGCTTGCCCAGCGTCATTTGCAGCTTGCCCAGCGTCATTTGCAGCCTTTCCCAGCGTCATTTGCAACCTGCCCGGCGTCATTTGTAGCTTGCCCGGCGTCATTTGCAGCCTTTCCCAGCGTCATTTGCAACCTGCCCAGCGTCATTTGCAGCTTGCCCAGCGTCATTTGCAGCTTGCCCAGCGTCATTTGCAGCTTGCCCAGCGTCATTTGCAGCTTTCCCAGCGTCATTTGCAGCCTTTCCCAGCGTCATTTGCAGCTTGCTAGTGTCATTTGCAGCTTGCTAGTGTCATTTGCAGTTCGCCATCGTTTAAATTTCCCGCCGCGAGAAATACCGCGCATGCGCGGCCGAAAAAGGCCGAAGTGCGGCCGAAAAAGGCCGAAGTGCGGCCGAAAAAGACCGAGCCGACTGTTCAGCTCCGCTCGGAGTCCCGCCTCCCTGCTGTTTCGGGAGCGAGCGCAGGGAGGCGGGACTACGAGCGGAGCTGAACAGCCGGCTTCGGTCTTTTTCGGCCGCGCTTCGGCTTTTTCCGGCCTTTTTCGGCCGCGGTTCAGCCTTTTTCGGCCGCGGTCGCCGATTTTTTTTTTTTTTTTTTTTTTTTTTTGGTATCGGCGTATAACACGCACCCACGACTTTCCCCCGATTTTAAGGGGGAAAAAGTGCGTGTTATACGCCGATAAATACGGTAATAATATTTTTGTGTCCACTAAAGAGTCATATGTCTTTACATTTATATTTATTATTCCTTTACTATACACTCAGAATGTTCATGCTAGTGTGTGTTTTTGTTGACCCTATCTCTGTAGATATAGTTGGTGGAGATCAGACGGCATCAATGCTTATCAGGCACTTTTGCATATATACCTATATGTTTTACGTGCATTTGGTTTTATCCTATGGTTTTTATTTCTATGCGGGTTAATATTTGTCATAATCATGCATATGTACAGGTTAGATCAGCCCTCAAAAATTCCACTCGCCTGCTCGCATTTTGCGAGTGGAATTTAGGGCAGGGCGAGTGAGAAGCAGGGGTGGACAAGGCTGACAGCTTCCAGGCGCCGCGGAACACAACCCAGCTCTGTAACACACAGCCTGCATCTCTGTGACACACAAGAGGAGGAGAGAGGGAGGGGAATGCAGCAGCCTCCGCTCAAAGCGGCCCCAGTTCAGTCCGGTCCTGCCGCTCTGTGTCCTCCAGCTGATCGCTTCTGGCAGAAGCGGTGCAGGCTTTTTTACAGGACATCAGAGCGGCGCGGGTAGGGGGTCAGAGAATCCCCCCTCCGTGCCGCTCTGATGTTCTGTAAAAAAAAAAACGCCTGCATCGCTGCCAGAAGCGATATAGGGTTGGATGTCTGCTTGAGCCACTACAAGATATTTTTGCGCAAAACTTTTTAACCTTTTTAAACTAATAAACACCAATTGAAATATATATATACACTATCAGGAGTTGCCTCTTTCTCTTTGATCTTCTTTTTTGAACCATCGCTGGTGAGGACCTTGGCAAGGACCCCGCTTACTACCATCCCACCGGGATCTTCCAACAAGGTGTTGGTAAGTGGACAAACTCATCTCAAACAACGCTCCAGTCTATGTGGCAGACTGCAACGTGCCTGCCATAGATCCGGTTTATCCGGCCCAAGCCTATCTGACTCACCACCGAGAGGTCTGTGAGTCCAACAGTTCCGGTAAGGGTATTCAGACCACTACAGATATATATAGAGATCAAGTTGTTTGAAAATCTAGAGCATCTACAGCGACACGTCTCATTCCCTGGGGACTATATGTATATGGTCGCATCACTTTGGTGGAGAGATACATTATGAAAATAGACTCTTCCCATTTTATCCATTGATCCTTGAATTAATCTTCTTATTTCTATACACTGTGATTTATAGCATAAGAGTCTGTTTGATGCTAACCCATTAACGCTGACCCTCACTTTGACCGTAATACTACAATTATGATATATTATGTCATCTTAGAACATTGAGAGGATTACTGTGCATATTTTTCACTGTGTTCACCCTTTGTTTAGTGTGATGTCTGGTAGGATGTCTTCTGGATACTGATCATCATTGAATACCATCCTCTTCTTTTTTGTGACAACCCCATAACAATTATACACTATATTATTTGATCCTCTGGAATTTCGAACTATCCATAGTGTATAATCTTCCACCGAACACCATGCTTTCATTATAGTGACAATATAACAATCACTATACACTATATCAGGTAATGCCCTGAAACTGCAAACTATCCATAGCGTATATCTGTTTTCACTTTGTGTATTTTTAGATTGATGCGAGATTTCACTATCTCTTGCCGCGCTTTTCAGAAAATTGCATGTTGTGTTACCATATATAAAAACTTACATTCTTCCACCTATGAGGACTGAGCACAGGCCTCCTTCAGCCAGAGGCTTTGTTCTTTTTCCTCCAGCCCAAACCAGTTTGACATCTTGCGATTCTTTAATCACATTTGGCTAGGATCACACCCCCAAGTGGGTGCTTTTGATAGCCATCTGCTGTAGAGGATCTTAAACTAGTCTTTACAATTTTTTGATCACTTGGGTTTTATTGTTTGCTTTACTGCTTTATTTGTTATTTTTCATTTCACTATTTTATAGTTATATCACCCTTCGGGGATTTGTTTACACATACCGGTGGAGCAGCTCCACTGGCACGTTCACTAAGGCCCCTTTCACACCAGGGCGGGGAGCCGCGGTGATTCGGCCGCTCGCGGTGCGGTGCGGTTTTAACCCCCCGCGAGCGGCCGAAAAGGGGTTAAACACCCCCCGCAGAGCGCCGCCGTAGCGGCGCTTTGCGGCGGTATTGCCGCGGTTTCACCGCGGTGTCCCATTCTATTCAATGGGAAGGAGCGGTGAACACACCGCTCCTATCCCGCTCCAAAGATGCTGCTAGCAGGACTTTTTTTGTCGTCCTGCTAGCGCACCGCTCCAGTGTGAAAGCCCGCCGGCTTTCACACTGGAGTTAAAGGGGCAGGATTTTTTCATGCGGTGAACAGGCGCTATTTTTAGCGCTGCACCGCATGAAAAACGCCCCGGTGTGAAAGGGGCCTTACGGTGATACTTACCAGATAAATTCCTGTTACACATGTTTGTCCACAGGCTTTTGCCTTCCTGTGTGGCTAGTTGTGAAAACAAGGGACACTTCTGATTACTTAAGCGCTGCACTTTTTCACCTTTATACTTTATACAATTCACGTCTAATTGTTGTGTCAGCCGCTAGAATGCATTTATGTTTGGCGCAGTATTTCTCCCCATATTTTTGTTTCTCTATATGAAGGCTCTCGATGTTAGTCAGCGGGGATTTCAAATTATACATTTTTACTTTCATTTTTATGTTTAACTATCCCATAGACACTAAGATCACATCGTTAGAGCTTCACAGAGCACAATTCATTGCCATGATATTGTGTTAACCGTGCTTGATTGCAGCACACCACTGAGATCGTTCAACACATTCTGCCTCTGCTACATATACGATGGTTAACCATTTCATGGTTGCCAAGACATACATTGCTAAAGTTTCATGGAGTATGATTGACCGTTGTGGTTATATATATGTTCTTTTAACAATCAATCACCTCATAGAAGCTATGTTACATATCATCAGAGTTTCATAGAACTGAATTGAGCATTAGTGTTTTTTTTCAACGTCTTTGGCCTGCTCATTGTATGTGGAGATGTCTTTACATGTATGGTGTACATTATATTCAATTGTTTTTTTTAATCGATTTTTATACACATACATAAGGCCACCTAATAATTATATCTGCTGCAGTTTTATGCATCATGACATACGGACTCCCCCCCACCACTTTTTTTTTTTCTTTAAGGGCTCTTTCACACGGACGGTCCGTATGTCCGTTTTTCATCCATCCGTTTTCGCATGAAAAACGGATATACATGTATCCCTATGGGATAGCGGGTGTCAGCGGATGAGCATCCGCTGACACCCGATCTCGTCCGTGTCCGCTATGGTCCGTTTCTGCAGACGGAGGAAACCCCTATTTTTCCATCCATCTGCAGAGCGGATTGGATGATGACGGACTCTACGGTCCGTCGTCACCCGATCTACCATAGGGGAGAGCGGCGCTGTGACAGGTCCGTCCCTGCACAGTGTGCAGAGATGGACCTGTCATCTTCCTGCTCAGTGGAGATCGCTCTGGCGATCCCCGCTGAGCAAGCGGATATCCACGGGGCGGATCTGCACTGATCCGCCCCATGTGAAGAGCCCTTACTCGTTTTTTGACGCCCCGCCCTCATCAAATAGATGTTGAGCAAGGTTTTGATTTTGCAAAACAATGATTTTCTTGTTTGACTCACACTGAGAGTCGCCAATCAGGTGGACTAGGTGGGCTAGTAACCAGGTGATGTATTCACTGTTCAATTGACTCATTGCTTGGCTCCGCCCCCTGTCAAATTGCAATACCATATTTATTTGTTGCTTGCCCTCATGTTTGTCAGCTATGAATAAGCACTCCCTGTAGTGTGAAACACGTCAGCTGTTGTTGTTTCTTTCTGTGATGCTATTTGTAGTGTTTCTGTGTTTTTTTTTTTTAAATAAAGGCACTGAATTTGTTTTGGAGTGCGGCCGTCCAGAGTCTTATAATTACCTACACTGTGTGCATGCTGTGGTCTACACCCAGATCTCTCTGCCTGGAGTAGCTATTTTTGTGTTCTCTGGATTTGCCTAGAGCGGTGGTGTTTCTCTTATGTGATTGGTTTTAGTTGTTTTTATGCACAGTTTACACCTATTGTGTGTAAGCAGGTTAGCCCCAAAATATATGCTAGCCTAGAAAGTCATTAGAGTTCCTTGTATTGTTCTTAAATCTTATGTACTGCTGCATTTCATGTTTTATCAATGTAAAGCTTGATTTATAAATATGTATACACTTTATGAAAACTCCACAATATTACACCATTTGGCCGATTTATAGATGTTTACACCAAAGATTCATAAAACTGTCACCCAGGATTCACATATTTTCCCACTTGAAACCAATTAGAAAATGTGTGAATGTTGGGTGAAAATTGTGTGATTCATGAGTAAAAACATAAAAAAAATAGACCCCTATGGTGCAATAAAATGATGAAATTTTACTGATGACTAGAAACTGGGATTTACACCTTAACTCATATATTGTTGTATATAAACAGGGCCGTTTTTTCCACTGGGCATCCTGGGCAGTTGCCCGGGGGCCCTACTTGTCTGGAGGGCCCCATCCAGGGCTGATCCTCAGCGCTGCAATCTGCTGCTTAAATTGACTGACTGCACTGGTTGCTCACTTCGCCGGCTGGCATCTAGCTAGCAACCAGTGACGTCAATCAGAAACCGCGGCCTCCCCAGCATTCATAGCGCACCACGGCTGCCCCAGTTACTAGTTAACAGGCTCCGCCCACCTCTGCCATGTTCTTCAGACAGAATGGAGAGGGAGCAAAAAGACGGCCCTTGATAGCTGGCGCTGCCTTGCTGCTGTGAGTGACACACTGTACTGCACCAGGCCAGCGGCCTCAAGTAAGTCTAACAATGTCTACTTAAGTAAGTTCAAGTTGTGCATCAAACACAGCCACTTTCTGTGCCCATCAAAGCTGCCACTGTGCCCATCAAAGCTGCCACTGTGCCCATCAAAGCTGCCACTGTGCCCATCAAAGCTGCCACTGTGCCCATCAAAGCTGCCACTGTGCCCATCAAAGCTGCCACTGTGCCCATCAAACGCAGCCACTGTGCCCACCAAACTCGTGTTGTATTGTCCAAACGTTTTAATTGTTTAACGTGTTAATGTTTAAACACTTATTTTGTTGGAAGTACCAATAAATATAGCCTTATTGATAATTTGCATTTTTATTCTTCTTTGATCGTGTAGACAGGGCCCCAGTGCACTGTATAGACCGGGGGCCTATAATGCTCTTAAGATGGCCCTGTACATAAATTGATCTTTCTTATTCCAATGCTTAAATCTTTTTGGTGCATTGTAGATGGGGTCAGAACACTGAGCTGAGCTCACAAGGTGCATAGCAGGTGAACCTGGATCTGGTGCAAAAAAAAATAAAAAATTCATTCATCATTTAGACTTTTTCATTGCAGCACCTATGAGAACATGCCTGGGGTGTTTGTTTTGTAGGATTTACTGTACACAAAGTTGTGTGCAAGGAGGGCAATAAGGAAGAAAGCATTGGCAGCAGATTAAGGACGACTATAGCCTGGATTCATTTGGCTGAAGCAATGGAATAAGGCACCTTTACTAGGTACAGAAGTTATCAGGAAGAGTTGTCAACAGAGTTTGATTTTCATCACAGGTGCTTGAACAGCACACAACATTTGATGCCTATAAGGCCCCTTTCACACATGCGGACTGTATGTCCGTTTTTCATCCATCTGTTTTTGGATGAAAAACGGACATACATGTACCCCTATTGGATAGCGGGTGTCAGTGGATGAGCATCCGATGACACCCGATATCGTCCGCCTCCGCTGTGGTCCGATTCTGCAGACGGAGGAAAACCCTATTTTTCCATCCGTCTGCAGTAGGGTTGCCACCTGTCCGGGATTCACCCGGACAGTACGGGTTTTGAATCATGTGCCTGTAACCCGGGCACATGATTCAGCTCAGAACAGGAAGAGACCATTCAGGCGGGGGGGTGACCATCGGCACATCTGTCACTGTGAGACAGCAGCAGTGGCATTGCTTTTAAATAAGTACACTGTGCCTGCAGTGTATACTGGAATCCAAAGCTCCTTTCTGTGTCCCCCCTTCCTCCAGTCTCCTGCACAGTCACAGTCTCAGGTAGGTAGTCACAATCGGGAGGTGGAGCTCACTGAAGCTCCTGGCGGGCTGGCCAGAGGAAGAGAGGAGGTGAGTTGAATTTTCTTTTTCCTGAAAAAAGTCTCCTAGGAAGCAAAGCTGCAAAGTTTAGGAGTATTTGTATTGCAGGTGACAGGAGAATCAGAGGAGATAGTGAGTGTATGGGGGAGGGGGGAGTGTGCAGCCCGATCACAGCTGACAGATACCTTCTGAGCAGCACACATGTCTATACAAACACCCACCAATCACAGACTAGATAATGTGAAAGTAATGTGTGACCATTCATGTAACCTGTATATATGTGATGAGTCTACACTTCTGATTGTACAGAGCTTGGATAACACAGGGTTATAATATATGAATTGTCATACATTACCTTCACATCATCTGTACAGTACATACAGAGTGCTGGATTATATATATATATATATATATATATATATATATATATATATATGTGTGCTTACAGTTTATAACAGATTGTTTTCATTGAATAGTACTGCTGTATGATTTATTGCTGTATACATTAGTAGATGAGTATAAAAGCTTTTTTTGATCATAAAAATTACCGTATTTATCGGAGTATAACACGCACCCCAAGTTTAAGAGGGCATTTTAAGGAAAAAAAGTTTTAGGAGGGAAGTTTAGGAAAAAAAAACACTTACATTTAAGCGTCATTTGCAGCTTGCCCAGTGTGATTTGCAGCTTGCCCAGCGTCATTTTCAGCTTGCCCAGCGTCATTTGCAGCTTGCCCAGTGTCATTTGCAGCTTGCCCAGCGTCATTTGCAGCTTGCCCAGTGTGATTTGCAGCTTGCCCAGTGTGATTTGCAGCTTGCCCAGTGTGATTTGCAGCTTGCCCAGTGTGATTTGCAGCTTGCCCAGTGTGATTTGCAGCTTGCCCAGTGTGATTTGCAGCTTGCCCAGTGTGATTTGCAGCTTGCCCAGTGTGATTTGCAGCTTGCCCAGTGTGATCTGCAGCTTGCCCAGTGTGATCTGCAGCTTGCCAGCGTCATTTCCATCTTTTCCACATTTAAAATTGCCGCCTAGAAGAGTGCGCGGCCGGAAAAGACCGAGCCGTCTGTTCGGCTCCTGCTCTCAGTCCCGCCTCCCTGCTGTTTCGGAAGCGAGCGCAGGGAGGCGGGACTGCGAGCAGAGCGGAACAGACAGATCGTTTTTTTTCCGGGGGCTCTCGTTTTTTTCGGCGGCGTTTTATTTTTTGGGCACTTTTTTTTGGGGTATCGGCGTATAACACGCACCCACGACTTTCCCCCGATTTTAAGGGGGAAAAAGTACCGTATTTATCTGACCACTTCTCAGCCCCCCCCAGCTTATATCACCCCCAAACCATTTTATACATCCTTTCCTTATCTTCCCAACATCACTCCCTGGTCACCCCACAGACACTGCAGAAAATCCCTAACCATTCTGCCCCCATCATCCCCTCCACACTCCTCTCCTGTGCATACTGCCCCCACCATCCCCTCCACACTCCATCCTGTGCATACTGCCCCCATCATCCCCTCCACACTCCTCTCCTGTGCATACTGCCCCTATCATCCCCTCCACACTCCTCTCCTGTGCATACTGCCCCCATCATACCCTCCACACTCCTCTCCTGTACATTCTGCCCCCATCATCCCCCTCCACACTCCTCTCCTGTGCATACTGCCCCCATCATCCCCTCCACACTCCTCTCCTGTGCATACTGCCCCCATCATCCCCTCCACACTCCTCTGCTGTGCATTCTGCCCCCATCATCCCCTCCACACTCCACTCCTGTACATTCTGCCCCCATCATCCCCTCCGCACTCCTCTCCTGTACATACTGCCCCCATCACCCCCTCCGCACTCCTCTCCTGTACATACTGTCCCCATCATACCATCTGCACTCCTCTCCTGTACATACTGTCCCCATCATCCCATCCGCACTCCTCTCCTGTACATACTGCCCCATCATCCCCTCTGCACTCCTCTCCTGTACATTCTGCCCCCATCATCCCCTCTGCACTCCTCTCCTGTACATACTGCCCCCATCATCCCCTCCGCACTCCTCTCCTGTACATACTGTCCCCATCATCCCCTTCACACTCCTTTCCTGTACATTCTGACCCATCATCCCCTTCACACTCCTCTCCTGTACATACTGCCCCCATCATCCCCTCCGCACTCCTCTCCTGTACATTCTGCCTCCATCATACCTTCCACACTCCTCTCCTGTACATACTGCCCCCATCATCCCCTCCGCACTCCTCTCCTGTACATTCTGCCTCCATCATACCTTCCACACTCCTCTCCTGCAGTATCAGATGTAAAGGGGAACAAAGGGGAACAAACCCTGTGCATTCAGATGTAAAGGGGAACGCTGCAGATTCAGAGGGGAAACTCTGATGTAAAGGGAGACTCTTGTGATTAATTCCATATGATTAGAAATGTTATTTAATTACAAAAATATAAGTATAGTGTATACTACATAACAAAATTGCTGTGCATTGCTCTGTACAGAGGAAATTAATTTAATGCACTACAAAAAAAAAAGTGTTCAGTTTTGGCTTGACGAAAAGGTGGCAACCCTAGTCTGCAGAGCGGATCGGATGAACACGGACAGATGGTCCGTGTATATCCGATCCCCCATAGGGGAGAGCGGAGATCTGACAGGGCGGTCCCTGCACAGTGACCGCCCTGTCATCTGCCGGCTCAGCGGGGATCAGCTGAGCGATCCCTGCCGAGCAGCGGATCAATACGGATCCATCCCGTGTGAAAGGGGCCTCAGACAATGGGGTTTATTTACTAAAACTGGAGAGTGCAAAATCTGGTGCAGCTGTGCATGGTAGCCAATCAGCTTCTAACTTCAGTTTGTTCAATTAACCACTTATTGACAGCCCGCCGTTGTTACACGTCGGTACTTTGAAGAGGTGTATCGTTGTTATGACAGCAGCTAGCTACCATAATCCCAGTATCCTCTTCATCAGCAGGCAGTTTGCTTCAAGATAAAAGCAGTCTCATCGGCACATTCGCCGCAAGATCACTTTTATCGGCGGCGGGAGAGGGCCCCCCTCCCACCACGCTCCGGTGCCTTCCGCGGCTTACCAGAGCTGCCGGTAGCGGCGATCGTGTCCTGTCTCCTGTTAGGTATGGAGCTGAGTGAGGGGAAGATGGCCCCCACCCAGCTCTATACCAATACAGGGCAGAAGCAACGTCAAAACTTCTGCCCATAGCTCTTAAAGCAAAATTTTTTATTTATTTTTTCTAACTACTTTTTTTTTTAATTGTATTTTAGTGTAAATATGAGATCTGAGGTCTTTTTGAGGTCCTGTCATGCTTTTTTTTCTATTACAAGGGATGTTTACATTCCTTGTAACAGGAATAAAAGTGACACAATTTTTTTTTTTTTAAAAGAACAGTGTAAAAACAAAAAAAAAAAAAAAAATTGTTAGAGTGAGTGCAATCATTCTAGCCCTAGACCTCCTCTGTAACTCAAAACATGCAACCTGTAGAATTTTTCAAATGTTGCACATGGAGATTTTTAAGGCCCCTTTCACACTGGGGCGGTTTGCAGGCGCTATTGCGCTAAAAATAGCGCCTGCAAACCGACCCGAAACAGCTGCTGCTGTGTCTTCAGTGTGAAAGCCCGAGTGCTTTCACACTGAAGCGGCGTGCTTGCAGGACGCTGGAAAATGTCCTGCAAGCCGCATCTTTGGCTCGCTATAGGAGCGGTATATTTACCGCTCCTATAGCGCCCGGTCCCATTGAAAACAATGGGGCAGCGCGCCAAACCCGCCCGCAAAACGCAGCTGCAGCGGTAGTTTGCGGGCGGTATTGACCCTTTTTCGGCCGCTCGCGGGGGGTAAAACGCCGGTAAAGCGCCGCTAAATATAGCGCCGCTTTACCGCCAGCGCCCCCACCGCTACAGTGTGAAAGTAGCCTAAGGGTAAAAGTTTGTCGCCATTCCACGAGTGGGCGCAGCTTTGAAGCGTGACATGTTGGGTATCAATTTACTCGGCGTAACATTCTCTTTCACTATATAAAAAAATTGTCTAACTTTACTATTGTCTTATTTTTTTATTCAAAAAAGTGTATTTTTTCCAAAAAAAAGTGCATTTGTAAGACCACTGCGCAAATATGGTGTGACAGAAAATATTGCAACAACCGCCATTTTATTCTCTAAGGTGGTAGAAAAAAATGTATAATGTTTGGGGGTTCTAAGTAATTTTCTAGTAAAAAAAAAAGTTTTTAACTTGTAAACAACAAATCTCAGAAAGAGGCTCGGTCCTTAAGTGGTTACATTTTGTGAATATTGAGCAAGAGCTTGGCATGCAATGACTTTCTGCATCCTATGATTATATGAGTTTGGTGCCTCTCTGTCCCCAGCACCTTGCCTGAGAGGATTTTAAAAACATGTGCACCTCATCCTTTTGGAATATATATACACTATATTGTCAAAAGTATTGGGATGCCTGCCTTTACATGCACATGAACTTTAATGGCATCCCAGTCTTAAGCCCCATACACACGGTCGGATTATCGCATGGATTCTGTCCGATCGGACAATGTTGTCGAAAAATCCGACCGTGTGTATGCACCATCGGACAGTGTACGTCGGATTGTCCGACGGACAAAGTCCTATCTCCTGCTGGTTCGATTTTTGGACAACAAAGTCCGATCACACCAAATCCGATCGTGTGTAGCGAATTCGGACGGACAAAGTGCTACGCATGCTCAGATCACATTACAAGACCAAAGCTATTGGCTACTAGCCTCTACGTAGTCCCGTCGTAGGCAACAAACGTCACCACGTTCAGAATGATCGGATTTTCTGACAACTTTGTCCGACCGCGTGTACGCAACACCAACATCGGACAAAGTACGACGGACAGGATCCGACCGACCTGGTCCGCGGATAATCCGCACGTGTGTATGGGGCTTTAGTCTGCAGGGTTCACTATTGAGTTGGCCCACCCAACCCAGGTGCGTATCTATAGGAATGTTTGAACATTCTTCCAAAGTGCATTTGTGAGGTCAGGCACTGATGTTGGATGAGAAGGCCTGGCTCGCATTCTCCGCTCTATATATATTTATATATTTTTTGGGGAAAAAAGCAGAAGTAATCAAATACCATCAAAAGAAGGCTCTATTTATGGGAAAAAAAGGACATCAATTTTGTTTGGGAGCCACGTTGCACGACCGCGCAATTGTCAGTTAAATTGACGCAGTGCCGAATCGCAAAAAGTGCTCTGGTCTTTGACCAGCCAAATGGTCTGGGGCTTAAGTGGTTAAGGGAACTGGCAAAAGTTCACAAGGTTAAATAAGGTGTGCAAATGGTGAAGCAGCTTCTTTAAACCCTATCCTGGGGTGTGTGCAGAAAGGTGTATGTAGAAAAGGGAACCATGTACATAATTCACACTGGAAACAGATAAAAACATGTTCACCTCTTAAAGTTGATTAGGTCTTCCTTCAAAAATGGATGAATGAGTGAAAAAGAAGAAAAAAAATTGAAAAATAATAATAGGTAAGGAGCAAAGGTAAGGGAAAAGTTAATTATGGCTAATAAGGTTAACTAGGGGATAACTAGGGTGGTAAATACAGAAAAAAAGAGAGACAATGTATCTGGGAATTTACATAAGGCATGTTTTTGTAAATGATACTATATGAAATACTACAGGCAATACATAATATAAACAGAATTCATGATTACGGGCAAGCTTGACTTGGTACCCTTGAGTGAAGACTCAATGCGTTTCATGGCGTTTACAGCCAATCATCAGGAGTAGGATGCATGAATTTCGCTACGAGGTCAAATTAATAAATGTGTAAATAGAATATCAAAGGGTATACCATGCTCTCCAAATGAAAGGGAGGAGAGCGAGGTCTGGCAATATATATACATTACCTATAAAGTGACCCATAGGTGTGTCCCAGCAGCTCCTAAGGTGGGATTTAATGGAAATTTAAACGTGTAAAATGTGTAAAAGACCCCCCTTCTCTCTGCCATCCCCTGGAAAACCAGGTAAACTGGACAGAGGACCATGGGAAACAACAGCCATAGGGCGGGCCGGACAGCCACAACACAGTCCCAGGATTGGAGGTGTATACACATAGGACATAGAAAAAGTATTCCAGCATCAGAAGAATACAGTGTTCATTGGTCACCTAGGAAATAAATATTTATCACATACCCAACGGTATCCCCCTCTGTGTTTACTGTCTTTTTAATCATATATATATATATATATATATGTTTTTTCCAATAGACATTTGTGCTCTGTTTGTTAATAACCATTGAAGAAAGGCATCTAGCCAGAAATGTCCGGTCCATCAGAGATGTAATCAATGTCTGTATATGTATCAATTGTTTACTTCATATTTCTATGTCCATTGTGACAATTTTCATTATGTTCAACTTTATACAATAAATATATTTTTTTATACCATTGGTGTATTGGTCACTTCCAAAGTCCCATTTTCCTAAGGTGGTTTTCTTTTTCTACACATAGGACATATGCCCAGTTGTGTGAATAAATGTAAATGAATAAGTGAAGACGAGAATGCTGAAGGTTAAGAGAGCAAAAAAGGAAAAAAAGTGACAAATAGAAAAATAATGTGACTCTGTGAATAAAGCTACAATGTATGCCCACAGTAACCATATGTTTAATATGTGTGTAACTGCACCCATGATTTCAATTGGGCGCATAATATGTGTCAGCAAAAGAGTGTGTATATATATATAAGAATGAAGGCGAATATAATTAAATGATGTGGACACATCCCTTTCATTTAGAGAGCATGGTATACCCTTTGATATTCTATTTACCCAATTATACATTTAACCTCGTAGCTAAATTCATGCATCCTACTCCTGATGATTGGCTGTAAACGCCACGAGTCTTCACTTCAAAATACATTGTAACAATAACATTGATGCAATCTATTTACAAAGTCTGTTTATACTGGAGCCACTTCCGGATCCCCTTCAACAGAGTCTGGGACCAAGATGAAGGCTAGAAACGCCTGGGGTTGATTTACTAAAACTGGAGAGTGCAAAATCTGGTGCAGCTCTGCATGGTAGCCAATCAGCTTCTAATGTCAGCTTGTTCAATTAAGCTTTGACAAAAAACTGGAAGCTAATTAGTTTCAATGCAGAGCTGCACCAGATCTTGCAATCTCCTGTTTTAGTAAACAAATCCCACTGTTTGCAGGCTTCATTTACACAGGGGCAAGGCTAGTATGCTTTTGCAAATCAGAGAACTAAGGATGCGGTTCCTGCTTCTATTAGCTAATCTACTGTCATAAAGTTATGTGAAACACATCAAACTATTGTGTAAAGCGGTATTTGTAAAAGGTGTTATGAGAAATACTTAAAGTGTAACTTTACCCATACAAACTTGATAAAAATAATGTTCTTTAGCAAGAAACATACAGTACATTTCACATTAATAATTATGCTACCAAAATCAGTGTGTGATCTAAATTGACTCCAGCATTGTTCCTGTTTCTTCTTGCTGGTGGCTGAAATTTTGCTGAAGCCCAGAGCCCCTGAGCAGCAGTAAATCTTTAGGCTTTCAGCAGTTTGGGCTCTACAAATTTGGCACAGTGCTTAAAAATACAGATCAGCTGAGCATGTTCAGAGCAGGGTGTGGCAGTCTATTAATGGATTTTAAACAGTATAGGCACTTTCTAATGTTTTACATAGCTATACCCGCAAAAGGGGCCAGCCTGAAGTGATCCAGCATTTTTTTGACCAAAATTCCACTTTAAAGGCCAATTTCCCCTTCCAAAAAACAAAACAACAACAGGAGGGAGCTTTAAGCATTGTAGAGCTCCAGGTTTAACTCAATGGGGGGTTGACGATGGAGATTGCAGTAAGACTCATGCAGAGTGCAATAGTCTGGAATGGCATCCTCTGCCCAGCTCTTCGGGAAGCGTTAACTAAAACATAGCAGAACATCCATAAACTTGCTTGTATTGTCATGGATGCTCAAGAGGTGCAGTGGTCAGGAACTGCACCCCCCGTCTAGCTCTAAGGGGAGCGTTCACTAAAACAGCAGAACAACCACCATAAACGTGCTTGTTTTATCGTGGATGCTCAGGCGGGATCCAAGCTGATCTGTGATTGGTTTTATAGGTAATAAGAAGACTCTGGACAGCAGCACTCCAAAACAAATTCAGTGCCTTTATTCAAAAAAACACAGGAACTCTACAAAAAACATCACAGCAAGAAGCGACAACAGCTGATGCGTTTCACACTACAGGGAGTGCTTATTCATAGCTGAGAAACATGAGGGCAAGCAACACATAAATATGGTATTGCAATTTGACAGGGGGCGGAGCCAAGCAATGATTCAATTGAACAGTGAATACATCACCTGGTTACTAGCCCACCTAGTCCACCTGATTGTATTTAACAAGTGATGGAGGCTCTTAGGTGTCCTTTTATTAAAGTGCGGTAAAATACCGCTATTCATTTCTCAGGCATTCTCAGGGGAGATCGCTCTCCCCTGAGTGCCTGTTTATGATTGTCTGTAGATCGCTTCTCATGTTGAGTTGAGAAGCGATCTACAAACGCCGGGAACTCCTCAGAATTTCTCCTCACACTGTAATCTCGCGAGATGTAGCGGGATTACAGTCTGAGGCGATTTAAAATACAAAAGTTAAACACTAATTAACACATTATTCCCCTACATATTAATAAAATAATAAAGTTAAATTCCCCCTACACAATATACATTAACCTAATTATTATAAAACATTGTTTTTTATCAATATTTAAATGTCACACATGTGCCTATTTAAATGTGAATGGTGTATAGTAAATTAATGTAATCCACATATGTAATGCAGCTATACACCATTCATATAAATGTAAAATACATTTATAATCATTAAAAAATAATTTTAATAAAGTATACAAGTATAAATATTTATTAATAAATTAAAATAAAATATATTTCATAATTGATAAATCCCTGTATAAGACCCCTTTCACACTGGGGCGGGAGTGGCGTCGGCGGTAAAGCAGCGCTTTATTTAGCGCTGCTTTACTGTGGTTTTAGCGGCGGTTTTCAGCCGCTAGCAGTGCAGTTTTAACCCCCGCTAACGGCAGAAAAAGGGGTAAAACCGCCCGCAAAGCACTGCTGCAGCGGCGCTTTGCCGGCGGTATTGCCGCGCTGTCCCATTGATTTCAATTTGAATTATGAATACACTGCTCCTTCACCGCTCCAAAGATGCTGCTAGCAGGACTTTTTTGACCGTCCTGCTAGCGCACCGCTCCAGTGTAAAAGCCCGCCAGCTTTCACACTGGAGTGAATGGGGCCGGTTTTTTCAGGCGGTGTACAGGCGCTATTTTTAGCGCTGTACTGCCTGAAAACTGCCCCAGTGTGAAAGGGGCCTAAAGTTCTAAAAATAGCGCCTGCAAAGCACCTTCAAACAGCCACGGGCTTTCACACTGGAGCGCTTGCAGGATGCTGAAAAATGTCCAAAAATGTGCAAGCCGCATCTTTGGAGCGCTGTAGGAGCTGTGTATTTACCGCTCCTAAAGCGCCTCTTTCCATTGAAAACAATGGGGCAGCGCTCCAAACCCCCCCTGCAAAGCGCCGCTGCAGTGGCGCTTTGCGGGCGGTTTTAACCCTATTTCAGTCATTAGCGGGGTAAAACTGCCCCGCTAGCGTTCGAAAAGCGCCGCTATAACGACGGTAAAGTGCCGCTAAATATAGCGCCGCTTTACCGCCAGCACGCCCAGCGCCTCAGTGTGAAAGTAGCCTAATGGAACATGCCATGGGTAAAACCATATTTCAGGGTTTACAAAATTACGTGCTGAGATAATCAGTGGAGAACATGTTTTCATCTGATTACCTCAGTTTCATACACAGGTAAAGACCTGAGATCAGCTGTGAGACTTGGGATCGCAGCTGATCTCAGTTTCATAAAAGGACACCTTAGGCCCCTTTCACACATGCGGACCGTATGTCCGTTTTTCATCCATCCGTTTTTGGATGAAAAACGGACATACATGCATGTCTATGGGGCAGCGGGTGTCAGCGGATGAGCATCCGCTGACACCCGCTATTGTCCGCCTCCGCAATTGTCCGGTTCTGCAGACGGAGGAAAATCCTATTTTTTGATCCGTCTGCAGAGCGGATCGGATGAACACGGACAGACGGTCCGTGTTCATCCGATCCTCCATAGAGGAGAGCGGAGAACTGACAGGGCGGTCCCTGCACGCTGTGCAGGGACCGCCCTGTCATCAGTCGGCTCAGCGGGGAACAGCTGTGTGATCCCTGCTGAGCAACGGATCTGCACGGGGCGGATCATTACGGATCCGCCCCGTGTGAAAGGACCCTTAGTGTGAGTCAAACAAGAAAATCATTGTTTTGCAAAACCAAAACCTTGCTCAACATCTATTTTATGAGGCAAGTTATATGCATATATTTTAAAGAAACAAATAAGTATCAAGGTGAAAAGTGAAAACGGAGACTGTGAAAAAAAAATATATATATATATAATATGAAGGTGCATATTTAAGCATGGCCAAGGCATCCATGGGGGTGTGTAAAATGAGTGAATAAATAAATAAAAATATATAATTGTCATAATTAAAATGTGATACGTTTAGTCCAGCGAATATGTAAATATATATATGATATATAGTATATAAACCATTTGTGTATGTGCACAAATATAAATGTAAAAGTACAACAATGTGTGTATGCGAATATAAAAAAGCAATACAAAGATTAGACATGAGGGTGGGGCGTCTGAAAAAATGAGTAAAAGAAGAACAAAAAAAAAAGGGGGGGGGGTCCATATGTCATGATGCATAAAACAGCAGCAGATATGTATGTGTACAGTACACATGAAAAAAATATTTGTTTTGTATAAAAAAAAAAAAAAAAAAAAACAATTGAATATAATGTACACCATACATGTAAAGACATCTCCACATACAATGAGCAGGCCAAAGACTTAAAAAAAAAAAACACTAATGCTCAATTCAGTTCTATGAAACTCTGATGATATGTAACATAGCTTCTATAAGGTGATTGATTGTTAAAAGAATATATATAGAACCACAACTGTCAATCATACTCCATGAAACTTTAGCAATGTATGTCTTGGCAACCATGAAATGGTTAACCATCGTATATGTAGCAGAGGCAGAATGTGTTGAACGATCTCAGTGGTGTGCAGCAATAAAGCACGGTTAACACAATATCATGGCAATGAATTGTGCTCTGTGAAGCTCTAACGATGTGATCTTAGTGTCTATGGGATAGTTAAACGTAAAAATGTATAATCTTAAATCCCCGCTGACTAACATCGAGAGCCTTCATATAGAGAAACATGCATATGAAACCTGCATCATGAACAAAGAAAAACAAAGAAAAAATAAAAATATAAAAAACGTTTATAAAAATAAACAAACAAAAATATTGTTTTATACAGACGCATTGAACAAATAAAACCCACCAGATATGTATATACCCTCTAACGTGTACATATGCATTGATGCCGTCTGATCTCCACCAAGTATATCTACAGAGATAGGGTCAAAAAACACACACTAGCATGAACATTCTGAGTGTATAGTAAAGGAATAATAAATATAAATGTAAAGACATATGACCCTTTAGTGGACACAAAAATATTATTATGTATCTGTCAATAGGACGGCAAAAATTGCTTACAAACCGCCTGGTATCAAGAGAGTGAGAAATCTTAATTCATTTTTATAAATACATCTCACTCATACATTTCTCTCAATACTAGAATTCTGTTAGGACTAAATTTCGAATGGGATGTTTCCCACTTTTACAAGTAAAAATGGTTGTTCGGTCATTTTCCCATTTCATTTAATCTTTTTTTCTTTATTCATTTACCCATTACATCATTGCTTCTTCTGACATACCAATAGCATTATCTATTTTGCTGCAGTACACATGTTTATCATACTTTATATCAGACTTTTTCCTTATAGTTTTATTCATTTCCTCCCATTTATGTACACACCATTAGGTGTATTAACTAGTAGCTCTTGTTAGCTGTTCTATTTACCATAGGGGGTGCTATATAGGAACATTTGGTAACATAGAGTTCTGCTTTAATCTTTTCCCGGCCCGGTTTGAGTGAGATGTATTTATAAAAATGAATTAGGATTTCTCACTCTCTTGATACCAGGCGGTTTGTAAGCAATTTTTGCCGTCCTATTGACAGATACATAATAATATTTTTGTGTCCACTAAAGGGTCATATGTCTTTACATTTATATTTATTATTCCTTTACTATACACTCAGAATGTTCATGCTAGTGTGTGTTTTTTGACCCTATCTCTGTAGATATCCTTGGTGGAGATCAGACGGCATCAATGCTTAGCAGGCACTTTTGCATATATACCTATATGTTTTACATGCATTTGGTTTTATCCTATGGTTTTTATTTCTATGAGGGTTAATATTTGTAATAATCATGCATATGTACATGTTAGACGGTATATACATATCTGGTGGGTTTTACCGTCTGTATAAAACAATATTTTTGTTTGTTTATTAACTTTTTTTATATTTTTTTTTTTCTGTTTTTCTTTGTTCATGATGCAGGTTTCATATGCATGTTTCCCTATATGAAGGCTCTCGATGTTAGTCAGCGGGGATTTCAAATTATACATTTTTACTTTCATTTTTATGTTTAACTATCCCATAGACACTAAGATCACATCGTTAGAGCTTCACAGAGCACAATTCATTGCCATGATATTGTGTTAACCGTGCTTGATTGCAGCACACTAGACATGTGCACAACAAAAAAAAATTTGTTTATTTTTGTTTCGTTTTTTTCGTTTCCGTTGATTCGTAACGATTCGTAAATTCGTAAGTCATCAGTGTTCATATTCGTAACGATTCGTAAATTTGTAAGTCGTCGGTATTCGTAACGATTCGTAAATTTGTAAGTTGTCGGTGTTCGTATTCGTAACGATTCGTATTTTCGTTAGAGTTATTTTTTCGTTGATTGGTTTTTCCGTTAGTTTTAGTTTTGTTTATTCGAAATTCGGAAGCATTCGTATTTATTCGTACATTCGTAACATTCGTAGATTCGTAATCGGAGCATAATTCATAATTTTATGTAATGTGTATGCTATTATTACATTTTAAGAGACACGGAAAATTACGAATCGAAAAAAAAAAGTTACGAATGTACGAATTTTTTCGTTCAATCCATTCGAGGCACGTTAAGCAGCGCCATTGTAAGGGACACAAAAAATTACCAATTCAACAAAAAAAAAGTTACGAATGTACAAATTTTTTCGTTCATTTTGATTTTCGTTGTTCCTGTTTTCGTTTTTCGGATTTTCTTCTTTCGTACATTCGTTGTTTCTAATTAGTTTTTTTCGGATTTTCGTTGTTTTTCGGATTCGTTCGATTCGAACGATTCGTTAAAATTTTTAGCGAATCGTTCGTTCATTCGTACGTTAACGAATGACCGAAAATAATGAAAAAAAACGAAAAACGAAAAAAAACGAAACAAATTGCACATGTCTACAGCACACCACTGAGATCGTTCAACACATTCTGCCTCTGATACATATACGATGGTAACCATTTCATGGTTGCCAAGACATACATTGCTAAAGTTTCATGGAGTATGATTGATCGTTGTGGTTATATATATATTCTTTTAACAATCAATCACCTCATAGAAGCTATGTTACATATCATCAGAGTTTCATAGAACTGAATTGAGTATTAGACCACTTTCACACTGAGGCGCTTTCACGCTAAAAACAGCGCCTAAAAAGCTCATGAAAACTTATTTCCATTAAAATCAATGAACGCTTTCACACTGGGGCAGTGTGCTGGCAGGGCTGTGAAAAACTCCCCTCTCCATTGAAATGAATGGAAAGCTCTTCAAAAGCGCCTGAAAAGCTCTTCAAAAGCGCTTAGTGTTTTTACTGGCAGTTTAGAAGCGCTTCAGTGTGAAAGTGGCCTTAGTGTTTTTTTCAACGTCTTTGGCCTGCTCATTGTATGTGGAGATGTCTTTACATGTATGGTGTACATTATATTCAATTGTTTTTTTTAATCGATTTTTATACACATACATAAGGCTGCCTAATAATTATATCTGATGCAGTTTTATGCATCATGACATACGGACTCCCCCCCACCATTTTTTTTTTCTTTAAGGGCTCTTTTACATGGACGGACCGTATGTCCGTTTTTCATCCATCCGTTTTCGGATGAAAAACGGACATACATGTATCCCTATGGGATAGCGGGTGTCAGCGGATGAGCATCCGCTGACACCCGATCTCGTCCGTGTCCGCTGTGGTCCGATTCTGCAGACGGAGGAAAACCCTATTTTTCCATCCGTCTGCAGAGCGGATTGGATGATGACGGACTCTACGGTCCGTCGTCACCCGATCTACCATAGGGGAGAGCGGCGCTGTGACAGAGACGGACCTGTCATCTTCCTGCTCAGCGGAGATCGCTCCGGCGATCCCCGCTGAGCAAGCGGATATCCATGGGGCGGATCTGCACTGATCCGCACCCTGTGAAAGAGCCCTTACTCGTTTTTTCAGACGCCCCGCCCTCATCAAATAGATGTTGAGCAAGGTTTTGGTTTTGCAAAACAATGATATTCTTGTTTGACTCACACTGAGAGCCGCCATCACTTGTTAAATACAATCAGGTGGACTAGGTGGGCTAGTAACCAGGTGATGTATTCACTGTTCAATTGAATCATCACTTGGCTCCGCCCCCTGTCAAATTGCAATACCATA
This sequence comes from Lithobates sylvaticus, assembly GCA_028564925.1. Lineage (NCBI taxonomy): Eukaryota > Metazoa > Chordata > Amphibia > Anura > Ranidae > Lithobates > Lithobates sylvaticus. The sequence continues at coordinate 208,588,249 of CM053032.1, forward strand.
TTTATTTGTTGCTTGCCCTCATGTTTGTCAGCTATGAATAAGCACTCCCTGTAGTGTGAAACACGTCAGCTGTTTCTTTCTGTGATGTTATTTGTAGTGTTTCTGTGGTTTTTTTTTTAATAAAGGCACTGAATTTGTTTTGGAGTGCGGCCGTCCAGAGTCCTCTAATTACCTACACTGTGTGCATGCTGTGGTCTACACCCAGATCTCTCTGCCTGGAGTAGCTATTTTTGTGTTCTCTGGATTTGCCTAGAGCGGTGGTGTTTCTCTTATGTGATTGGTTTTAGTTGTTTTTATGCACAGTTTACACCTATTGTGTGTAAGCAGGTTAGCCCCAAAATATATGCTAGCCTAGAAAGTCACTAGAGTCCCTCGTATTGTTCTTAAATCTTATGTACTGCTGCATTTCATGTTTTATCAATGTAAAGCTTGATTTATAAATATGTATACACTTTATGAAAACTCCACAATATTACACCATTTGGCCTATTTATAGATGTTTACACCAAAGATTCATAAAACTGTCACCCAGGATTCACATATTTTCCCACTTGAAACCAATTAGAAAATGTGTGAATTTTGGGTGAAAGTTGTGTGATTCATGAGTAAAAACATAAAAAATAGACCCCTATGGTGCAATAAAATGATGAAATGTTACTGATAACTAGAAACTGGGATTTACACCTTAACTCATATATTGTTGTACATAAATTGATCTTTCTTATTGCAATGCTTAAATCTTTTTGGTGCATTGTAGATGGGTCAGAACACTGAGCTGAGCTCACAAGGTGCATAGCAGGTGAACCTGGAACTGGTGCAAAAAACAAAACAAATTCATTCATCATTTAGACTTTTTCATTGCAGCACCTATGAGAACATGCCTGGGGTGTTTGTTTTGTAGGATTTACTGTACACAAAGTTGTGTGCAAGGAGGGCAATAAGGAAGAAAGCATTGGCAGCAGATTAAGGACGACTATAGCCTGGATTCATTTGGCTGAAGCAATGGAATAAGGCACCTTTACTAGGTACAGAAGTTATCAGGAAGAGTTGTCAACAGAGTTTGATTTTCATCACAGGTGCTTGAACAGCACACAACATTTGATGCCTATAAGGCCCCTTTCACACATGCGGACCGTATGTCCGTTTTTCATCCATCCGTTTTCGGATGAAAAACGGACATACATGTACCCCTATGGGATAGCGGGTGTCAGTGGATGAGCATCCGCTGACACCCGATATTGTCCGCCTCCGCTGTGGTTCGATTCTGCAGACGGAGGAAAACCCTATTTTTCCATCTGTCTGCAGAGCGGATCGGATGAACACGGACAGACAGACCGTGTTCATCCGATCCCCCATAGGGGAGAGCGGAGATCTGACAGGGCGGTCCCTGCACAGTGACCGCCCTGTCATCTGTCGACTCAGCGGGGATCAGCTGAGCGATCCCTGCTGAGCAGCGGATCTTCACTGAGCGGATCAATACGGATCCATCCCGTGTGAAAGGGGCCTCAGACAATGGGGTTGATTTACTAAAACTGGAGAGTGCAAAATCTGGTGCAGCTGTGCATGGTAGCCAATCAGCTTCTAACGTCAGTTTGTTCAATTAACCACTTATTTGAAGCCCGCCGTCGTTACACGTCGGTACTTTGAAGAGGTGTATCGTTGTTATGACAGCAGCTAGCTACCATAATCCTGGTATCCTCTTCATCAGCAGGAAGTTTGCTTCAAGATAAAAGTGGTCTCAGCGGCACATTTGCCGCATGATCACTTTTATCGACGGTGGGAGAGGGCCCCCCTCCCACCACGCTCCGGTGCCTTCCGCCTCTTACCAGAGCCGTCGGTATCGGCAATCGTGTCCTGTCTCCTGTTAGGTATGGAGCTGAGTGAGGGGAAGATGGCCCCCACCCAGCTCTATACCAATACAGGGCAGAAGCGACGTCAAAACTTCACTTCTGCCCATAGCTCTTAAAGCAACATTTTTTATTTATTTTTTCTAACTACTTTTTTTTGTATTGTATTTTAGTGTAAATATGAGATCTGAGGTCTTTTTGAGGTCCTGACATGCTTTTTTTTCTATTACAAGGGATGTTTACATTCCTTGTAATAGGAATAAAAGTGACACAATTTTTTTTTTTAAAAGAACAGTGTAAAAAAAAAAAGGTCCCACCCGCATATGAAAAACGGTGTTCAAATCACACAAATGTGGTATCACCGCGAACGTTAGAGTGAGTGCAATCATTCTAGCCCTAGACCTCCTCTGTAACTCAAAACATGCAACCTGTAGAATTTTTCAAACGTCGCACATGGAGATTTTTAAGGGTAAAACTTTGTCGCCATTCCACGAGTGGGCGCAACTTTGAAGCGTGACATGTTGGGTATCAATTTACTGGGCGTAACATTCTCTTTCACTATATAAAAAAAAAATTGTCTAACTTTACTATTGTCTTATTTTTTTATTCAAAAAAGTGTATTTTTTCCCAAAAAAGTGCGGTTGTAAGACCGCTGCGCAAATATGGTGTGACAGAAAATATTGCAACAACCGCCATTTTATTCTCTAAGGTGGTAGAAAAAAAATGTATAATGTTTAGGGGTTCTAAGTAATTTTCTAGCAAAAAAAAAGTTTTTAACTTGTAAACAACAAATCTCAGAAAGAGGCTCGGTCCTTAAGTGGTTACATTTTGTGAATATTGAGCAAGAGCTTGGCATGCAATGACTTTCTGCATCCTATGATTATATGAGTTTGGTGCCTCTCTGTCCCCAGCGCCTTGCCTGAGAGGATTTTAAAAACATGTGCACCTCATCCTTTTGGAATACATATACATATATATATATATATATATATATATATATATATATATATATATATATATATATATATATATATATATATACACTATATTGTCAAAAGTATTGGGATGCCTGCCTTTACATGCACATGAACTTTAATGGCATCCCAGTCTTAGTCTGCAGGGTTCACTATTGAGTTGGCCCATCCAACCCAGGTGCGTGTCTATAGGAATGTTTGACCATTCTTCCAAAGTGCATTTGTGAGGTCAGGCACTGATGTTGGATGAGAAGGCCTGGCTCGCATTCTCCGCTCTATATATATTTATATATTTTTTGGGGATATTTATTATAGCAAAATGTAAAAAATTATGTGTTTTTTTCAAAATTGCCACTCTATTTTTGTTTATAGTGCAAAAAAAAAAAAAACGCAGAAGTAATCAAATACCACTAAAAGAAGGCTCTATTTATGGGAAAAAAAGGACACCAATTTTGTTTGGGAGCCACGTTGCACGACCGCGCAATTGTCAGTTAAATTGACGCAGTGCCGAATCGCAAAAAAGTGCTCTGGTCTTTGGCCAGCCAAATGGTCTGGGGCTTAAGTGGTTAAGGGAACTGGCAAAAGTTCACAAGGTTAAATAAGGTGTGCAAATGGTGAAGCAGCTTCTTTAAACACTATCCTGGGGTGTGTGCAGAAAGGTGTATGCAGAAAAGGGAACCATGTACATAATTCACACTGGAAACAGATAAAAACACGTTCACCTCTTAAAGTTGATTAGGTCTTCCTTCAAAAATGGATGAATGAGTGAAAAAGAAGAAAAAAAAATAGAAAAATAATAATAGGTAAGGAGCAAAGGTAAGGGAAAAGTTAATTATGGCTAATAAGGTTAACTAGGGGATAACTAGGGTGGTAAATACAGAAAAAAAGAGAGACAATGTATTTGGGACTTTACATAAGGCATGTTTTTTGTAAATGATACTATATGAAATACTACAGGCAATACATAATATAAACAGAATTCCTGATTATGGGCAAGCTTGACTTGGTACCCTTGAGTGAAGACTCAATGCATTTCATGGCGTTTACAGCCAATCATCAGGAGTAGGATGCATGAATTTCGCTACGAGGTCAAATTAATAAATGTGTAAATAGAATATCAAAAGGGTATACCATGCTCTCCAAATGAAAGGGAGGAGAGCGAGGTCTGGCAATATATATACATTACCTATAAAGTGACCCATAGGTGTGTCCCAGCGGCTCCTAAGGTGGGATTTAATGGTGGCTTGGAATGAGCTGTCTCACCCCGGTAGAGGCGGGAGACCCCCCTCCTCTCCGCCATCCCCTGGAAAACCAGGTAAACTGGACAGAGGACCATGGGAAACAACAGCCATAGGGCGGGCCGGACAGCCACAACACAGTTCCAGGATTGGAGGTGTATACACATAGGACATAGAAAAAGTATTCTAGCATTAGAAGAATACAGTGTTCATTGGTCACCTAGGAAATAAATATTTATCACATCTGTTTGTTAATAACCATTGAAGAAAGGCATCTAGCCAGAAATGTCCGGTCCATCAGAGATGTAATCAATGTCTGTATATGTATCAATTGTTTACTTCATATTTGTAATATTTCATATTACAGAGATGTAATCAATGTCTGTATATGTATCAATTGTTTACTTCATATTTCTATGTCCATTGTGACAATTCATTATGTTCAACTTTATACAATAAATATATTTTTTTGATACCATTGGTGTATTGGTCACTTCCAAAGTCCCATTTTCCTAAGGTGGTTTTCTTTTTCTACACATAGGACATATGCCCAGTTGTGTGAATAAAATGGAAAATTGTATACTCACCTTTCCGTAATTTTCCTTTCCTGACGCACCCCATGGCAGCACACACATTGGGTTGTGACTCCGCCTCCACAACCTGATAGGACTGGTTAGCTATAAGATTCGAAGAGGAGTCCCCCGCTCCATTCTCAGTAACTATTACCTTAGAGGGGTGGGTTCTGTGTGCTGCCATGGGGTGCGTCAGGAAAGGAAAATTACGGAAAGGTGAGTATACAATTTTCCATTTTCCTGACGCACCATGGCAGCACACACATTGGGAAATAACTCGCTACATGGGTGGGTGCTTGCAAAAAAAGGATTTATTAACTTAAGCACAAGGTATGGATGTGTTCATTTGGATGATTGACTTTCCGAACTCGGCTGTGGTTAACTGAGCCGGGTCTATTCGGTAGTGAGCCATGAAGGTGGTTTTTGAGGTCCAGGTTGCTGCCCTGCAAATAGCCTCTGGAGAAACTTTACAATATGCCGCCCAGGAGGTCGCCACTGCTCTCGTCGAGTGGGCTCTCAATCCTTCTGGTATCGGGAGAAGTTGAATGGAGTATGCCTTCTTTATGATTTTTACTAACCAGGATGCTATCGTTCTTGAGGATGCTGCTTGGCCTCTTTTTGTGCCCTGTGGTATGATCAGGAGGCGCTCCGTTTTCCTAAATGTGCGGGTAATCTCCAGGTAGGCAGAGATGGCCGACTTAACGTCCAAGGGGTGAGGGTTCCCCTCACTGCTAAGTAGTACTGGGAGGCTAATTTCTGATCCAAAATGGAAGGTAGATGCCACCTTGGGCACAAATTGATCCGATGGTCTGAGGATGACTCTGTCTGGGTAAAGAATTAGGTGTGGTTCTTTAATTAATAGTGCCTGTAATTCCGAGACCCTCTTGGCTGACGTTATTGCTAGTAAAAATGATAATTTTAGAGTTAGGTTCCAAAGGGATACTGAATTCAAAGGAAAGAAAGGTTCTTTTGAGAGTGCTTCCAATACGATTGGCAGATCCCAGGTCGGGAAGATTGGTTTTCTGGGAGGCTTGATCTTCAAGCATGCTTTCTGGAATTGGACTACTAGAGGGTTTGAAGCCCATTTGACTCCTGTCATTGCGGACAGGGCAGAGACTTGGACCTTTAAGGTGCTAGAGCTTAGCCCCTTTTCTAGGCCTAGTTGCAGAAACTCAAGGATTTAAGACACTGAAGGGGATGTTGGGTCCCAGGATTGTTGGTGAGAAAAGGTGGAGAATTTTTCCCAGATTTTGTTGTATATGTCGTTGGTTGATTTTTTCCTGGCTTGCTGAAGTGTGGATACTACTCTAAGCGAGCACCCTTGATCCAACAACCTTTCCCTCTCAATTTCCATGCCGTCAGATGAAGACGTTCTGGGGATGGGTGTAAGAATTGACCCTGCGAGAGTAGGTCCGGGAACAGAGGCAGCGGAAGTGGCTCTTCTGTGTTGAGTTGCAGCACAGTCGCGAACCAAGGCCTCCTCGGCCAGAACGGCAATACTGCCACCACTGTGGATGTCGAGCTCCTCAATCTGGCCAGGAACCTGGCTATTAGGGGGACTGGCGGAAATATGTATCCTAACTGGAATTCCCAAGGGTGATGTAGGCAGTCGATCCCTGTTGCTGTAGGGTATGCTGTTCTTGCTAGAAAGCGGGAACACTTGCTGTTCTCTGGCGTTGCTGCTAGGTCTAAGTCTGGCGTTCCCCATCGACGTGTAAGCAGAGCGAAGGCCCGGTGACTCAGGGACCATTCGTTGTTTGATACAAACACGCGACTCAGGTCGTCCGCGAGTTGGTTGTGTGCCGCTGGTACATATATTGCCTTTAGATCCGCCAGATGGACCTGTGCCCATTCGAGTATGGGTCGGACCTCCTGCATGAGCGTATTGCTTCGGGTGCCTCCCTGTCTGTGGACGTAGTTCACTGCTACTGTGTTGTCCATTCGTAGAAGAACACTTTTCCCTGTAAGGAGATGTGCAAAGGTTCGCAGGGCTTGCCAGGCAGCCCTGAGCTCTAGGACGTTTGAGACTGTGCCCTGCGGTCGGAAGGCCCAACGGCCTTGTGCCCCTTGGTGTTGATAGTGTGCTCCCCACCCATGGAGGCTGGCATCCGATGTCACTATTTCTGGAAGTGGGGGTACAATATGACGGCAACGTGTCAAGTTGGAGGCTTGGGTCCACCACCGCGCAGAGTTCTTCACTGCTTGCGTAATCACTATTCGCTGGTTCATCGAATGTCCATTCCATTGTTTCAGGAACGAATTCTGGAGGGTCCTCGAATTCCACTGAGCCCACTGGATCATTAGGAAGGTGGATGATTATGACAAATATTAACCCTCATAGAAATAAAAACCATAGGATAAAACCAAATGCACGTAAAACATATAGGTATATATGCAAAAGTGCCTGCTAAGCATTGATGCCGTCTGATCTCCACCAACTATATCTACAGAGATAGGGTCAAAAAACACACACTAGCATGAACATTCTGAGTGTATAGTAAAGGAATAATAAATATAAATGTAAAGACATATGACCCTTTAGTGGACACAAAAATATTATTATGTATCTGTCAATAGGACGGCAAAAATTGCTTACAAACCGCCTGGTATCAAGAGAGTGAGAAATCTTAATTCATTTTTATAAATACATCTCACTCAAACCGGGCCGGGAAAAGATTAAAGCAGAACTCTATGTTACCAAATGTTCCTATATAGCACCCCCTATGGTAAATAGAACAGCTAACAAGAGCTAATGGTAAATACACCTAATGGTGTGTACATAAATGGGAGGAAATGAATAAAACTATAAGGAAAAAGTCTGATATAAAGTATGATAAACATGTGTACTGCAGCAAAATAGATAATGCTATTGGTATGTCAGAAGAAGCAATGATGTAATGGGTAAATGAATAAAGAAAAAAGATTAAATGAAATGGGAAAATGACCGAACAACCATTTTTACTTGTAAAAGTGGGAAACATCCCATTCGAAATTTAGTCCTAACAGAATTCTAGTATTGAGAGAAATGTATGAGTGAGATGTATTTATAAAAATGAATTAAGATTTCTCACTCTCTTGATACCAGGCGGTTTGTAAGCAATTTTTGCCGTCCTATTGACAGATACATAATAATATTTTTGTGTCCACTAAAGGGTCATATGTCTTTACATTTATATTTATTATTCCTTTACTATACACTCAGAATGTTCATGCTAGTGTGTGTTTTTTGACCCTATCTCTGTAGATATACTTGGTGGAGATCAGACGGCATCAATGCATATGTACATGTTAGAGGGTATATACATATCTGGTGGGTTTTATTTGTTCAATGCGTCTGTATAAAACAATATTTTTGTTTGTTTATTTTTATAAACGTTTTTTATATTTTTATTTTTTCTTTGTTCATGATGCAGGTTTCATATGCATGTTTCTCTATATGAAGGCTCTCGATGTTAGTCAGCGGGGATTTAAAATTATACATTTTTACGTTTAACTATCCCATAGACACTAAGATCACATCGTTAGAGCTTCACAGAGCACAATTCATTGCCATGATATCGTGTTAACCGTGCTTTATTGCTGCACACCACTGAGATCGTTCAACACATTCTGCCTCTGCTACATATACGATGGTTAACCATTTCATGGTTGCCAAGACATACATTGCTAAAGTTTCATGGAGTATGATTGACAGTTGTGGTTCTATATATATTCTTTTAACAATCAATCACCTTATAGAAGCTATGTTACATATCATCAGAGTTTCATAGAACTGAATTGAGCATTAGTGTTTTTTTTTTTTTAAGTCTTTGGCCTGCTCATTGTATGTGGAGATGTCTTTACATGTATGGTGTACATTATATTCAATTGTTTTTTTTTTTTAATTTTTATACAAAACAAATATTTTTTCCATGTGTACTGTACACATACATATCTGCTGCTGTTTTTTGCATCATGACATATGGACCCCCCCCCCTTTTTTTTGTTGTTCTTCTTTTACTCATTTTTTCAGACGCCCCACCCTCATGTCTAATCTTTGTATTGCTTTTTTATATTCGCATACACACATTGTTGTACTTTTACATTTATATTTGTGCACATACACAAATGGTTTATATACGATATATCATATATATATTTACATATTCGCTGGACTAAACGTATCACATTTTAATTATGACAATTATATATTTTTATTTATTTATTCACTCAATTTACACACCCCCATGGACGCCTTGGCCATGCTTAAATATGCACCTTCATATTATATATATATATATTTTTTTTTTCACAGTCTCCGTTTTCACTTTTCACCTTCATACTTATTTGTTTCTTTAAAATATATGCATATAACTTGCCTCATAAAATAGATGTTCAGCAAGGTTTTGGTTTTGCAAAACAATGATTTTCTTGTTTGACTCACACTAAGAACTGCCATCACTTGTTAAATACAATCAGGTGGACTAGGTGGGCTAGTAACCAGGTGATGTATTCACTGTTCAATTGAATCATAGCTTGGCTCCGCCCCCTGTCAAATTGCAATACCATATTTATGTGTTGCTTGCCCTCATGTTTGTCAGCTATGAATAAGCACTCCCTGTAGTGTGAAACGCATCAGCTGTTGTCGCTTCTTGCTGTGATGTTTTTTGTAGAGTTCCTGTGTTTTTTTGAATAAAGGCACTGAATTTGTTTTGGAGTGCGGCTGTCCAGAGTCTTCTTATTACCTATAAAACCAATTCCAGATCAGCTTGTATCCCGCCTGAGCATCCACGATAAAACAAGCAAGTTTATGGTGGTTGTTCTGCTGTTTTAGTGAACGCTCCCCTTAGAGCTAGGCGGGGGGTGCAGTTCCTGACCACTGCACCTCTTGAGCATCCATGACAATACAAGCAAGTTTATGGATGTTCTGCTATGTTTTAGTTAACGCTTCCCGAAGAGCTGGGCAGAGGATGCCATTCCAGACTATTGCACTCTGCATGAGTCTTAAAGCAATCTCCATCGTCAACCCCCCATTGAGTTAAACCTGGAGCTCTACAATGCTTAAAGCTCCCTCCTGTTGTTGTTTTGTTTTTTGGAAGGGGCAATTGGCCTTTAAAGTGGAATTTTGGTCAAAAAAATGCTGGATCACTTCAGGCTGGCCCCTTTTGCGGGTATAGCTATGTAAAACATTAGAAAGTGCCTATACTGTTTAAAATCCAGTAATAGACTGCCACACCCTGCTCTGCACATGCTCAGCTGATCTGTATTTTTAAGCACTGTGCCAAATTTGTAGAGCCCAAACTGCTGAAAGCCTAAAGATTTACTGCTGCTCAGGGGCTCTGGGCTTCAGCAAAATTGCAGCCACCAGCAAGAAGAAACAGGAACAATGCTGGAGGCAATTTAGATCACACACTGATTTTGGTAGCATAATTATTAATGTGAAATGTACTGTATGTTTCTTGCTAAAGAACATTATTTTTATCAAGTTTGTATGGGTAAAGTTATACTTTAAGTATTTCTCATAACACCTTTTACAAAGACTGCTTTACACAATAGTTTGATGTGTTTCACATAACTTTATGACAGTAGATTAGCTAATAGAAGCAGGAACCGCATCCTTAGTTCTCTGATTTGCAAAAGCATACTAGCCTTGCCCCTGTGTAAATGAAGCCTGCAAACAGTGGGATTCGTTTACTAAAACAGGAGATTGCAAGATCTGGTGCAGCTCTGCATTGAAACTAATTAGCTTCCAGTTTTTTTGTCAAAGCTTAATTGAACAAGCTGACATTAGAAGCTGATTGGCTACCATGCAGAGCTGCAACAGATTTTGCACTCTCCAGTTTTAGTAAATCAACCCCAGACGTTTCTAGCCTTCATCTTGGTCCCAGACTCTGTTGAAGGAGATCCGGAAGTGGCTCCAGTATAAACAGGCTTTGTAAATAGATTGCATCAATGTTATTGTTACAATGTATATTGAAGTGAAGACTCGTGGCGTTTACAGCCAATCATCAGGAGTAGGATGCATGAATTTAGCTACGAGGTTAAATGTATAAATGGGTAAATAGAATATCAAAGGGTATACCATGCTCTCTAAATGAAAGGGATGTGTCCACATCATTTAATTATATTCACCTTCATTCTTATATATACACACTCTTTTGCTGACACATATTATGCGCCCAATTGAAATCATGGGTGCAGTTACACACATATTAAACATATGGTTACTGTGGGCATACATTGTAGCTTTATTCACAGAGTCACATTATTTTTCTATTTGTCACTTTTCCTTTTTTTCTCTCTTAACCTTCAGCATTCTCGTCTTCACTTATTCATTTACATTTATTCACACAACTGGGCATATGTCCTATGTGTAGAAAAAGAAAACCACCTTAGGAAAATGGGAATTTGGAAGTGACCAATACACCAATGGTATAAAAAAATATATTTATTGTATAAAGTTGAACATAATGAAAATTGTCACAATGGACATAGAAATATGAAGTAAACAATTGACACATATACAGACATTGATTACATCTCTGATGGACCGGACATTTCTGGCTAGATGCCTTTCTTCAATGGTTATTAACAAACAGAGCACAAATGTCTATTGGAAAAAACATATATATATATATATATATATATATATATATATATATATATATATATATAAAATTAAAAAGACAGTAAACACAGAGGGGGATACCGTTGGGTATGTGATAAATATTTATTTCCTAGGTGACCAATGAACACTGTATTCTTCTGATGCTGGAATACTTTTTCAATGTCCTATGTGTATATGTTGTGGCTGTCCGGCCCGCCCTATGGCTGTTGTTTCCCATGGTCCTCTGTCCAGTTTACCTGGTTTTCCAGGGGATGGCAGAGAGAAGGGGGGTCTTTTACACATTTTACACGTTTAAATTTACACATTTATTAATTTAACCTCGTAGCTAAATTCATGCATCCTACTCCTGATGATTGGCTGTAAACACCATGAAACGCATTGAGTCTTCACTCAAGGGTCCCAAGTCAAGCTTGCCCATAATCATGAATTCTGTTTATATTATGTATTGCCTGTAGTATTTCATATAGTATCATTTACAAAAACATGCCTTATGTAAAGTCCCAGATACATTGTCTCTATTTTTCTCTGTATTTACCACCCTAGTTAACCCCTAGTTAACCTTATTAGCCATAATTAACTTTTCCCTTAACTTTGCTCTTACCTATTATTATTTTTCTATTCTTTTTTTTTTCTTTTTCACTCATTCATCTATTTTTGAAGGAAGACCTAATTGTGCTACTCAGTATCTTTAATTGGTGAGCTTGATTTTATCTATTCCAGTGTGAATTATGTACATGGTTCCCTTTTCTCCATACACCTTTCTGCACACATCCCAGGATAGGGTTTAAAGAAGCTGCTTCACCATTTGCACACCTTATTTAACCTTGGGAACTTTTGCCAATTCCCTCAAGTTAAACTCTGCCACAGAATATGGGTGCATATGCTACAAGTAATCCCTAGGCCTAGCAGCCTTGTCATATCACTGAAACGGACACTCCTCCATTGTCCTTCTGCATTGCAAGTGTAGCTGGCATGTTGTGCATTCTACCTTCTTGTGTGCAGTGACCTCACTAGGAAGGGTCTTTTTATGAGGGTATACATATTCCTGCACACAATGAGATACTTGCTAATTACTGCATGGGCTCAGGTAAATATGGAGTGGCTTTTGGATACCTATATTGGGGAGATTGTTCTCAAAGCAACAAATCTTAAAAATATTTTTTTCTGGGTGAACATTTTTAATAATGACCCTATGACAGGTGATATATCATATATCAGGTGATATATTTACCACCCAAATTATAAAAAACACTTTTTGTATGGCAAATTGTAAGAATAAAACTATGATATACTGTATATAAAACACTAATTGTATGGGAACCAAAAAGTTAAAATGCAGGTTATTTTTAGTATGCAAGACCAATCTTTGTGTACACAAACCAAAAAGAATATTTTGGGCTCCCATACTAGAATCCTATCCAGGCATGCCTGTATAACCAAGAAAGGGGAGAGAGCATGAGGCCTCCACCTCCTAACCATACCAGGCCACATGCCTCCAGTATTGGGAGGCTATAGTGCAAGGAGGGGCAACAATGGCTTACCACCCTTGCAAGGTACTTTGTTCCCATGCTGAAAGAACAAGGGCCTCTTCTCCACATCCTGTCCCCCAAAAGGGATGTAAGGGACTTCATATTAAGGGAACCACCAGGTATATCCAGCCCTTGCCCCTACATGAATTAGTATGAGGTAAATAGTACTTCATGTTACTCTTTCACATACAATGTAAGGAGTAAATAAAAACACCCACACTGTGAAAGCAGTCCTTTATTTTAAAATATCCCTACTTCTAATGGGAATCATGTTGTCTAGTGATGTAGATCCTTGTCACTCACAATGACCTGCAACCTGACTATGCTTTCACTGCTGGCTGATGATGTTTCCTAGCAATCACGATGACCTGCCACCACAAAATGCCAGATCTCTGTCTAACTCCTGTTTACATAGGCAGAGCTTTGTTCTGTGTTCCTCCTTGTCAGTCATTGGGTGCATCTATTGGCCGGCACCCACTGATCAGCTTGTGCTATGTCCAATCACAGCACAGCCGCGGCGCACCCTGCCTTGAAGTGATGGATCATGTCCTAGGTAGAGGAGAGCCACTCTGCTGCCGTACTCATTCACGAGTCGGTGGGCAAGTGGTTAAACGAATAAAAATAATTTAGCTGGACAAACAGTTTACGGTCTTTTACACACTTTTCAAATTGACACTGCCAGGTGCCACACAGAGAGGTCACTAGGGAGACCCCATTCAAATTTTTCTGAGACCCCGTGAATTGTAGTTATGCCCCTAAGTATTAGTACAATTGAAGCTAACCCCTTTAAAAGCCACCCAATTCTAAAGGGCATGTGATATCAGCATGACAAGGGGGGGGCTAGCTCGCTACCCCCTTACTATGAATATACTAGACCAGATGCCTGGTGTCCCAGGCTGTCGGGCCAGGAAGTGATGGGGAATGTTACCAATGGAGACACAGACAAAAGCACAATTCTAGTAGTATGAGGATGTTTTTATTGCTGTCTGTTTCTTCTTGTCTTGGTAACCACCTTACACACTTTTTCTTGTACAGACATCCCAAGCACAGAAGGTGAAATATTATCTCCTCAAAGGGGTCACCATGTAGGTGGGGCCTAAGCCCAAGGTACCCAATCAGGGAGAGACCCAGGGGCGGGCTGGGCCGAGGGGCAGGGTGGAAATTTCCCCCCAGGCTGCTCTAACATAAGCACATAATGGCCGGCGGCCGCTGGCTCACAATTTATTTATCTTTTTCTGGAGAAAGTCGGGTCAGAGGGAGGAGCGCCGAAGCTCAAGTGGCACTCACTTATGTAGTAGGGGCCGCTTTGTTCCCGCAGCCCCGCACCTCCCGCCGCTAGCGCTTGCACTAATCCACTGACAGAGTGAGAGCCAACCTGTCAGCTCATGTGGGGGGATTTCCCCCCTCCCTCTCCGCCGAACACTGCAGCATGTGTGAGCTCCGGTCACGGAGCTCGGCCGCCCACTCTGTACCCTCCCCTGCTTCCTCATTGGTAGAGGGAGGGAGCCCATCAGCCAGGCCTCCAGCAGCTGCAAAGCATCATGGGACATGTAGTCCCTATCGCCAGAGGCCCAATAGCAATTCCTGGGCGCAAAAAATTCCCCAGCCTGCCCACAGGAGGACGGATGAGAGGCAGCAGGGAAGCAGACTGTCACACCATGAGGCGTGAGGACAGAGCAGAGATAATGTAAGTTTTTATGGTGAATGTGTTTTTTTTTTATTAAAAAGAAAGGTCTTACACTATGAATATTTCTCTCTTCCTTCCCATTGTTTCAAGCTGGGAGCTTATATTATTAACCCCTTCATGCCTAAACCTTTTTTTGACAGTATTTTTATTAGAAAATGACTAAGAACGCCCAAACATTATACACATATATATATATATATATATATATATATATTTTTTTTTTTTTTTTTTTTTCAAAAACATTTTATTGAGTTTTAACAAGTTGTAACAAGATAACAGCACATCAAGGATAAGCAAGACCGTACAAAATGTAAACACATGTGTGACCCAGGCTACGCAGTAACCCGAGTATCCAGGCAAATGTGATAAGAGTATTAACAGGTAAATAAGGCAGGGAAAACAATGTCATGAAAGCATTCATGAAAAGAAAAAAAAAAAAGAAGGACAGGAGAGAGAGAATGGCCTATGCATTGCAGAAAACAGAGTTAAGGCTGTCTAGGAGGCCAAGGAAGAATGTTAAGTAGAGAAACCTAAAGTAGACAAAACAGGATAAGTAGGGGGGAAGCATACATATCTGACCGTCTAAGGCAGTCCCCACCCCCATGCACCCCTCTCGGGATATAGCTGTGAATGGGGGGGGGGTCGAGATTGCGGAGAACCGTAGTGTAAGGAGAGACGGTTTAGTACATCTAATCAGTGGATCATAAGGGGGATGAAAATTTACAAAAGAGGGGGAGGACAGGGGGACCAGTGACAGCCAGGGGAGAGAAATACACCCATCACTAAGAGGGGCAGCCGGAAGTACGGTATGTAGGGCCGATCAGGGGATATTCTAGGCTACACCAAGAATAGATTAGTGAGGAAGGGAACGGTCAGCAGGGGCACTGCTCGGAGCGGTGAGTTTTATAATGGAGCCAGTAGGACCATGTGGAAGAAAATTTAGTGGGGTTGTCGTGTGCTTGACAGATTAGTTGTTCCATTTCCGCTATTTTGTCAACCTGACGGATCCAATCGTCAACTGTAGGAGGGGCATCCTTCCTCCAGAAAAGAGGGATGCAGAGGTTGGCGGCATTTATGAGGTGTAGGGAAAGAGATCCTTTATAGGAACGGAGGGGTGCGGAGGTGTGGTGCAAAAGGTAGTGTTCAGGTGAAAAGCTCGGAGTGTGAGTGGTAATGTGGGAGATCTGTTGGTGGATAGTGGACCAGAATGGTTGAATGAGAGGGCATTCCCACCAGATGTGGAGCAGGGTGCCGCGCGCTGCGTGACACCTCCAGCATGTGGGGGGGATCGCCGGATGGAAGCGGTGGATCCTATCGGGGGTTCTGTACCACTTGGAGAACAGTTTGTACCTGTTCTCTTGTGTGGAGACGTTGATCGAGCCCTTATGCATGAGTGAAAAAATGCATTCCCATTCAGCCAGGGTGAGATCAATGGAGAGGTCAAATTCCCATTGCTTAACCAATTTGTCGTCTTTAACCTGATAGTGAGAGAATAAGAGCGCGTAGATAGTAGAAATTAGGTGTCTCGGGGGTTCCGTGCTATTGCACAGGAGTTCAAACGGGGAATAATCTCTATGCCAAATCGAAGAGGGTGTGGATGCGTTGAAAAAGTGTCTCAGTTGGAAATACTTGTAGAGGGGAATGTGGAAGTCAGGGAGAGCTGTAGTCAATGAGTGATGTGGAAGAAACGTCCCCTCAGAGAAGAAGTTACGTGCCCTGACGGGTGAAGAGCGTATACCCGTGGAGGATCTTGCAAACGCAGACCCGGGGGGAAGTCCGGGTTATCGTTTAAAGGGGTCATGGGGCCAGGAGACGGAGTAAGCGAGAGTGATTTACAGGACTTTTTGAAGGTCGACAACGTGGCACCTATAAGCGGATGCGAAGAGTAGGCTAGGGGCCAAGATTTGCATTGAATCCATGGTAAGGTGGATAGCGTTAGGGTAGCAAATGAGTCTTCCAACTGTATCCAGTCTTTGGTGAGGCGGTGCGTGTGCCAGTCCACTATCCTGGTTAAGTGGCATGCCCAGTGGTACAGTTGGAGGTCAGGAAGACCAAGACCTCCAAGTAGCTTGGGTAGAACCATTCGATCCCAACTGCGTGCGAGGGGTCTTGGAAGCCCAAAGAAAATGTCTACAGATCCGTTTGTAGGATTGGAAGAAGGAGGCCGGGAGCTTTATGGGAACCGCTTGGAGAAGATAGAGGAATCTGGGTAGGACGTTCATTTTTAATATGGCAATTCTACCCAGCCAGGAGAAGGAGCCGAAGTGCCACTTTTACAGGTCGCCTTGGATGGCAAGGAGCAGAGGGGAGAAGTTGCTGGTGAAGAGATCGCGTAGGTGAGTAGGAATTTTAATACCCAGGTATGAAATCGCATGAGATTCCCACCCAAACGGGAAGTTGTGGCGACATTGTTCGACCGTAGCATTCGGTAAGGAAATGTTCAGCGCCTTGGATTTTTCGAAATTTATTTTGAGATTGGACAAACGTTTAAATAGAGAAAAGTCCGCAAGCAAATTAGGGATGGAAGTGATGGGATCGGATAAAAAAAGCAATATGTCGTCCGCGTAAGCGGCTACTTTATATTGTTTGCAAGCTATATCTATGCCTTTAATGGCGGGGTTGTCTCTCAATTTGCGGAGCATGGGTTCCATGGTTAAAACGAATATTAAGGGGGATAGAGGGCACCCCTGACGGGTCCCATTGGACACGGAGAAGGCGTCCGACAGGCAGCCGTTGATTCTGACCCTGGCTGTCGGAGAGGAGTATAAAGCCATGATCATGGTTAGAAGACGGGGTGGAAGGCCAAGGGCCTGAAGAGTGGCTTCCATATAGTCCCATGCCACCCTGTCAAACACCTTTTCCGCGTCCAGGGAGAGAAAAAACCCTTGTGTGGCGGTAGTCGTCAACCACTGGTGGATGTTCAGGGCTTTGGTAGTGTTGTCCCTGGCTTCTCTGCCTGGGACAAAGCCTACCTGATCCAGGGAAATGAGTTTAGGAAGAAGGGGGAGAATACGGTTCACCAAAGCCTTGGCGTACAGTTTTAGATCCACATTGAGGAGCGAGATAGGGCGGTAATTAGATACTAACAAGGGGTCCTTACCCTGTTTGGGCAGAAGCGTGATGTGTGCCTCTAAAATGTCTCTGTGAGCAGTGGGCGAGAAAGGGAGGTCATTGAAAGCTTTGGCCAGGTGAGGGAGAAGTATCGTCTGAAAGGATTTGTAATAGCTAGCAGTCAGGCCGTCAGGGCCAGGACTTTTGCCGGCTTTTAGTTGTTTAAGTGCTGCAAGTAGGGCGCATGCGCGGCTTTCCGAGATGGCGGACGTGTGACTCCTGAGCTCCGCTCCCGCCCGGTGATCCACGGCCTCCGCACAGCATCACTTGCCATCAAAAGCTCCGGAGGTGACTCTCCACGACCCCCAGACTCCCCCCAGTCACTGTATGGGGAAAATCGGAGACCAACGAGAGCACTATAGAGCCATAAAACGCCCGCGGCCTCCGACCAGCATGGACCGCTTCCTAACTAGGCCGACATCCCCGGTCTCGATTTCACACGGAGATCCGGAAGACTACGTCAGCACACTGATGAATGAAGACGGCTCGCAGCAGCCCTCTCCTCCTCACCCCGATGTACCTTCTCAAACGACCCTGACCCCAGAGATGATGGACCTCAAGCTCCAGGCCTTGGCCCAGCAGGTAACCAGGGACATAGCCCAGGAAATGGGGAGAATCTCCAGAGAGCTTAGGGGAGAAATAGACGCCCTGGGTGAACGCACAGCCACCATAGAAGCCCAATTTGACGAGACTTTGCACTATATGCAGGTTCTTGAGGAGGAGAACGCTCTCCTCAAGAACTCAGTGTCCCAACTACAACTCCAACAGGAGGACCTTGAGAATAGGGAACGCCGCCAGAACCTTAGGGTCCGCGGAGTTCCAGAATCTATTGCCGACAACAACATCAGGCCCTATTTACTAGGTCTTTTCAACGCTCTTGCCCCTGAAATTGTGGACATTGACTGGCGCCTAGATCGTGCACACAGATCTCTGGCCCCCAAACCCCCAGCGGGGGCCAGACCTCGTGACATAGTGGTACGCTTCCACTACTATGAAAGCAAGGAGACCCTGACCAGGGCCACACGCAACCGATCTGGCATTGATTACAAAGGGGACAAGATTCAGCTCTTCAGTGACCTCTCACCGATTACACTGGCTAAACGACGTTCCCTGAGGCCCATCACCTCTCATCTGCAACTACACAAGATCCCATATTACTGGGGCTTTCCTTTCCGCCTTAATGTTACACAAGATGGGGTTCAACACATCCTCCGAGACCCCCAGGAGGGGGATGCATTTATCAAACGCCTGGGCCTCCCTCCACTTCCACCAGAGATGGATCAAGCTATCCCAACCACTCCGAGACCACTCTCAGCACCGCCCAAGATCTGGACCCCAGTGAGAGGAAAAGGATCGAAGGCCAACTCTACACCTCAACGCTCGCAGCGGCCAAGATTCCCCACCTGATCCAGCTCCGGTGGTCCCTACACATTCACCTCTTCGTTTTCCCGGCTGGGATCTCGACACCTGAAACCCCTCGAGGGAGCTCACCGGGGGTATGTTGGTCCCCTCTAAGTTTTTGTTCCCTTTGCCTTTTTTTTCTTTCCCCCCCCATTTTGTTTCGCTGCTGCTTCCGTTCTTTTAAGCAGACACCTACCAGACTGGCATAATTACAGTCCATGTCGAACACTAACCTGACACCGAACGAGTCTCATTCGCCTACGGCTCCAGTGGACTGCTGCGGCGGGTAGCCACAGGTCCCTCACCATGTTGGAGACTGCCTTGCTCCCCTCCAGTTCCTCAGACCGAGGTCGAGGACCCCTGAGTAGTACATACTACCCAGGCCTATTTTCTGTTAGTTTTGATATCTTCAGTTTTTATTTTATTTTTGTATTTCTAGACCTTGTAGGTCTTCTTGTTTCCAAGCCACCCAGCTCATCTAGTCCTTTATTTTGGATCTCACCAGGACAGATCCGGCCAGGTTGTTTTATTTTGTTTTTTTTCATGATGATGATATCTCTTTATCACTACAGTTACCACTACTTTTTTTTTTGTCTGTTTTTTTTCTTTTATACCACTGATCATCCCACCAATGGGTATTATACGGTCAGACTAGGCTCTGACATATGGCTATTCAAAAATGTATATGCAGCTGGGTTAGTACCCAGGGTTTTGAATGCTCCACAGCTAGCTCATGATGTGTATTTATGGCTTTGAAACTATTGACCTATAATGTAAAAGGTTTAAATTCCATCCAAAAAAGATGGTTGGCCTTGAAGGAATTCAGGGCCTCCGGAGCGGATGTAATCCTGGTTCAGGAGACGCATTTCCGCTCCGGGGGATCCCTGAAATTTGCTTCCAGACACTTCCCAGTGTCATTTCTGGCCTCCGACCCATCTGGAAAGGTGGGAGTGGCGGTTCTGATCAAACGCTCCTGTCCCCTCCAGATTAAGTCTACTGAATTGGACCCTCATGGTCGTTATATAATTCTGGAGGGTACTTACCTTACCAATCCTATAACGATTATGAACGTCTATGCCCCTAACACAGGTCAAGTTAAATTTTTGAATGAGACATTTGATAGGCTGCAAAATGTATTACATCCCTTCATGGTAATAGGTGGAGATTTTAACGCTGTTCTCTCGCCCACAAGAGATAGAAAATCCCTGTTCCACTCCGTGCCCTCTTCTGCCCCACGATCTTTGGCTAATTCATTTCGTAAACTGATCCAGAAACAGCGCCTGTTTGATGTTTGGCGTGTCAAACATCCTACAGGCAGACAATATTCATTTTACTCCCCCCCCCACAAAATGTTTTCTAGGATAGATTACTTCCTGATATCCGCCCCACTGCTCTCTCACTCGGTGGGTTCCGATCTGGGGCCTATCACCTGGTCGGACCATGCCCCCCTTTCATTAGATCTATGTCTCTCCAAAGCATTCCCCAAGAATTGTCATTGGAGGCTTAATGAATCCCTATTGAAACAGCCCGCAACTAAAACTAAACTCCTTGAAGCCCTAACAGAATATTTCCAAACAAATACAGGTTCCGTGTCCAGCCCGTCGGTCTTGTGGGAAGCCCACAAAGCTTTTTTTAGAGGACAATGCATCTCTTTAGGCTCCCAGAGGAAGAGGGATTCAGCTTCTTTAAGGTCCTCGCTTATCTCAGATTTAGCAAAAGCTGAACGCTCTTTGATTACAGCTCCCTCGATCGACCAGCTGCGCACGGTCACCTCTCTCCGCAACCGTATAAAGTCCCTAGATAAGTCTAAAATCGATAAATCCCTACTTTGGGCAAAACAAAAATTCTATGAATTTTCCAATAAACCCCACAGGATGTTGGTCTCTAGACTCAACCCTAGACCACATCTATCCTTCCCTGACCATCTAAAACGCGCGGACGGGACCCCTACCCACTGCCCCCAAACGATGACCCAAGTATTCGGCGATTTCTATAATAAACTCTACAACTGCCTTACTCCTGATCAACACCCATCATTTGATCAATCAGCCTTTGACACATTTATGGCCGACCTCCAACTCCCCTCCCTTAAGGAAACTGATATACAAATTTTAAATAACCCCATTAATGCAGAAGAAATTGCCTCCACCGTCAAATCCCTCCCAGCTCACAAATCCCCGGGTCCAGATGGCCTCCCATACTCCTACTACAAAACATTTCTCCCGGTCCTCTTACCCTATTTGACAGATCTTTATAACTCACTCCTCCAGGGACACTACCCCCACCGACACTTCCTACACTCCTACATTACAGTAATACCTAAATCAGACAAAGATCCCTCCCTACCTGACAACTACAGACCAATTGCACTCCTGAATTCCGACTATAAACTGTTTACCAAAATTTTAGCCAACCGCCTATCCCAATTCCTGACGAAACTAATAGACAAAGACCAAGTGGGGTTTGTCCCCTCCAGACATGCTGGGGATAACACCAGACGAACCATTGACCTCATCGACATAATTAACAGAGTTAGAAGGCCCGCCTTGATTCTAAGCCTCGACGCCCAAAAGGCCTTTGACAGATTAAGTTGGCCCTATATGTTCGCAACCCTCAGTAAATTTGGCATTAAAGGTCCCTTTATATCCGCCCTACATACCCTCTACTCTTACCCCTCTTCTCAAGTCCAATTGTCCTCCTTCACATCCAGTCCTTTCCCTATGACTAATGGCACAAGGCAGGGTTGTCCCCTCTCTCCCCTTCTTTTTATCCTATGTCTTGAGCCATTGGCTGAAGCCATTAGATCTCACCCTGACATACATGGGGTTCCCATGAGACAGAGAGAATATAAGTTATCACTTTTCGCTGACGACGTCCTTCTGACACTAACTAACCTCCACACCACTCTCCCGTCCCTTCACGCTCTCCTCGCCCAATTTAGCTCCCTATCGGGGTACAAAATAAATACATCGAAGACAGAGGCACTTCCCCTACATGTTCCCCCCGAGGTCCTTACTTCTCTCAAGAACTCATACCCATATCGATGGTGCACCTCCTCTCTCAAGTACCTGGGAATTCAAATTACGCCGTCCTATCCTACCCTCTACTCAGCTAACTACACCCCCATGTTCACGTCCATCAAACAAATGCTTAACAGATGGAACACTCTCCCCATATCTTGGATAGGAAGGATCAATGTGCTAAAGATGACAGTAATGCCAAAGCTCCTATACCTGTTTGAAACTCTCCCAGTATCTATTCCGTTAGCCCAACTGAAGCTCCTTAAACGATGGTTCTTAAACTTCATATGGAAGGAGGGGGCCCACAGAGTAGCCAGTTCAGTCATCTTCTCCCCCAAAGGTCAGGGAGGTATGGGTGCCCCGGACGTCTATAAGTACTACCTGGCTTCTCATCTACGTACGATGGTGGCATGGTCTAGTTTGCGTCCCCCGAATAGGTGGGTGGAGATAGAGATGGGCTCCTTGTTTCCTAACCATCCCTGCTCTTTGATTTGGTCCCCTACCCTATCCCTTGACCCCAAGTTACGAGACCTATGTCTAGGCCCCATGTTGTTTTCGCTTAAAATCTGGCGCTCCTCCCGTGACAAATTTTCTCTATCCTCTCCCTGCCCCCCCCCTCTCAAATGTTCTTTTTAACCCCCTCCTTCCGGATAGCCTATCCCACTTTAGAATGTTCCCGTGGGCAGCCGCAGGTCTTTTCCAGCTCCGACACTTCGTACATCCTGTCACGCGCAAACTCCATACCTTCAGAGACCTCCAAACTAAACACCAAATTCCTACGCACCTCTCATTCTCATATCTCCAAATAACTCATTACTTAGCCTCCCTCTCACCAACGCTCACCCTGTCAAAACCCACCCTTTTCGAGATTATATGCTCCCAAGGACCACACCAACGGCAACTTATATCTGATATATACCGCATATTGCAGGAAAACCTCCCACTTTCCACTGACCCCCACTCCTACACGATCAAATGGTCCCAAGTTTTGCAGCAACAACTCTCACCTGCGCAGTGGGCGAAAATTTGGTCATCCACTTCCAAAATCTCTCGATGTGTGGCACAAAAAGAGACTGCTTATAAGGTGTTATTTTTCTGGTACAGGACCCCTGAAATATTACATAGATATGACTCTTCTCTCTCTCCTCTGTGCTGGAGATGTGGTAAACTCAGAGGCACTCATTTTCACATCTTTTGGCAGTGTGAAAAGATCACACCCTTCTGGTTTATGGTTGCAACTATACTTCAACAGGTCTTTGACATAACCGTCCCACAGGATCCTGTACATCTCCTTCTAGGCCTCCCATTTCCTGGTATGGGTAAGGCCTCCAACAAATTGGCCTCGTACATTCTACTGGCAGCTAAAAGAGCCATCCCAGCATGCTGGTTATCACCTCCCCCCCCCTCACAGAGTCAATTTATACAGAATATTAGTGAAATTCGCAGAATGGAACACATGACAGCACTGATAGAGGAGGATGCCATGGATAGGTTTACTAAGATCTGGGACCCCTGGGATCACTCAGTATATGGCACCCTCCAGGGGGAATCCTTGACCGACCCTCTCGCACCCCAGATCTGATTCTACCGAACTCCCCTCTCTTCCCCTCCTCCTCTATCAGTACTCAGCCCCCTCCTCTCACTCACATATATAGCCGACTAAGCAATCAATGTTGATGTTTGAAATGATAACGATTGCTAGGATGATCACCATATATAGTGGTATACCCGCCTGACACCTATATATTCTACTGTAATACTGGATCTTTGTTTTCTTTGTGTTTATTTGGTTTTCTTTTTCCTTATTTTTTTTTTTTTTTTTTTCTTTCTTATATATTATTATTTTATTTTCTTGGTTATTTACCAATACCCGGCCTACGAAATGCTCTGTAATGTTAATAACATTTACGAATGTGTTTATTTGTTCCTGAACTACTGTACGGTATCTATTGTTACGATGTACCTGTTCACTTTTCTTTTCAATAAAAATACAATTTAAAAAAAAAATAAAAAAAAAAAAAAAAGTGCTGCAAGTAGTTCTGCCACAGAGAGGGGTGAATCTAAGGCTTGGGAATCTTCTAATGATAAGGGAGTGGGGCCATACTGCTTTAGAAAGTCCGCTAACACGGTCTTACGATCAGTGTCCGAAGAAGTTTGTCGAGCGGGCGGGAGATTATATAACTTGGAAAAATATTGAACAAATTGGGCAGAGATATCTTCATTGGTTACCGCGGAATCGCCGTTTGGACGCTTAATAGTGTGGATCGTGTGTGCCGCTTTTTTGGTTTGAAGTGCCCTGGCCAGGAATTTACCGGCTTTATTGCCAAATTCATAATAAAGCTTTTGCGTCAGTGCAAACTTGCGCCGCAGTGTGCTATTAAGTACGTCCAAGAGTTCCTCTCTGGCTTTAGTCAAGTCAGCAAGAGTAGAGGACGCAAGGGATGCCTTATGAGCCTGTTCGAGTGTGCGTATACGCGCGGTCAAGTCTGCAATATGTTTTTTTCGGAGCTTATTTTGTTGCGCTGATAAAGAGAGTAATTAGCCGCGAACGACGCATTTGTGTGCGGCCCAAGACACGGTGGACGAAATGTCTTCTGTAGCGTTTTCCAGGAAGAAATTAGAAAGGCAGGTAGTTAAGCGGGAAACATTTTCTGTGTCTGTCAATAGGGAGTTGTCAAGTCTCCAAATGTGTGGCTTATGTAGGGACGTAGGCAAGAGCAAGGTCAGGGAGATGGGGTTATGATCTGAGAGTATGGCGGGGTCAATGGTGGCTGTGGAAAGATATGACAAGTCATTTTGGGATACAAAGAAGTGGTCCAGTCTGGAGTACCTATTATGGGGGGGAGAGAAGAAAGTGAAATCTCTACCATGAGGGTGCAGTGTGCGCCAAGTATCGTGGAGAAGAAGAGTGCTAAGTTGTAATTTGATTGCACGCAAAGCCCTGTACGGGAGAGAGGAAGCTCCAGTGGAGGTATCAACAGCGGGGTTAAGTGAGACGTTAAAATCGCCACCAACTATCAAGGTGCCAGCTTGAAAATTCGTGAGTAGTTGGAGGGTCTTCTGGAAAAAAGAGACTTGTTGTGTGTTGGGGGCATAGATGTTTGCGATTGTAAAAGTTCTGTGATGTATGGTGCCTTTGAGAAACAAGTACCTCCCACAGGGATCCGCCAGGGTGTCAGTCACTTGGATAGGACAACGTGATGAGATGAGAATAGAAACACCCTTGGATTTTGCGTCAGCGTTAGTGGAGTGGAAAGCTTGTGGGAAATGTTTATTGTGGAGTTTGGGAACAGTGTCTGTGCGGAAGTGTGTTTCCTGAATCAGTGCTATATGAGTTCTGGATTGGTGTAAAGAATACAGAAGTTTTGATCTTTTTTCAGGGATGTTTAGACCTCTAATGTTGATAGAGCATAGTTTAAGAGAATGGGTAAGCGGTAAGGATGGAGAAATGTCCATCGGGGGACGTGGGTCATTTAGGTCTGTCATGGTCCAAAAAAAAAAAAAAGGGGGGGAGGAGGAGAGAAGCTAGTGTACAAAAATAGCAGATAGATGGGTGCAGATGGTGTATGGATGTCACTAGGATCAAAAACAATGAGGCGTGGAGAGGTGTATCCACTTACCTCGTAACTAGACACAAACGAGTCCCTCCAGGGGGATCGTACACAAGATACGCGCCTGAATGGGGGTTGGCCTAGACACAGGCAATGGAGAGGGTGAGTGATCTAAACGTGGGTGGCTGTCCGCCGCCACAGGAGGGTGGAGAGAAGTGCAAGGGCAATAAAGAGGGGAGGCACGTGGTATGTAAACAGTCAAACCGTGGGGACAATGGTAAGTGATATGGGGGGGAGACAAGGTGGTAGCTGAGTAGGGTGTGAAAAATCAGATGGCGACAAGGCTTCAGAGGGACCATCAATTGGTCACGGTCAGTGGGGGGGGGGGGGGGGATAAGTCGTACCTCACCCCCACCCCCCAGGTTGGAAGAAGCCGCCAAGGCTCTATGAACATACAGGCAGGGGGAGGGGGCCATCTCCCGAAGCTAGTAGGCTGGGTAAGAAGTACGTAATAGTGGAACATATGGGCAACAAACAAAACTATTACTATGGATACATTTTCAAGCACAAAGTACATTGGATATGGCATATGTTGCAGCTAAGGCAGCCGGGAGGTGGGCTAGAGTTCCCAGCGTTGGCAAAGACAATAAAAAATAAAACAAACAAACAACAAAACAAACAAAAAAAAAAAAAAGTGTATTGAGTCACACAGGGCGCAGTGTAATATACTGCGAACAACCTGATGGTGTAGTACCTGAGCAGGGAGTCGATTATAGACTCGGTTCCAGTCAATCGGTCAACTGAGGTACAAACAGCGGAGCAGGGGGATGGACGAGACCGGGATGTTGTGGAAGGCGGAGCTACGAATCTGGTCCATTCGCAGCGGTGGCGTAGGAAGTCTCACGAGGAAGGAGGCGGTCTCTACGGGCTGCATTCAGGAGTCAGACGGGCGGGGGAGCGGCGCACAGCTGCTGACGTCTCAGGTAAGAGGGTTGCCCGGGATTCATGGGAATTGTAGTGTTTGCGAACAAGTCTTGTTACTGGGCAGAAGTCCGGAGAGGAGAACAGCTGCAGATGTGGGCGGTGGGAGCCAGAAGGAACAGCCAATACTATGCCTTGTGGAGTGATGGAGGGAGGCACGATCGTAGGGCAGGGAAAAGTCTGATGCAGTCCAGAGCACTAGCGGGGTGTCCACCCAGGATCACAGAGAAAGATAGAGTCCAGGGGGCTGCTACTGGATGTGCCCATGTAAGCGGAATAGAGCCCAAATATAAAACAACAGAAATAAAAAATAAAAAGTGACAGCAACAGTTCACAATCCGGGAGCTGGTGTAAGGGGGATAACATTAAACTGCATGGGGTATTCTTCACACTTTAGCGGTCCCTGCGAGCCTGCCGGGATCTGGGTGAAGCGGTAGAGATACGGCCATGATGAGTTGCACGAGTATCCCGGCCCATTCTGAGAGGCGAAGGAGACCAACTCCTGCGATGCCCAGAGCCCTGGGCTTCCATGGGCTCATCGGGGGGGTCAGCATTCCTGGAAGTAGTACCCCGGAAAGCTGCATACCAGTCGGGCACCGGAGTTAAGGGGATACCAAGGACATGACAGAAGTGAGGCAGGTCTTCGGGTACTCTGAGAAGTGCGGTGCGGCCCTGAACAGATGCGGAGAGGCAGAAGGGAAACCTCCATTTATAGGGGATGTTGTGCGCATGGAGGGTATCCAGTAAGGGCCTCAGGTCCCGTCTATGCTGCAGTGTGATGCCTGAGAGATCCTGAAAGAGTTGGACCGGGGTTCCTTCATGTAGTATCTGCCGTTGGCCCCTCGCATGTTTGAGGATCTCCTCTTTGATTTTGTAATTTACAAGGCAGCAGATGATATCCTGAGGGGGATCACCATCCCTGCCTTTTGGTCGGAGTGCGTGGTGGATCCTTTCTATGGCGATCGGTGTGTGGGGGGGTTGTGGAGGAGTTCATTGAAGAGAGCTGTCACTGCCTGTGGAATCTGGTCTCCTTCAATGGCTTCTGGCATGCCACGGACCCGAAGGTTGTGGCGGCGGCCCCTATTGTCCAGATCTTCTAAATGGCACTGCATATTACGCATCTGAAGGGTGTGGGAATCAATACGAGCCGTGGCAGAGTGTAGGATCCTGTCATGTTCGTCAGTCACTGTCTCCACATTGTGCACCCTGTCATGTAAGGCGCGCAAATCAAGCCGAAGTTCTGCAATGGCGGCTGCCAGGGTGCCCTTTATATCTTCAGCCACCGAGCGGAGATCTTGTAGGTTGAGTTGGGGTTGGGGAAGAAGTACAACACTGTCGGTGGTTCCCTGAGAGCGGGTGCGCTGAGGGGATGGTGGCTGTAAGTCGGGTGGCGGTGGTTGTCTCACCTGAGAGGATGAGCGTCCGGAGCGGGAAGACGCCATATTTCCCCTGCCGGACCTGAACATATCGGGTATTTGGTAAGTTTGCGATCCATTCAATTCCCTCAGGGAGCGGGAGCGGGAGGTCGAGGTGCTCCGGGAAGCGATCCCCATTGTGGCAGAACGGTTTGCGATGTAGAAGCCTCTATAAGCTATGAAAATCCCCCTGTGGCGGCCGGAGCTCCGGTATTAAGCGTCCGACTCCATGTCAGGTCAGGCCACGCCCCCATATATATATATATATATTTTTTTTTTTTTTTTTAAGCAGAGACCCTAAAGAATAAGATGGCGATTATTGTAATATTTTATGTCACACAGTATTTGTGCAGCGTTTTTTCAAATACAATTTTTTTGGAAGAAATACACTTTCATTAATTAACCACTTCAATACCGGGCATTTTCACCCCCTTCCTGCCCAGGCCAATTTTCAGCTTTAAGCGCTGTAACATTTTGAATGACAATTGTGCGGTCATACAACATTGTACCCAAATTAATTATATATTAAAAAAAAAACGATTTTTTACTTTTTGCTATAATAAATATCCCAATTTAAGAAAAAAATAATATTTTCCTCAGTTTAGGTCGATATGTATTTTTCTACATATTTTTGGTAAAAAAAATTGCAATAAGCGTATATTGACTTCATCTCCAGCTTCCACCCCAACTCCACTGCCCCCAGCTGGGCTGGCCCTGAGTATTTAAGGGGGCCTGCTTCCTGCCAACCCACCTGTTGGGGATTGGTCAGGGCTCTCATGAATACTCCAGGCACCTCCTCCTCTGCTCCACTCCCATTCTTCATGAATCTTCTGTAAATTTCTAGAAGTAGGGGGAGGTCTCAGAGAGGCTGGCTATGAGTCATCCAGCCCTCCCTGAGTCACTCACCCGACACAGATTTACCTACTCTAACAAAGCCTATTCTATTTATAGCCCAGCTAACAGCTTGGATGGGGCTATTCACAAAATAGTTACAGTATCAAAAATAAGCACAATCTCTTCAAAGCAAATATATACAATGCATATTCACAAAATTTACACCCTAGCTACAGGTCCCTGCAGCTAACACATGAAGTATAGAAACATATACAGTATCATGTGGGAGCACCTCCCCCTGGAGGGAAATCAGTCATTCACAACAAAACCTGCAAACAGAGAAAACACAGAAATATACACTCCTATCACTAACTACAACTAACTATTCACACAGAAACACAGGCAGCAATTCTCCCAGTTGACCGTGGGCACCGGAACATCAGGTTGGGCATCAGGAACCGGATCATCAGTAACTGGATCATCAGGCTGGGTATCAGGAACTGGATCATCAAGCTGGCAGAATTGCTGCCTATGTTTCTGTGTGGGCAGAGGCACATCAAGCTGGGCAGTGGCACATCAAGCTGGGCAGAGGCACATCAGGCTGGGCAGTGGGCACTGAAACATTAGGCTGGGCAACAGGCACCGCATCATCAGGAACTAGATCAGGCTGGGTATCAAGAACTGGATCATCAAGCTGGGCATCGGATCATCAAGCTGGGCATCGGGCACCAGAACAGCAGGCAGGGCAGCAGGCACCGGAACAAAAGGCTGATCAGCGGGCACTAGAACATCAAACTGGGCAGCAGGCACTGAAACATCAAGCTGGATAACAGGCACAGGACCAGCAGGTTGGACATCAGGAATCAGATCATCAGGAACTGGATCATCAGGCTGGGTATCAGGGACTGGATCATCAAGCTGGGCACCAGGCACCAAATGTTACACTTACATTTCAGATGAAATTTCTAGGCATATGTGAACTAACAGTCGAGCCGGCCGGCTCTCTCTTTTTCTCTCGCTCCCAGTCGCTTCCTGGATGGACGGGGAATGGAGGTGACGTCAGCACGCAGCTCACCCTACGTCGTTTCGTCAAAAGATGACTTCTTCCTGGGGCACGTTTTTTACAATAAAGAATCAAGCAGTATTATGCTATGGAGTTCTATTCTTCTTTTATATAACGGATCTTGATGAGACTAAGGAGGATTCTGGCAGGATCGATTTATATGTCTGTACCCAGAGAGTGTTTGGAAGATTCAGGATAGAGACCCTGGCAGGGGGATAAGCCACATGCCTTTCTGATCTCTCTAACACAGAGATCAGATCAGCTGGTAAGCTGCAGTACTTTTATTTGGCTGAGGATCCCTTTCTTCCTTTTCACCGGGCATTCATTCACTTTTCTGAAGGTGTCGAATATAATATCACCATGGCAGCAATAACCAACTGAAATCTTATTATATATTATGGACTCTTTGCATGCTTAATTTATACCCACATGGGATGCTATTTTGCTTTGCTGTTTTTGCACAATTCTGCTTTTTGTTTGAACTGTATATTTTGATGGATTAGACAAGCATCAATCAAATCCAGTCCATGTCCACCCAAGTTTAAATTATGATTATTATCATTTATCTTGCGCGGAATTAACTCTTCACGTTAAATTATTTCCAGCGCAGCTATTCTTTTTTATTTTTTAGGAAAGTACAAATACCCCCAAATGAACCCTTTTGGGACATTTTTCAAGATTTTTTTTTATTTTTTTTTCCACAAAATTGTTTTATTAGCAGGTTATTTCTCACACACAGCATATGCATAGCACAAATTAGACCCCAAAACACATTCTACTACAGGATCTCTCAGGCATCACACTGCAGCATAGACGGGACCTGAGGCCCTTACTGGATACCCTCCGTGCGCACAACATCCCCTATAAATGGAGGTTTCCCTTCTGCCTCTCCGCATCTGTTCAGGGCCGCACCGCACTTCTCAGAGTACCCGAAGACCTGCCTTACTTCTGTCATGTCCTTGGTATCCCCTTAACTCCGGTGCCCGACTGGTATGCAGCTTTCCGGGGTACTACTTCCAGGAATGCTGACCCCCCGATGTGCCCATGGAAGCCCAGGGCTCTGGGCATCGCAGGAGACGGTCTCCTTCGCCTCTCAGAATGGGCCGGGATACTCGTGCAACTCATCATGGCCGTATCTCTACCGCTTCACCCAGATCCCGGCAGGCTCGCAGGGACCGCTAAAGTGTGAAGAATACCCCATGCAGTTTAATGTTATCCCCCTTGGGCATTTTTGACTACACCAGCTCCCGGATTGTGAACTGTTGCTGCCACTTTTTATTTTTTATTTCTGTTGTTTTATATTTGGGCTCTATTCCGCTTACATGGGCACATCCAGTAGCAGCCCCCTGGACTCTATCTTTCTCTGTGATCCTGGGTGGACACCCCGCTAGTGCTCTGGACTGCATCAGACTTTTCCCTGCCCTACGATCGTGCCTCCCTCCATCACTCCACAAGGCATAGTATTGGCTGTT
Source organism: Lithobates sylvaticus (assembly GCA_028564925.1). NCBI lineage: Eukaryota > Metazoa > Chordata > Amphibia > Anura > Ranidae > Lithobates > Lithobates sylvaticus. The sequence goes on from CM053032.1 coordinate 208,619,551, forward strand.
CCTTCTGGCTCCCACCGCCCACATCTGCAGCTGTTCTCCTCTCCGGACTTCTGCCCAGTAACAAGACTTGTTCGCAAACACTACAATTCCCATGAATCCCGGGCAACCCTCTTACCTGAGACGTCAGCAGCTGTGCGCCGCTCCCCCGCCCGTCTGACTCCTGAATGCAGCCCGTAGAGACCGCCTCCTTCCTCGTGAGACTTCCTACGCCACCGCTGCGAATGGACCGGATTCGTAGCTCCGCCTTCCACAAAATCCCGGTCTCGTCCATCCCCCTGCTCCGCTGTTTGTACCTCAGTTGACCGATTGACTGGAACCGAGTCTATAATCGACTCCCTGCTCAGGTACTACACCATCAGGTTGTTCGCGGTATATTACACTGCGCCCTGTGTGACTCAATACACTTTTTTTTTTGTTTGTTTTGTTGTTTGTTTGTTTTATTTTTTATTGTCTTTGCCAACGCTGGGAACTCTAACCCACCTCCCGGCTGCCTTAGCTGCAACATATGCCATATCCAATGTACTTTGTGCTTGAAAATGTATCCATAGTAATAGTTTTGTTTGTTGCCCATATGTTCCACTATTACGTATTCCTTACCCAGCCTACTAGCTTCAGGAGATGGCCCCCTCCCCCTGCCCGTATGTTCAGAGAGCCTTGGCGGCTTCTTCCAACCTGGGGGGTGGGGGTGAGGTACGACTTATCCCCCCCTCCCCCACTGACCGTGACCAATTGATGGTCCCTCTGAAGCCTTGTCGCCATGTGATTTTTCACACCCTACTCAGCTACCACCTTGTCTCCCCCCCATATCACTTACCATTGTCCCCACGGTTTGACTGTTTACATACCACGTGCCTCCCCTCTTTATTGCCCTTGCACTTCTCTCCACCCTCCTGTGGCGGCGGACAGCCACCCACGTTTAGATCACTCACCCTCTCCATTGCCTGTGTCTAGGCCAACCCCCATTCAGGCGCGTATCTTGTGTACGATCCCCCTGGAGGGACTCGTGCGCAGGCCACGCTCTGTTTCTTACCGATTGTGTCTAGTTACGAGGTAAGTGGATACACCTCTCCACGCCTCATTGGTTTTGATACTAGTGACATCCATACACCATCTGCACCCATCTATCTGCTATTTTTGTACACTAGCTTCTCTCCTCCTCCCCCCCCCTTTTTTTTTTTTGGACCATGACAGACCTAAATGACCCACGTCCCCCGATGGACATTTCTCCATCCTTACCGCTTACCCATTCTCTTAAACTATGCTCTATCAACATTAGAGGTCTAAACATCCCTGAAAAGAGATCAAAACTTCTGTATTCTTTACACCAATCCAGAACTCATATAGCACTGATTCAGGAAACACACTTCCGCACAGACACTGTTCCCAAACTCCACAATAAACATTTCCCACAAGCTTTCCACTCCACTAACGCTGACGCAAAATCCAAGGGTGTTTCTATTCTCATCTCATCACGTTGTCCTATCCAAGTGACTGACACCCTGGCGGATCCCTGTGGGAGGTACTTTTTTCTCAAAGGCACCATACATCACAGAACTTTTACAATCGCAAACATCTATGCCCCCAACACACAACAAGTCTCTTTTTTCCAGAAGACCCTCCAACTACTCACGAATTTTCAAGCTGGCACCTTGATAGTTGGTGGCGATTTTAACGTCTCACTTAACCCCGCTGTTGATACCTCCACTGGAGCTTCCTCTCTCCCGTACAGAGCTTTGCGTGCAATCAAATTACAACTTAGCACTCTTCTTCTCCACGATACTTGGCGCACACTGCACCCTCATGGTAGAGATTTCACTTTCTTCTCTCCCCCCCATAATAGGTACTCCAGACTGGACCACTTCTTTGTATCCCAAAAGGACTTGTCATATCTTTCCACAGCCACCATTGACCCCGCCATACTCTCAGATCATAACCCCATCTCCCTGACCTTGCTCTTGCCTACATCCCTACATAAGCCACACATTTGGAGACTTGACAACTCCCTATTGACAGACACAGAAAATGTTTCCCGCTTAACTACCTGCCTTTCTAATTTCTTCCTGGAAAACGCTACAGAAGACATTTTGTCCACCGTGTCTTGGGCCGCACACAAATGCGTCGTTCGCGGCGAATTACTCTCTTTATCAGCGCAACAAAATAAGCTCCGGAAAAAACGTATTGCAGACTTGACCGCGCGTATACGCACACTCGAACAGGCTCATAAGGCATCCCTTGCGTCCTCTACTCTTGCTGACTTGACTAAAGCCAGAGAGGAACTCTTGGACGTACTTAATAGCACACTGCGGCGCAAGTTTGCACTGACGCAAAAGCTTTATTATGAATTCGGCAATAAAGCCGGTAAATTCCTGGCCAGGGCACTTCAAACCAAAAAAGCGGCACACACGATCCACACTATTAAGCGCCCAAACGGCGATTCCGCGGTAACCAATGAAGATATCTCTGCCCAATTTGTTCAATATTTTTCCAAGTTATATAATCTCCCGCCCGCTCGACAAACTTCTTCGGACACTGATCGTAAGACCGTGTTAGCGGACTTTCTAAAGCAGTATGGCCCCACTCCCTTATCATTAGAAGATTCCCAAGCCTTAGATTCACCCCTCTCTGTGGCAGAACTACTTGCAGCACTTAAACAACTAAAAGCCGGCAAAAGTCCTGGCCCTGACGGCCTGACTGCTAGCTATTACAAATCCTTTCAGACGATACTTCTCCCTCACCTGGCCAAAGCTTTCAATGACCTCCCTTTCTCGCCCACTGCTCACAGAGACATTTTAGAGGCACACATCACGCTTCTGCCCAAACAGGGTAAGGATCCCTTGTTAGTATCTAATTACCGCCCTATCTCGCTCCTCAATGTGGATCTAAAACTGTACGCCAAGGCTTTGGTGAACCGTATTCTCCCCCTTCTTCCTAAACTCATTTCCCTGGATCAGGTAGGCTTTGTCCCAGGCAGAGAAGCCAGGGACAACACTACCAAAGCCCTGAACATCCACCAGTGGTTGACGACTACCGCCACACAAGGGTTTTTTCTCTCCCAGATGCGGAAAAGGCGTTTGACAGGGTGGCATGGGACTATATGGAAGCCACTCTTCAGGCCCTTGGCCTTCCACCCCGTCTTCTAACCATGATCATGGCTTTATACTCCTCTCCGACAGCCAGGGTCAGAATCAACGGCTGCCTGTCGGACGCCTTCTCCATGTCCAATGGGACCCGTCAGGGGTGCCCTCTATCCCCCTTAATATTCGTTTTAACCATGGAACCCATGCTCCGCAAATTGAGAAACAACCCCGCCATTAAAGGCATAGATATAGCTTGCAAACAATATAAAGTAGCCGCTTACGCGGACGACATATTGCTTTTTTTATCCGACCCCATCACTTCCATCCCTAATTTGCTTGCGGACTTTTCTCTATTTAAACGTTTGTCCAATCTAAAAATAAATTTCGAAAAATCCAAGGCGCTGAACATTTCCTTACCGAATGCTACGGTCGAACAATGTCGCCACAACTTCCCGTTTGGGTGGGAATCTCATGCGATTTCATACCTGGGTATTAAAATTCCTACTCACCTACGCGATCTCTTCACCAGCAACTTCTCCCCTCTGCTCCTTGCCATCCAAGGCGACCTGAAAAAGTGGCACTTGGGCTCCTTCTCCTGGCTGGGTAGAATTGCCATATTAAAAATGAACGTCCTACCCGGATTCCTCTATCTTCTCCAAGCGGTTCCCATAAAGCTCCCGGCCTCCTTCTTCCAATCCTACAAACGGATCTGTAGACATTTTCTTTGGGCTTCCAAGACCCCTCGCACGAGTTGGGATCGAATGGTTCTACCCAAGCTACTTGGAGGTCTTGGTCTTCCTGACCTCCAACTGTACCACTGGGCATGCCACTTAACCAAGATAGTGGACTGGCACACGCACCGCCTCACCAAAGACTGGATACAGTTGGAAGACTCATTTGCTACCCTAACGCTATCCACCTTACCATGGATTCAATACAAATCTTGGCCCCTAGCCTACTCTTCGCATCCGCTTATAGGTGCCACGTTGTCGACCTTCAAAAAGTCATGTAAATCACTCTCGCTTACTCCGTCTCCTGGCCCCATGACCCCTTTAAACGATAACCCGGACTTCCCCCCGGGTCTGCGTTTGCAAGATCCGTCCACGGGTATACGCTCTTCACCCGTCAGGGCACGTAACTTCTTCTCTGAGGGGACGTTTCTTCCACATCACTCATTGACTACAGCTCTCCCTGACTTCCACATTCCCCTCTACAAGTATTTCCAACTGAGACACTTTTTCAACGCATCCACACCCTCTTCGATTTGGCATAGAGATTATTCCCCGTTTGAACTCCTGTGCAATAGCACGGAACCCCCGAGACACCTAATTTCTACTATCTACGCGCTCTTATTCTCTCACTATCAGGTTAAAGACGACAAATTGGTTAAGCAATGGGAATTTGACCTCTCCATTGATCTCACCCTGGCTGAATGGGAACGCATTTTTTCACTCATGCATAAGGGCTCGATCAACGTCTCCACACAAGAGAACAGGTACAAACTGTTCTCCAAGTGGTACAGAACCCCCGATAGGATCCACCGCTTCCATCCGGCGATCCCCCCCACATGCTGGAGGTGTCACGCAGCGCGCGGCACCCTGCTCCACATCTGGTGGGAATGCCCTCTCATTCAACCATTCTTGTCCACTATCCACCAACAGATCTCCCACATTACCACTCACACTCCGAGCTTTTCACCTGAACACTACCTTTTGCACCTCCACCCCCGCGCTCCCTACACCTCATAAATGCCGCCAACCTCTGCATCCCTCTTTTCTGGAGGAAGGATGCCCCTCCTACAGTTGACGATTGGATCCGTCAGGTTGACAAAATAGCGGAAATGGAACAACTAATCTGTCAAGCACACGACAACCCCACTAAATTTTCTTCCACATGGTCCTGCTGGCTCCATTATAAAACTCACCGCTCCGAGCAGTGCCCCTGCTGACCGTTCCCTTCCTCACTAATCTATTCTTGGTGTAGCCTAGAATATCCCCTGATCGGCCCTACATACCGTACTTCCGGCTGCCCCTCTTAGTGATGGGTGTATTTCTCTCCCCTGGCTGTCACTGGTCCCCCTGTCCTCCCCCTCTTTTGTAAATTTACATCCCCCTTATGATCCACTGATTAGATGTACTAAACCGTCTCTCCTTACACTACGGTTCTCCGCAATCTCGACCCCCCCCCCATTCACAGCTAGATCCCGAGAGGGGTGCATGGGGGTGGGGACTGCCTTAGACGGTCAGATATGTATGCTTCCCCCCTACTTATCCTGTTTTGTCTACTTTAGGTTTCTCTACTTAACATTCTTCCTTGGCCTCCTAGACAGCCTTAACTCTGTTTTCTGCAATGCATAGGCCATTCTCTCTCTCCTGTCCTTTTTTTTTTTTTTTATTTCTTTTCATTAATGCTTTCATGACATTGTTTTCCCTGCCTTATTTACCTGTTGATACTCTTATCACATTTGCCTGGATACTCGGGTTACTGCGTAGCCTGGGTCCCACATGTGTTTACATTTTGTACTGTCTTGCTTATCCTTGATGTGCTGTTATCTTGTTACAACTTGTTAAAACTCAATAAAATGTTTTTGAAAAAAAAAAAAAAAAAAATATATATATATATATATATATATATATATATATATATATATATAATGTTTGGGCGTTCTTAGTCATTTTCTAATAAAAATACTGTCAAAAAAGGTTTAGGCATGAAGGGGTTAATAATATAAGCTCCCAGCTTGAAACAATGGGAAGGAAGAGAGAAATATTTATAGTGTAAGACCTTTCTTTTTAATAAAAAAAAAACACATTCACCATAAAAACTTACATTATCTCTGCTCTGTCCTCACGCCTCATGGTGTGACAGTCTGCTCCCCTGCTGCCTCTCATCCGTCCTCCTGTGGGCAGGCTGGGGAATTTTTTGTGCCCAGGAATTGCTATTGGGCCTCTGGCGATAGGGACTACATGTCCCACGATGCTTTGCAGCTGCTGGAGGCCTGGCTGATGGGCTCCCTCCCTCTACCAATGAGGAAGCAGGGGAGGGTACAGAGTGGGCGGCCGAGCTCTGTGAGCGGAGCTCACACATGCTGCAGTGTTCGGCGGAGAGGGAGGGGGGAAATCCCCCCACATGAGCTGACAGGTTGGCTCTCACTCTGTCAGTGGATTAGTGCAAGCGCTAGCGGCGGGAGGTGCGGGGCTGCAGGAACAAAGCGGCCCCTACTACATAAGTGAGTGCCACTTGAGCTTCGGCGCTCCTCCCTCTGACTCGACTTTCTCCAGAAAAAGTTAAATAAATTGTGAGCCAGCGGCCGCCGGCCATTATGTGCTTATGTTAGAGCAGCCTGGTTGGAAATTTCCACCCTGCCCCCGGCCCAGCCCGCCCCTGGGTCTCTCCCTGATTGGGTACCTTGGGCTTAGGCCCCACCTACATGGTGACCCCTTTGAGGAGATAATATTTCACCTTCTGTGCTTGGGATGTCTGTACAAGAAAAAGTGTGTAAGGTGGTTACCAAGACAAGAAGAAACAGACAGCAATAAAACATCCTCATACTACTAGAATTGTGCTTTTGTCTGTGTCTCCATTGGTAACATTCCCCATCACTTCCTGGCCCGACAGCCTGGGACACCAGGCATCTGGTCTAGTATATTCATAGTAAGGGGGTAGCGAGCTAGCCCCCCCTTGTCATGCTGATATCACATGCCCTTTAGAATTGGGTGGCTTTTAAAGGGGTTAGCTTCAATTGTACTAATACTTAGGGGCATAACTACAATTCACGGGGTCTCAGAAAAATTTGAATGGGGTCTCCCTAGTGACCTCTCTGTGTGGCACCTGGCAGTGTCAATTTGAAAAGTGTGTAAAAGACCGTAAACTGTTTGTCCAGCTAAATAATTTTTATTTGTTTAACCACTTGCCCACTGACTCGTGAATGAGTACGGCAGCAGAGTGGCTCTCCTCTACCTAGGACATGATCCATCACTTCCAGGCAGGGTGCGCCGCGGCTGTGCTGTGATTGGACATAGCACAAGCTGATCAGTGGGTGCCGGCCAATAGATGCACCCAATGATTGACAAGGAGGAACACAGAACAAAGCTCTGCCTATGTAAACAGGAGTTAGACAGAGATCTGGCATTTTGTGGTGGCAGGTCATCATGATTGCTAGGAAACATCATCAGCCAGCAGTGAAAGCATAGTCAGGTTGCAGGTCATTGTGAGTGACAAGGATCTACATCACTAGACAACATGATTCCCATTAGAAGTAGGGATATTTTAAAATAAAGGACTGCTTTCACAGTGTGGGTGTTTTTATTTACTCCTTACATTGTATGTGAAAGAGTAACATGAAGTACTATGTACCTCATACTAATTCATGTAGGGGCAAGGGCTGGATATACCTGGTGGTTCCCTTAATATGAAGTCCCTTACATCCCTTTTGGGGGACAGGATGTGGAGAAGAGGCCCTTGTTCTTTCAGCATGGGAACAAGGTACCTTGCAAGGGTGGTAAGCCATTGTTGCCCCTCCTTGCACTATAGCCTCCCAATACTGGAGGCATGTGGCCTGGTATGGTTAGGAGGTGGAGGCCTCATTCTCTCTCCCCTTTCTTGGTTATACAGGCATGCCTGGATAGGATTCTAGTATGGGAGCCCAAAACATTCTTTTTGGTTTGTGTACACAAAGATTGGTCTTGCATACTAAAAATAACCTGAATTTTAACTTTTTGGTTCCCATACAATTAGTGTTTTATATACAGTATATCATAGTTTTATTCTTACAATTTGCCATACAAAAAGTGTTTTTATAATTTGGGTGGTAAATATAGCACCTGATATATGATATATCACCTGTCATAGGGTCATTATTAAAAATGTTCACCCAGAAAAAAATATTTTTAAGATTTGTTGCTTTGAGAACAATCTCCCCAATATAGGTATCCAAAAACCACTCCATATTTACCTGAGCCCATGCAGTAATTAGCAAGTATCTCATTGTGTGCAGGAATATGTATACCCTCATAAAAAGACCCTTCCTAGTGAGGTCACTACACACAAGAAGGTAGAATGCACAACATGCCAGCTACACTTGCAATGCAGAAGGACAATGGAGGAGTGTCCGTTTCAGTGATATGACAAGGCTGCTAGGCCTAGGGATTACTTGTAGCATATGCACCCACATTCTGTGGCAGAGTTTAACTTGAGGGAATTGGCAAAAGTTCCCAAGGTTAAATAAGGTGTGCAAATGGTGAAGCAGCTTCTTTAAACCCTATCCTGGGATGTGTGCAGAAAGGTGTATGTAGAAAAGGGAACCATGTACATAATTCACACTGGAATAGATAAAATCAAGCTCACCAATTAAAGATACTGAGTAGCACAATTAGGTCTTCCTTCAAAAATAGATGAATGAGTGAAAAAGAAAAAAAAAGAAAAAAAAATAATAATAGGTAAGGAGCAAAGTTAAGGGAAAAGTTAATTATGGCTAATAAGGTTAACTAGGGGTTAACTAGGGTGGTGAATACAGAAAAAATAGAGACAATGTATCTGGGACTTTACATAAGGCATGTTTTTGTAAATGATACTATATGAAATACTACAGGCAATACATAATATAAACAGAATTCATGATTGTGGGCAAGCTTGACTTGGGACCCTTGAGTGAAGACTCAATGCGTTTCATGGCGTTTACAGCCAATCATCAGGAGTAGGATGCATGAATTTAGCTACGAGGTTAAATTAATAAATGTGTAAATTTAAACGTGTAAAATGTGTAAAAGACCCCCCTTCTCTCTGCCATCCCCTGGAAAACCAGGTAAACTGGACAGAGGACCATGGGAAACAACAGCCATAGGGCGGGCCGGACAGCCACAACACAGTCCCAGGATTGGAGGTGTATACACATAGGACATAGAAAAAGTATTCCAGCATCAGAAGAATACAGTGTTCATTGGTCACCTAGGAAATAAATATTTATCACATACCCAACGGTATCCCCCTCTGTGTTTACTGTCTTTTTAATTATATATATATATGTTTTTTCCAATAGACATTTGTGCTCTGTTTGTTAATAACCATTGAAGAAAGGCATCTAGCCAGAAATGTCCGGTCCATCAGAGATGTAATCAATGTCTGTATATGTATCAATTGTTTACTTCATATTTCTATGTCCATTGTGACAATTCATTATGTTCAACTTTATACAATAAATATATTTTTTTGATACCATTGGTGTATTGGTCACTTTCAAAGTCCCATTTTCCTAAGGTGGTTTTCTTTTTCTACACATAGGACATATGCCCAGTTGTGTGAATAAATGTAAATAAATAAGTAAAGACGAGAATGCTGAAGGTTAAGAGAGCAAAAAAGGAAAAGTGACAAATAGAAAAATAATGTGACTCTGTGAATAAAGCTACAATGTATGCCCACAGTAACCATATGTTTAATATGTGTGTAACTGCACCCATGATTTCAATTGGGCGCATAATATGTGTCAGCAAAAGAGTGTGTATATATAAGAATGAAGGCGAATATAATTAAATGATGTGGACACATCCCTTTCATTTAGAGAGCATGGTATACCCTTTGATATTCTATTTACCCATTTATACATTTAACCTCGTAGCTAAATTCATGCATCCTACTCCTGATGATTGGCTGTAAACGCCACGAGTCTTCACTTCAAAATACATTGTAACAATAACATTGATGCAATCTATTTACAAAGTCTGTTTATACTGGAGCCACTTCCTGATCTCCTTCAACAGAGTCTGGGACCAAGATGAAGGCTAGAAACGTCTGGGGTTGATTTACTAAAACTGGAGAGTGCAAAATCTGGTGCAGCTATGCATGGTAGCCAATCAGCTTCTAATGTCAGCTTGTTCAATTAAGCTTTGACAAAAAACTGGAAGCTAATTAGTTTCAATGCAGAGCTGCACCAGATCTTGCAATCTCCTGTTTTAGTAAACAAATCCCACTGTTTGCAGGCTTCATTTACACAGGGGCAAGGCTAGTATGATTTTGCAAATCAGAGAACTAAGGATGCGGTTCCTGCTTATATTAGCTAATCTACTGTCAAAGTTATGTGAAACACATCAAACTATTGTGTAAAGCAGTCTTTATAAAAGGTGTTATGAGAAATACTTAAAGTGTAACTTTACCCATACAAACTTGATAAAAATAATGTTCTTTAGCAAGAAACATACAGTACATTTCACATTAATAATTATGCTACCAAAATCAGTGTGTGATCTAAATTGCCTCCAGCATTGTTCCTGTTTCTTCTTGCTGGTGGCTGCAATTTTGCTGAAGCCCAGAGCCCCTGAGCAGCAGTAAATCTTTAGGCTTTCAGCAGTTTGGGCTCTACAAATTTGGCACAGTGCTTAAAAATACAGATCAGCTGAGCATGTGCAGAGCAGGGTGTGGCAGTCTATTAATGGATTTTAAACAGTATAGGCACTTTCTAATGTTTTACATAGCTATACCCGCAAAAGGGGCCAGCCTGAAGTGATCCAGCATTTTTTTGACCAAAATTCCACTTTAAAGGCCAATTTCCCCTTCCAAAAAACAAAACAACAACAGGAGGGAGCTTTAAGCATTGTAGAGCTCCAGGTTCAACTCAATGGGGGTTGACGATGGAGATTGCAATAAGACTCATGCAGAGTGCAATAGTCTGGAATGGCATCCTCTGCCCAGCTCTTCGGGAAGCGTTAACTAAAACATAGCAGAACATCCATAAACTTGCTTGTATTGTCATGGATGCTCAAGAGGTGCAGTGGTCAGGAACTGCACCCCCCGTCTAGCTCTAAGGGGAGCGTTCACTAAAACAGCAGAACAACCACCATAAACTTGCTTGTTTTATCGTGGATGCTCAGGCGGGATCCAAGCTGATCTGTGATTGGTTTTATAGGTAATAAGAAGACTCTGGACAGCCGCACTCCAAAACAAATTCAGTGCCTTTATTCAAAAAAACACAGGAACTCTACAAAAAACATCACAGCAAGAAGTGACAACAGCTGATGCGTTTCACACTACAGGGAGTGCTTATTCATAGCTGAGAAACATGAGGGCAAGCAACACATAAATATGGTATTGCAATTTGACAGGGGGCGGAGCCAAGCAATGATTCAATTGAACAGTGAATACATCACCTGGTTACTAGCCCACCTAGTCCACCTGATTGTATTTAACAAGTGATGGCAGTTCTTAGTGTGAGTCAAACAAGAAAATCATTGTTTTGCAAAACCAAAACCTTGCTCAACATCTATTTTATGAGTCAAGTTATATGCATATATTTTAAAGAAACAAATAAGTATGAAGGTGAAAAGTGAAAACGGAGACTGTGAAAAAAAAAAATATATATATATATATATATAATATAAAGGTGCATATTTAAGCATGGCCAAGGCGTCCATGGGGGTGTGTAAAATGAGTGAATAAATGAATAAAAATATATAATTGTCATAATTAAAATGTGATAAGTTTAGTCCAGCGAATATGTAAATATATATATGATATATAGTATATAAACCATTTGTGTATGTGCACAAATATAAATGTAAAAGTACAACAATGTGTGTATGCGAATATAAAAAAGCAATACAAAGATTAGACATGAGGGTGGGGCGTCTGAAAAAATGAGTAACAAAAAAAAAGGGGGGGTCCATATGTCATGATGCATAAAACAGCAGCAGATATAATTATTAGGCGGCCTTATGTATGTGTACAGTACACATGAAAAAAATATTTGTTTTGTATAAAAATTGATTAAAAAAAACAATTGAATATAATGTACACCATACATGTAAAGACATCTCCACATACAATGAGCAGGCCAAAGACTTTAAAAAAAAAAACACTAATGCTCAATTCAGTTCTATGAAACTCTAATGATATGTAACATAGCTTCTATAAGGTGATTGATTGTTAAAAGAATATATATAGAAACACAACTGTCAATCATACTCCATGAAACTTTAGCAATGTATGTCTTGGCAACCATTAAATGGTTAACCATCGTATATGTAGCAGAGGCAGAATGTGTTGAACGATCTCAGTGGTGTGCAGCAATAAAGCACGGTTAACACAATATCATGGCAATGAATTGTGCTCTGTGAAGCTCTAACGATGTGATCTTAGTGTCTATGGGATAGTTAAACGTAAAAATGTATAATTTTAAATCCCCGCTGACTAACATCGAGAGCCTTCATATAGAGAAACATGCATATGAAACCTGCATCATGAACAAAGAAAAACAAAGTAAAAATATAAAAAAAGTTCATAAAAATAAACAAACAAAAATATTGTTTTATACAGACGCATTGAACAAATAAAACCCACCAGATATGTATATACCCTCTAACATGTACATATGCATGATTATGACAAATATTAACCCTCATAGAAATAAAAACCATAGGATAAAACCAAATGCACGTAAAACATATAGGTATATATGCAAAAGTGCCTGATAAGCATTGATGCCGTCTGATCTCCACCAACTATATCTACAGAGATAGGGTTCTGAGTGTATAGTAAAGGAATAATAAATATAAATGTAAAGACATATGACCCTTTAGTTGACACAAAAATATTATTATGCATCTGTCAATAGGACGGCAAAAATTGCTTACAAACCGCCTGGTATCAAGAGAGTGAGAAATCTTAATTCATTTTTATAAATACATCTCACTCATACATTTCTCTCAATACTAGAATTCTGTTAGGACTAAATTTCGAATGGGATGTTTCCCACTTTTACAAGTAAAGATGGTTGTTCGGTCATTTTCCCATTTCATTTAATCTTTTTTCTTTATTCATTTACCCATTACATCATTGCTTCTTCTGACATACCAATAGCATTATCTATTTCCTGACTGACTCCATGGCAGCCTACGTATGGGTTAATCCTGCCTCTCATACCTCATAGGACCCCACTCCCATAAATCTTTGCTCCTAATCAGAGACTGTGTTCCTTTTTTGTCCTCCTCCTTAAGGACTGAAGTAGTAGTTCTTACCTCAAGGAGTCGTTAATCCGGGTCTGGTTCCTGTTGCAGCTGCACACATGATGATGATTTGGTGTCTGGAGTCCATTAGCCCAGCTACTAGCAGGGTGGACATGGGGATGAAGAGCGTTGCCTGAAGAGCTTACTATCTAGCCACTGGCTGGAAAGCGGCAGTATGGCCATTCGTCCTAGCTACTAGCGGGAGGCCTTTTCCCTGAATAATCCCCCAGTGATGTGCCTGTGGACGGGAGCCAGGTCGGGTGGTCGGCGTGCTGGAGCGGTAACGTATGGCAGCCTGTTTTTGTTTGTTGTATGTACCATTTCTGGGTGTATGGCGGCTGGAGCGTATCTGCGTCCCAGACCGCCGCTTTCCTGTACTGCGCAGCCGCATAGTCTCGGTTGGGATCGAGGCTTGGTCGGTGCATGCGCAGTACAGATGAATGGCGGCGTTCTCGCATGGGCGCGAGCGCCGTGGGGGTGACGCTGACGGCGTTGTGACGTCATTCAGGCGGCAGATTTGAATGCCTGTCAGATTTAGACAGGCTTGCTGCTGCATTCAAACAAACGCTGTGACGCTGTTTTCTCTGCTTTACTGAGGTAAGAGGCTTGATGCCTTATCCCCTATTGATTTAACAGATGTCTATGCTATGCATAGGTAAAATGACTTTGGCAAATTGATTTATTTATTTAAAAAAATAAATAAATAAATAAAATAAATGGATTTTAGTAAATGTTTTTTACTATGGATATTGTTGCAGCCTGTCCGAATTGTGACTATGGATGTTTCGTCGCCCCCTTGTGGCCAGCCTTTACGCCGCAGGTAGGGAGAAATTTGGTTTTCTTTCTGCCTGTGTTGGTTGGTATAGGGTATATTTTTAAGGGAATTTCTTTCTCCTTATTATCTATTTTAGCCCTTCTATTACGGATCTTCGTCCTTCAGCACGCAAAGATAATACACATTCTGGGTCAAGACATGACCGTTCTAGGTCCAGTTCTGGACGCCCTAAGTCCTCCTCCAGACACCACTCTGACAAGTCAAGGTCGGGGTCTCGGCACTATTCCCTCTACCATTCTGGTCGCTCGAAAAAAAGATCCTGTTGAGGATGTAGAGCGAAAGTGCCAGGAGATAAATCGCTATGCGATTTATGTTTCCCGAGCTGCAAAGAAAGGGATGCTAAAGACCGGCAAGTAGGGGCCTTGGTCAGGATGGGTGTTCAGGAATCCTTGAATAAATCAGATTCCGCCCATGCAGCTATACCTCCCTCTGCACCAACTTCAGTGGTTGAGGTGGAAGACCTTGAAGCTCCAGGTCCCTTCCGTGACAATTTCTCTTTCAGCGGATCTTCAGACAGCGAAGCTGAAGTGGAGGATCCCAGTGCAGGATTTGACTTTCCCAGGTCCCTCATCTGGTGAGGGCAGTGAAGGATGCACTGAGGTGGGAGGAGCCAGTGGAAGCACCCTCTAAACAGAGGAAATACATTAAGCATCTTAAAAAAGAGTGCTCAAATTTCCTTTCCTGGGTGAACTGGGAGAATTTATCTCGATTTTGGAGCAAAGTGGAGAGAAAGAATTCTCTTATCTCTAAAGTGGCCAGAATGTATCCATTTAAAGGTGAGGAGGTTAAGCACCTGGAGTCTGCTCCTCTTATTGATGCCGCCTTGATGAGGCTGGTAAGACATGTCACGCTCCCACTGGAAGACACCATCTCTTTCAAGGATGGTCTTGAGAGGGAAATTGATACGGATTTGAAGCGTATATACATTACGGCTGGGACGGCCTGTAAGCCAGCATTGGCCTTGGCAGCATTATCCAAAGCAATGGAGTGTTAGACGGATGATATGGGTGCAACCTTGGGAATTATGTCCGAAAAAGCCCTCAAGAGCTCTCCAATATGTGAGATGAAAAGGGCACGTGTCATGCGTTCTTCCATTACAGCTAAACAGCTTTATGGCTACTCCCTTGGGTGGCGGATCCGGCCTCTAAACAGGCCTGGTGCAAAATTCCCTTTGAGGGTTCTTCTGTTTTTTTGGAATAAGCTCGATTCAGCCATCACTCGTGCTACCGGCAGGAAGTCTGGATTCTTACCCCAGGACCGCCGTCTGTTTGCCCAGAAGAGAGTCCAGTCCAGGTCAGACCCGGAACGTGCTAGGGATGCACGGCGTTACAGACCGGGTCGGGAATTGGAGGAGAAACCAGCCTTCTGGTCAGAAGCCTTCAAAATCTACATCTTCTAGGGGCCGTGAAGCGGCAAAGTCTTTTCTCTAGTCATCTTCCAGGACGGCACACCTGAGAGGATGACTGGTCACACCTGGCAGGAAACACAATTAACAAAGTTTAAAAAGCCCCACCCCTCCCTCTGACCCTCAGTTATTGATTGTGTTTCCCACACGCTGATGGCTGCGAAACCGTTTGTTATTTTTTTCTAAGACCTCAGGTCTGGGACCATGGTCGCCCCCTTAATGAACAAACCCAGAGCAGTCAGTGGTGCCTGTGGGGTTCTCTGTTCAAGCATTTTTCAAATGCCATTAAATTAAGGGGTTTTCCCTCTGCTCTCCCTAGAAAGCTGAATGGGAGAGGCTGGGGCACTAGGACAGGTGAGTTGTCCATAACCCCAGGGGCCACCTAACCTTCCCTCTTTTCCTCCCCTCATACCTGACAGTGGTGGATGGTTGGGGGGGGCCGCTGATACACCCCACGTCGGCCGGAAGCTGGGCTCCAATGGCCGAACGTTTTCTTCCCCTTAGGGGGCCGTGCCATCCTTAGGGATAGACCACGGCGCAGAGCGGCGTCTGTAGCCGCTAGTGCGCATGTCCGGAAGCCGCCGGGCGCCGGTGTGACGTCATATCCGGCGCGCCGGGGCTTCAACAAAATGGCGGCGAGCGTGGCGGTCAGAGCACGAGGCGGCTGTTTGGAAAGAGGGGGCCCAAGGTCCACAGCCTTCACAGTCGATCCATCTACCGGTGTAGAGGCAGAGGATGGAAGGCGGACCAGAGCTCGCGGCATCAGAGGTCGCCACAGGGGGTGAGTGACTCGGCTGGAGCGAGGGGGGGCAGACATTTGGGGTGGCCCTATTGTCCTTGTCCCCCACACTGTATGTGTATGTGATGTGGCTAATGGGGTGTCCCTTTCTTACAGAGACCGAATGCCCTGCTCAGGAGAGAGCCAGTAGGTCTGGGAAAGCCACATCCAAAACTAAACGCTGTGGGTCTTGTAGCTCTAAACTCCCACAGGACCACAGCAAGCCTTTTTGTTACAAATGTATTTACAAATTGGCAGGCAAAGAGACAGCAGAAGTTGCGAAGGAATGCAGGGCACTTCAGGTTGAGATGCTAGCTACCCTTCAGTCTTTTAAAGCCGTACTTGATCAGCGTCAGGGGGATGCCAGATCAGTAAGGGAAAGCTCTCCCTCACAGGAAGATAGATCTACCTTTACAGGAGGGTCTCAGGAACCTGCCCCATACTATTCAGAGGAGGAGGTTTGCAGCTCTGACCTGAGTTCCCAGGAGGGGGAGGACTCAGATCAGGATAGCCATGTAGAGACCAGATCTGGGGGACACCTCTTTTCAGCAGAGGATATGGAGGGTCTCCTCAGGGCAGTATATGCGTCAGAGGACATTCAGTTACCTTCCGCCCAAGTGTCAGCTCAGGATAAGGTCTATAGAGGTTTGGGTAAGCCACAGGCCAGATCCTTCCCAGTTCACCAGTCCCTGAAAGAGATTATCTTGAGGGAATGGAAGGAACCTGAGCGTAAACTCCTCAGACTTAAAACTTGGAAACGGAGATGTCCTTTTAAGGAGGAGGAGGAAGAAAAAATTTTCAAAGTCCCACGTTTAGATGCGTCCTTGGCGCAGGTTTCTAAACGGTCGGACTTATCTTTTGAGGACGCGGGTAACATTCAGGATCAGATGGATAAAAAATCTGAGATCCTGTTGCGTAGAGCTTGGGAAGCGAATGCATCGGCCATGAGCCCTGCATTAGCTTCAGCTTGTGTAGCCAGGAACGCGGACGCATGGCTCAACAAGCTGATGGACCATCTCACACGTAAGAAGGAATCCAGGGAGGTAGTAGAATCCCTGGAAGTGGTGGGGAGAGCTATCGCCTTTTTGGCGGACGCGGCAGTAGAGACAGTAAGGACGACTGCTAAGTCAGCGGCATTACTGAACTCAGCCAGGAGGGCCCTTTGGGTTAAGACTTGGGACGGAGACTTCACTTCTAAGTCCCGACTCTGTGGTATTCCCTTTGAGGGCTCCCTACTCTTTGGTTCGGGTCTGGAACAGGTCCTTTCCCGATCCACAGAAAAAGGTAAGAAATTTCCCTCCAAACCCAAGAAGGAATTTTTTCGTGGCCCCCCTGCAAAAGGCCAGTTCAAGGGCAAAGGGGGACAAAGGAAGAAATGGGGGATCGGAAAGGGCAAAGAAAAAGGTGGAATCCTTTTTTCTGGGTCCGGACCGTCCAGCAAGGATTCTAAATGACGCCATAAAAGTGGGCGCAAGGCTCTCGTATTTCCTTCCTCCAATGGGAGAAGATCTCAGAGAGCCCTTATATTTTAGACCTAATAAAAGTAGGTTACAAGCTGGAATTTCGGTCACTCCCACCTCAAAATTTTTTGGTTACTTACCTTCCCAAAGATTCTCTGAAGGCAAGGGGCTTGCTAGACAGCGTTCGCATGCTCGCAGAACAGGAAGTGATTATCCCGGTCCCAGTGACTCAGAGGGCTTTCGGTTTTTATTCCCACATTTTTGTGGTCCCGAAGCCATCGGGCAAGTTTCGGTTGATTATCAATCTACGGAAACTGAACCACTACCTGTTGTACAAGCGATTCAGAATGGAGAGCATCTACACGGTCAGAAAACACCTCCAGAAGGGAGTTTTCATGATCACATTAGATCTCAAAGATGCTTACCTGCATGTACCCATTGCCCCGGATCATCAGAAGTACTTGCGTTTCGCAGTACGGACAGAGCAGGGGGTGCAGCATTGGCAGTTCAGGGCACTTCCCTTCGGCCTTGCGGCCAGTCCAAGGATTTTTACCAAAGTCCTGGCAGAGGTAGTATCCTTTCTACACCTTCAGGGGGTAGCTCTGATACCATACCTCGACGATCTGTTGATCTACAGTCCATCCAGAGACCAGCTCCTGAGAGATCGAGAGTTGGTCTTGTCGACCCTGGATTCCCTAGGTTGGATGGTGAGTCAGGAGAAATCCTCCCTGGATCCCTCACAGTCAAAGGTATACTTGGGGTATCAGTTGGACTCAGTAGCCCAGAAAGTGTTTCTTCCTCCCGAAAAGGTCGAAAAAATTCGGGGCGCAGTGACAGTGTGTCTCGAAGCCCCGGAGGTATCTTTGAGAAACATCATGAGGGTGTTGGGCCTGATGGCCTCTTGCATCCCGGCAGTTCCCTGGGCTCAGCTCCACTCACGAGTCCTCCAGGGCTTCCTTCTCTCCTCTTGGGGCGGGAGAAGAGAAACCCTGGAGGAGAAAGTTCCTCTGTCAGAGGAGGTAAGAAGCTCCCTAGTTTGGTGGCTCGATCCCGTCAACCTATCGGGAGGTCGGACGTGGACACAGCTAGACCCAATAGGCATTACAACAGACGCAAGTGCCTGGGGTTGGGGGGCTCATTTAGGAGACCGCTACGCCCAGGGTCCCTGGGATCAGAGTCAGAGCAGAGCTTCCTCAAACTTCAGGGAGCTTCTGGCAGTCGGGAAGGCATTAAGTGTCTTCCGGGACTTGATCCAAGGAAGGGAAGTCCAAATTTTCTCGGACAACCGGGTGGCAGTATCCTATTTGAACCGTCAAGGGGGAACAAGGTCAGTCAGTCTAAGGGCACTGACCCAAGATTTCCTGGGAGAAGCAGAGAAAAACATTCTCTCAATCTCTGCGGTCCACATAAAGGGATCCCTCAATATACAAGCAGACTTCCTCAGCAGACAGCCCATTCTTCAGGGAGAATGGGAGTTGAACGAAGAAGTTTTCGCTCTGGTAAAACGTCATTTCGGAGTACCAGAGATAGATTTATTCGCTTGTCAAAGGAACGCAAAGGTGCGGAGATTCTTTTCTCTCACGAGAGAACAGAGATCCTCAGGAGTAGACGCTCTCGCTCAGAATTGGGACTTCAGCCTGGCATATGCCTTTCCTCCCCTGGTACTCATCCCACGAGTGCTTCAAAAGCTGTCACAGTCGGATGGAGACCTTATCCTGATTGCACCCTGGTGGCCGAAGCGGGTCTGGTTCCCCACCATGTGGAGGTGGTCAGTCGTGCCTCCGCTGCATCTCCCGGTCAAGTGGGATCTTCTCTGCCAGGGCCCAGTGCTGCATCCCAACCCGGGGTTTCTGTCCCTGACGGCCTGGCTCTTCAGAGGGAGATCCTCAGGAACAGGGGATGCTCGGAGAAGGTAATTGACACTCTTCTCCTTAGCAGGAAGAAGGTTACCAGACAGATTTATGCAAAGGTCTGGAAGATCTTCTCTAGATGGGCTCAAGCAAATCAGAGAACTATCCAGACGATTCCAACCGTGCTGGATTTTCTCCAGGAAGGGGTAGACCAAGGGTTAGCGGTCAGTACCCTTAGGGTCCAGGTAGCAGCCCTGTCAGTGTTCTTTGACACAAGGTTAGCTCAAGACCCTCTTGTTAAGAGATTCTTGCTAGCCAGGGAAAGGTTAACCCCGGTAAGGACAGTTAGTTTCCCGCCGTGGGATTTGTCCCTGGTTCTGGACGCCCTGACGAAAGGGCCATTTGAGCCGTTGGATCAAATTTCATTTAAATTTCTTTCCCTTAAAATGTCCTTTCTTCTAGCCATCACCTCAGCTAGAAGAGTAGGCGACCTACAGGCCCTGACAATAAAAGAGCCTTTTTTGTTGATCCTAGAGGACAGGGTAATCCTTAGACAGGATCCTCTTTATTTACCAAAAGTGACCTCGGGGTTCCACAGGTCACAAGAGATTATTCTTCCATCATTCTGCCAGAATCCGAAGAATGAGAAGGAAGAAAGATTGCACCTTTTAGATGTTAGACGCTGTCTTTTAGTCTATCTAGAAAGGGCAAGGGAGTTTAGGAGATCAAATCATCTTCTAGTTACTTTTGGGGGCCAAAGAAAGGGTCTTCAGGCCTCAAAACCTACGATAGCCAGGTGGATTAAGCAGGCAATAGTTTTAGCCTATAAACACTCGGATAAACCGGTTCCATCCCACCTAAAGGCTCATTCAACCAGATCTCTGGCGACCTCCTGGGCAGAAAGGGCAGGTGCTTCCATAGATCAGATCTGCAAGGCAGCAACATGGACGAGCCATAATACCTTCCTGAGGCATTACAGAGTGGAGCTGTTGTCCCCTCAGGACTTGGCTTTTGGCAGGAAGGTCCTACAGGCGGTGGTCCCACCCTAAGGTAGGCCTTAACTTCTTGCTCATCGTCTCAGGTGTGCCGTCCTGGAAGATGACTAGAGAAAAATACCAGTTACACTTACCGGTAACGGATTTTCTAGGAAATCTTCCAGGACGGCAGGCCTACTTCCCTACCCTTAAATGTTGGTGATGTTTTATTCTTCACAGAATGTACCCTCTGACACTGGTGTGGGTGTTTACTTTGTCATAACTGAGGGTCAGAGGGAGGGGTGGGGCTTTTTAAACTTTGTTAATTGTGTTTCCTGCCAGGTGTGACCAGTCATCCTCTCAGGTGTGCCGTCCTGGAAGATTTCCTAGAAAATCCGTTACCGGTAAGTGTAACTGGTATTTTTTGATATAGCGCCTGTTCAGGCGGAGCAAGTAGGGGCTCGTTTACTACGCTTCTGCCACGTCTGGGCAGCCTTGATACAAGACTACTGGGTCATAAAGACAGTCTCTCTAGGACATGCCTGGGTGTTCAACAATCCACCCATACATCGTTTTGTTCCCACAAGCCTTCCTTTGTCGGAAGAGAAGAGAGAGAGGTTCTATTGACCTACATGGACTCCCTTATCACCCAAGGTGCCGCCATTCCAGTCCCGTCCGAGGAAAAGTTTTAGGGATTTACTCCCCCCTCTTTATGATTCTCAAAAAGAGTGGTTCCTGGAGGCCGGTTATCGGCCTGACTTACCTAAACTAACTCCTTTATAAAAAAGGGAAAGTTCAAGATGGAGACATTGCTGACCTTTCGACAGACAGCGTACTTCCATGTACCAATAGTGAAGGACTTTAAAAAATATCTCCGATTTCCGGTGGGTCAAAAACACCTCCAATTCATATGTCTCCCGTTCGGGCTTACGACATCGCCGCAGGTGTTTTCCAAGCTCTTACTGGCGGTGGTCGCCTTGATCGGAGTCCGAGGTATTCAATTACACATTACCTTGACGACCTACTCCTACTGTCTCAGGACAGAAAACAACTACTGTCACACCGGGAGCAAGTCATATTTACCCTGACAGAATTCATCTGGCTTTTGAATCAAGGAAAAAAGTCATCTGGAGCCAACCCAGTCCCTAGTTTTCCTAGGGGCACAGTTCAACACAGTAAAGAGCACGATCTCTCTTCCTCTAGAGAAGATTCCAGTGGTCCAGGACAGGATTCATCTGGCAATGTCAGCTCCTCTTCTCAGGTCCTCCGAGTGCCTCAGGATAATAGGCACCATGGTGGCAACAGCCCCCATGGTAAAGTGGGCGCAATGGAGAATGCGGCCCTTTCAGAAAGGATTCCTCCAACAATGGAATCCAAGTCTACAGGATCACTGGATCCGGATAACTCCCTCCATGCGGGAGAGTCTCCCTTGGTGGTTGCAACGAAGGAATCTTCTCAACTGCCATTCAATAGCTCCAGTTTCCTGGATAACAGTGACAACAGATGCCAGCAGCAGAGGCTGGGGTGCTCTGTCGGTCGGAGGTACCCCAGGGCAGGTGGGATCTTCCTGCCCAGGGGGTGGTCTCGGACATATTGGAGATTTGAGCTGCCTTCCAGGCCCATCTGGTTTTTCTCCATCTGATATCGGGAGCCTGAGTCCTCATGAGATTGGACAATACGACGGCGGTGTCGTACATCAAAAGACAGGGGGCACTCGCAGTCTCTCCCTTTTGAAGGAAGTGAATCCAATTATGTCCTGGGCTCAGGCGAACTTGAAGGACCTGACGGCAGTATATCTTCCTGGGGTCCAAAAATGTCCAGGCGGATTTTCTGTCAAGAACCTCCTTGAACAACGAGTGGTCTCTCCACTCGGAAGTCTTCAACTGGATCCTGTCATTGGGAATGGTTCCGGAAGTGGACCTGTCTGCATCTTCTTGCAATGCCGAGATGAGGAATTATTATACCAGGTATCGCTGTCCCCAAGCCATGGGGTGGATGCTCTCACGGATCAGTGGAATTTCCACAAGACCTATGCCTCTCCACCAGTTCCGATCAGTCTTCGGTTCCTTTCGAGACTCAGACAGACGGCAGAGATAGTGGCGATCATCCCATACTGGCTCAATAGGCCATGGTTTCCGCTCCTGTTACAGTTGAGTTACCGGGACCCAGTTCCGCTTCCCTCCAAATCGGATCTTCTTCTATAGGGAACATCCCTTCATCCGGGTCCGTCCCATCTCCATCTGATGGTTGAGAGGAAGAGGCTGGAAGCATTAGGTTGTCCAAGTTCAGCAATTGCTACCCTGCTGAACGCTAGATGGCAAGGTACAAATAAAGTTTACCAGAGAATTTGGTCTAAGTTTATGGACTACGTCTCCCCTTCCGGGGGTTCCTGTAGTAATCCAGAAATAAAGGATGTACTAGGATTTCTCCAGACAAGGTTGGATCTCCCTTTGTCTGTAAACTCCCTGCGAGTTCAAGTTTCAGCAATATCTGCTTTTGCTGGTATTTCCTGGGCAAGGAATCCCCTTACCAGACAATTTTTCAGAGGAGTATCAAGGCTTAGGCCCCAGAGAAAACCAAGGTTCTCTAAATGGGATCTTTCTTGGGTGCTAGATTTTTTTCTCAGAAGATTCTTTCCAATGGATTGATGAACTATCCATGAAGGACATTTCCCTTAAAACAGCCTTTCTAGTGGCCATAACATTGGCTAAAAGAGTGTCGGAAATCAGTGCTCTAGGTTCCAAAGAGCCTTTCCTTACCTTCTTCCCTGATCGGGTAGTTCTGGTTCCAATGCTAGGATCAAATCCTAAAGTATCATCAGTGTTTCATGAGAACCAGGAAATTGTTCTCCCAACCTTTCAGTCAGAGGATTCTTCAACTAACCATCCCTTGGATGTCGGTGAGGTCTTGAAAAGCTACTTAGAAGCTACTGCACCTTTCAGAAGATCAGATCATCTGTTTGTCTACTTTTATGGAAAGAATAGAGGACTGCCTGCTTCCTCTAGAACTATTGCAAGTTGGATTGTCCAAGCTATCCAAAGGGCATATGCAGCTAAAGGACTGGTTCCTCCAGAAACAGTGACTGCTCATTCTACCAGGAGTATGTCAACATCATGGGCGGCCTCCCGACACGTATCGGCGGAGGTGATCTGCAAAGCGGCCTCTTGGTCGTCAAACACTTTCATGAGGCATTATTGTGTTGAGCCAGCGGCTCTTTCCTCTGTTAATTTCGGTTTAAATGTTTTATCTGTTTGAACGGTGCCAATTAAACCTTCTTTTGTTGAACCAGCATTTTGTGCCCACCCGAGTCTGTATGGCTAGTTATTTCCCATACGTAGGCTGCCATGGAGTCAGTCAGGAAAACGGAAAAATTTATATCAAATACTTACCGTAATTTTCCTTTCCTGATGGACTCCATGGCAGCCGGAGTCTCCCTCCCATTTGCTGGAGTAGGCTAAGTTATGGAACACAGTCTCTGATTAGGAGCAAAGATTTATGGGAGTGGGGTCCTATGAGGTATGAGAGGCGGGATTAACCCATACGTAGGCTGCCATGGAGTCCATCAGGAAAGGAAAATTACTGTAAGTATTTGATATAAATTTTCAGTTTTTGCTGCAGTACACATGTTTATCGTGTAGATAGACTTTTTCCTTATAGTTTTATTCATTTCCCCCCATTTATGTACACACCATTAGGTGTATTAACTAGTAGCTCTTGTTAGCTGTTCTAATTACCATAAGGGGTGCTATATAGGAACATTTGGTAACATAGAGTTCTGCTTTAATCTTTTCCCGGTCCGGTTTGAGTGAGATGTATTTATAAAAATGAATTAGGATTTCTCACTCTCTTGATACCAGGCGGTTTGTAAGCAATTTTTGCTGTCCTATTGACAGATACATACCGTATTTATCGGCGCATAACACGCACCGGCATATAACACGCACCCCAAGTTTAGGAGGGAATTTTAAGGAAAAAAAGTTTTAGGAGAGAAGTTTAGGGAAAAAAAAAAATTACATTTAAGCGTCATTTGCAGCTTGCCCAGCGTCATTTGCAACCTGCCCAGCGTCATTTGCAACCTGCCCAGCGTCATTTGCAACCTGCCCAGCGTCATTTGTAGCTTGCCCGGCGTCATTTGCAGCTTGCCCGGCGTCATTTGCAGCTTGCCCGGCGTCATTTGCAGCTTGCTAGTGTCAATTGCAGCTTGCTAGTGTCATTTGCAGTTCGCCATCGTTTAAATTTCCTTCCGCGAGAAATACCGCGCATGCGCGGCCGAAAAAGACCGAACAACGGCCGAAAAAACATTTGTCATTGGGACGGAAAGTGAGGTGACATGTTCTGAACAGATGTGCAAAGACAGCAAATGTTACAGGGGTGATAACCCCTCCCTATGTTCTCCAAAAAGCTTAAAAATAGATTTTTTTTGGGATGGAGCTACACTTCATAATGTACCTGTTCAGATTCTACTTAAGAACAAACCTAAAGCCGCAAGTGGTTTTTAAATGGCTTCTTTTTTTCCTTTACAAATGTCATTTTGTGCAAGGACAGTTCTAAACACGGGAAACACATGCCACTTCACAGGCATACTTTAGACACCCCCCCAGGTACCATATTTAAAGGAAAATTTCACTTTTTTTTTTTTTCACTTTATGCATCATTAAAATGACTGCTCCCGAAAAAACGTTAGTTTTTAAAAGTTCTTTTTGCATTGATATATGTCCCCTGGGGCAGGACCCGGGTCCCCAAACCTGTTTTATGACATTAACATGCATATTGGCCGTTGTAATTAGCACTTTTGATTTCGAACGTTCGCGTCCATTATAACGTATAGGGTTCGAAAATTTGCGCGAACTTTCGGTCCGTTCGAAGGTTCTGGTGCGAACCGAACCCGGGGGTGTTCGGCTCATCCCTAATCTCGAACAACGCTCCAGTCTATGTGGCAGACTGCAACGTGCCTGCCATAGATCCGGTTTATCCGGCCCAAGCCTATCTGACTCACCACCGAGAGGTCTGTGAGTCCAACAGTTCCGGTAAGGGTATTCAGACCACTACAGATATATATAGAGATCAAGTTGTTTGAAAATCTAGAGCATCTACAGCGACACGTCTCATTCCCTGGGGACTATATGTATATGGTCGCATCACTTTGGTGGAGAGATACATTATGAAAATAGACTCTTCCCATTGTATCCATTGATCCTTGAATTAATCTTCTTATTTCTATACACTGTGATTTATAGCATAAGATTCTGTTTGATGCTAACCCATTAACGCTGACCCTCACTTTGACCGTAATACTACAATTATGATATATTATGTCATCTTAGAACATTGAGAGGATTACTGTGCATATTTTTCACTGTGTTCACCCTTTGTTTAGTGTGATGTCGTCTGGATACTGATCATCATTGAATACCATCCTCTTCTTTTTTGTGACAACCCCATAACAATTATACACTATATTATTCGATCCTCTGGAATTTCGAACTATCCATAGTGTATAATCTTCCACCGAACACCATGCTTTCATTATAGTGACAATATCACAATCACTATACACTATATCAGGTAATGCCCTGAAACTGCAAACTATCCATAGCGTATATCTGTTTTCACTTTGTGTATTTTTAGATTGATGCGAGATTTCACTATCTCTTGCCGCGCTTTTCAGAAAATTGCATGTTGTGTTACCATATATAAAAACTTACATTCTTCCACCTATGAGGACTGAGCACAGGCCTCCTTCAGCCAGAGGCTTTGTTCTTTTTCCTCCAGCCCAAACCAGTTTGACATCTTGCGATTCTTTAATCACATTTGGCTAGGATCACACCCCCAAGTGGGTGCTTTTGATAGCCATCTGCTGTAGAGGATCTTAAACTAGTCTTTACAATTTTTTGATCACTTGGGTTTTATTGTTTGCTTTACTGCTTTATTTGTTATTTTTCATTTCACTATTTTATATTTCTATCCCCCTTCGGGGATTTGTTTACACATACCGGTGGAGCAGCTCCACTGGCACGTTCACTAAGGCCCCTTTCACACCGGGGCGGGGAGCCTTCGGATGAAAAACGGACATACATGTATCCCTATGGGATAGCGGGTGTCAGCGAATGAGCATCCGCTGACACCCGATCTCGTCCGTGTCCGCTATGGTCCGTTTCTGCAGACGGAGGAAACCCCTATTTTTCCATCCGTCTGCAGAGCGGATTGGATGATGACGGACTCTACGGTCCGTCGTCACCCGATCTACCATAGGGGAGAGCGGCGCTGTGACAGGTCCGTCCCTGCACAGTGTGCAGAGACGGACCTGTCATCTTCCTGCTCAGCGGAGATCGCTCTGGCGATCCCCGCTGAGCAAGCAGATATCCACGGGGCAGATCTGCACTGATCCGCCCCATGTGAAAGAGCCCTTTACTCGTTTTTTCAGACGCCCCGCCCTCATCAAATAGATGTTGAGCAAGGTTTTGATTTTGCAAAACAATGATTTTCTTGTTTGACTCACACTGAGAGCCGCCATCACTTGTTAAATACAATCAGGTGGACTAGGTGGGCTAGTAACCAGGTGATGTATTCACTGTTCAATTGAATCATCGCTTGGCTCCGCCCCCTGTCAAATTGCAATACCATATTTATTTGTTGCTTGCCCTCATGTTTGTCAGCTATGAATAAGCACTCCCTGTAGTGTGAAACACGTCAGCTGTTTCTTTCTGTGATGTTATTTGTAGTGTTTCTGTGTGTTTTTTTTTTTTTTTTTTTTTTAAATAAAGGCACTGAATTTGTTTTGGAGTGCGGCCGTCCAGAGTCTTATAATTACCTACACTGTCTGCATGCTGTGGTCTGCACCCAGATCTCTCTGCCTGGAGTAGCTATTTTTGTGTTCTCTGGATTTGCCTAGAGCGGTGGTGTTTCTCTTATGTGATTGGTTTTAGTTGTTTTTATGCACAGTTTACACCTATTGTGTGTAAGCAGGTTAGCCCCAAAATATATGCTAGCCTAGAAAGTCATTAGAGTTCCTTGTATTGTTCTTAAATCTTATGTACTGCTGCATTTCATGTTTTATCAATGTAAAGCTTGATTTATAAATATGTATACACTTTATGAAAACTCCACAATATTACACCATCTGGCCTATTTATAGATGTTTACACCAAAGATTCATAAAACTGTCACCCAGGATTCACATATTTTCCCACTTGAAACCAATTAGAAAATGTGTGAATGTTGGGTGAAAATTGTGTGATTCATGAATTCATGAGTAAAAACATAAAAAAATAGACCCCTATGGTGCAATAAAATGATGAAATTTTACTGATGACTAGAAACTGGGATTTACACCTTAACTCATATATTGTTGTATATAAACAGGGCCGTTTTTTCCACTGGGCATCCTGGGCAGTTGCCCGGGGGCCCTACTTGTCTGGAGGGCCCCATCCAGGGCTGATCCTCAGCGCTGCAATCTGCTGCTTAAATTGACTGACTGCACTGGTTGCTCACTTTGCCGGCTGGCATCTAGCTAGCAACCAGTGACGTCAATCAGAAACCGCGGCCTCCCCAGCATTCATAGCGCACCAGGGCTGCCCCAGTTACTAGTTAACAGGCTCCGCCCACCTCTGCCATGTTCTTCAGACAGAATGGAGAGGGAGCAAAAAGACGGCCCTTGATAGCTGGCGCTGCCTTGCTGCTGTGAGTGACACACTGTACTGCACCAGGCCAGCGGCCTCAAGTAAGTCTAACAATGTCTACTTAAGTAAGTTCAAGTTGTGCATCAAACACAGCCACTTTCTGTGCCCATTAAATGCAGCCACTGTGCCCATTAAATGCAGCCACTGTGCCCATTAAACGCAGCCACTGTGGCCAAACGCAGCCACTGTGGCCAAACGCTGCCACTGTGCCCACCAAACTCGTGTTATATTGTCCAAACGTTTTAATTGTTTAACGTGTTAATGTTTAAACACTTATTTTGTTGGAAGTACCAATAAATATAGCCTTATTGATAATTTGCATTTTTATTCTCGTGCGTGATCGTGTAGACAGGGCCCCAGTGCACTGTATAGCCCGGGGGCCTATAATGCTCTTAAGATGGCCCTGTACATAAATTGATCTTTCTTATTCCAATGCTTAAATCTTTTTGATGCATTGTAGATGGGGTCAGAACACTGAGCTGAGCTCACAAGGTGCATAGCAGGTGAACCTGGAACTGGTGCAATAAATTCATTCATCATTTAGACTTTTTCATTGCAGAACCTATGAGAACATGCCTGGGGTGTTTGCTTTGTAGGATTTACTGTACACAAAGTTGTGTGCAAGGAGGGCAATAAGGAAGAAAGCATTGGCAGCAGATTAAGGACGACTATATAGCCTGGATTCATTTGGCTGAAGCAATGGAATAAGGCACCTTTACTAGGTACAGAAGTTATCAGCAAGAGTTGTCAACAGAGTTTGATTTTCATCACAGGTGCTTGAACAGCACACAACATTTGATGCCTATAAGGCCCCTTTCACACATTTGGATGAAAAACGGACATACATGTACCCCTATTGGATAGCGGGTGTCAGTGGATGAGCATCCGCTGACACCCGATATCGTCCGCCTCCGCTGTGGTCCGATTCTGCAGACGGAGGAAAACCCTATTTTTCCATCCGTCTGCAGTAGGGTTGCCACCTGTCCGGGATTCATGTGCCTGTAACCCGGGCACATGATTCAGCTCAGAACAGGAAGAGACCATTCAGGCGGGGGGGTGACCATCGGCACATCTGTCACTGTGAGACAGCAGCAGTGGCATTGCTTTTAAATAAGTACACTGTGCCTGCAGTGTATACTGGAATCCAAAGCTCCTTTCTGTGTCCCCCCTTCCTCCAGTCTCCTGCACAGTCACAGTCTCAGGTAGGTAGTCACAATCGGGAGGTGGAGCTCACTAAAGCTCCTGGCGGGCTGGCCAGAGGAAGAGAGGAGGTGAGTTGAATTTTCTTTTTCCTGAAAAAAGTCTCCTAGGAAGCAAAGCTGCAAAGTTTAGGAGTATTTGTATTGCAGGTGACAGGAGAATCAGAGGAGATAGTGAGTGTATGGGGGAGGGGGGAGTGTGCAGCCCGATCACAGCTGACAGATACCTTCTGAGCAGCACACATGTCTATACAAACACCCACCAATCACAGACTAGATAATGTGAAAGTAATGTGTGACCATTCATGTAACCTGTATATATGTTGTGGCAGAACGAAGCTCTGTCCCTTTGAAATTGGAGGTAAAGGAGATCCAGAGTTTGCATATCTGCAGACTATAGAATTTAAATGGAGAAAACTGCTCTGTCAGTTTTCTCCAGGTTTTGCTAGTCCTGGATGGGATCTCAAACTGTGTCCAGGTCTTGACGATGGCAAGCAAGGTGTGTGCCCAGCTGCACACAGACCATATAATGAGGGGCTAATGAGTGGAGGATGGTGGAGTGTGAGCAGCTTGCTGGTGCTGTATGAAGACCGACCTGTGGAGGGGTCATCCCTGTGTAAGGGGTATTCTTTGCCCAGAGACTGGGAAAGGAGGGACAGCCTTGAGAGTCGGGAAGACTAAGGAAGCCAGTGAGTCCAGGGGACTGGAAGGAATCCACTCTGTTGAGATCAAGCAGAGGAACTGCTGACAAGAGAGTCAGGTGGCTTGGTATGTTTTTCATTTATGAATGCTTAATGAAGTTAAACCCCTGCGTGGGACTTCTGGATGGACTTTTGTTTTTTCAATAAACGTGGGCTACCAGGCCCTTAACTATATATGCCTGTCTGATGAGGACTCACTGCATTAAAAAATGCATCTTTTCACTTGAGTTAAACACCCCCATGTTACAAGTGGTGTTCGAATGCGGGCATACAGACGGTGAAATCCGGTCTCTGCGCCAGTGGTGAGTCATTTCAGGAACTGCTGCTAGCTGTGTGTGGCAGCCAGGCAAACTGCATTGCGCAGGAGTTCAATTGACTGTGTTGCATTGTGTGCAGGTAGTGCACTTGTGAGAATTTTTTTTTTTTTCTATGCTGTGAACTGTGTAACAAGCTGCTGTGCATGTGACTGCAAGGATGAGGCAGTCAAAACACAAGAAGTTCATGTTAAATCAAGTTAAAGGTGAAGTGAGCTCAGCGTGGCCTGAGAAGATGTCTCCACCTTGGAGGGCCAGTCAAAAAGGGCCAGTGATGTGTGAGACAGTGAATGAATGGTTCAAGCAGAATCGCAAAGAGTGTGGCGCAGTGCAAGGGGCTCAGATCTTGGCCTCTGACTATATGCAACCCATGCTGCCTACAGAGGAGGTTGGGGACTTCCTTGTAAGATTTGAAAAAGTTGCTGTAAAGAGAAAATGGCCTAGGGACTGGTGGCCAAAACTGCTGCAAACCTTATTACGGATAGAGTTCCGGTCGGTTTACCATTTGATGGACGGGGACCAGGATGACTACCGCAAGTTTAAAGAGGAAATCCTTCTTAGAGGAGAGTTCCATCGCATCATGGACCGACAGCCTGACCGGAAGTTGGAGAGGTATGTGGTTGCCCATAGCAACGGCAGTGATGTCAAGTCTGCAGACCATATGAGAAAAGTATTGCCTGCAGAGAGTGGTGGCAAGTTGAAAGCCACAATGCATCAAAGAGTTTGGGAGAATCAGCAAAGCTCTGCTGGGAGAGTGCGGTTTCCCATGGCAACGGGAGAAAGATTGCCAAAGGAAAGGAGGAGCTACAGGGCATATGTAGCTAAGCATCCACCTAAAGATGCGTATGCATTTCAAAATTACCAGGAGCAAAGGTCGTTATCTCCAGGCCCAGATTCCTGTGCAAATATGTTTGCAGTCACCCCTGGCAATGAGGATTTTCCTGTTGTGTCGGCAGGGGGTGCTAAACAGTTGGAGATGCCTGCTGTAATTTCATCTGGTGGCCACCAGGGAGAGTGGGCCAGTAAATGTGCAGCAGAGGACTGGTTTGTGAGACAATGTACTCAAATGAAGATGGTGACCCCTACTACTGCGGTGGGTAAGACTGTCTTTAATGAAATAATGGCTGGAACCGCTGGGTTGATGTTGAAAAAGACTGGTGCTGGTAAATGCATAGAAGAGACTGAATATGTGACTGTGCACACTGGAGTGGAAGTGACCCCAAATGGGAGATCCACTGTCTGTTTGGGAAAGGACTTGCCTCACTGCAGTGCCCTGTCTAGTGGGGAGGCAAGTGGTAAACTTGAATGTGACAATATGATGGGTAAAACTGCTAATATTGTGTTGGCTAAAGTGAATGGTCCAGTTGCTAATGGGCTAGTGCAGCTCACTAGAGATAACCCTGCTGTGAATGCGGTTAAAGATGTGCTATCTCCCCTAGCAACTGTGAAGAAGGCCATAGAGGTGCCCCTAGAAACCCCCAGGGAGCTCTGCGTTTTGGAGCCGGAGGTTGCCTGGGACAACTTTGGTGCTGCTCTGAGGGATAAGAGGGTACCTGAACATAGTGATGACAGGATGTTAAATGTTAAAACTGAAATGTTTGAAAACACTCATGGTGGAAATGGGTTAATGCAGTCTAGCAACGACAGGTATCAAAGCTCTAATGCGTTTAATGAAGCGCCACCAGAGCAAGGTGGTGAAGGTGTGGTATTGCTGTCTGCTATGGTTAAAAATGTAGTGCCAAAATCTTATTTGAACCAAAGTGATATGTGCAATGTGTCTGTTGCTGAACCACTCTGTCCCTCTGGGTCTCCGTGTACAGTAGGAGCGGTACTGCGTGGTACCTCTGGGAGCACAGAGATAACAGACTGGGACAGGTGGACAAAAAGCCTGTTGGCTTTGTTGGAAAAGGCCTCTGTTGGTAAAAGTGGAGCAGACATGACTTCTGCAGTGCCAGATGAAGGACCTGCAGAGCAACTTGTATGCAAGGATGCACTTGCTACTGCAGATGATGGTGTTCATGAGATGGAAATGCCAAATAAGGGCAAACACACAGAAGAGGTCATGTCTGTGATCCACAAAGGGCCCAATGATGTGATAATGGATAATGCCGAGCCAAATGTGTTGGTGGAAGTGCCAGATGGCACAGCCATAAATGAAGTGATTGTAGTCACAGGTCCAAATGTTTTATGGGAGGATGGTCAGGAGTCAGGACAATTGTTGGCAGAGGATCTCCTGCCAGTGGAGTTGGTGGATAGTGAAGCTGCCGTGGACAACCACTCCACTGGATGCAGTTCCTCTCCAGACACTGCCCTGCCGAACATGAGTGAAATGAAATATGACAAATGCATTGATATTTCTGACCGTGATGAAAAATGCAGCTCATTGTCAATTTGTAAGGGTTTGGTTACCATGGGTGACCACAAAAATAATGGTAGACCTGAAGATCTTGGTCAAGTTGATCTGGTTGTAGCAAACCCTGAAAATTGTAATGAGATAGGGAATGGTATGATTGACACAGAAGAGGTAAAAGATACAGCAGAATTAGGCCCCCTACAGGTTCAGGAGGGTATTTCTGGGGAAGATTTTCTGAGGTTTGAGAAATTTCTAAGGTCTGAGAAGGATCGTTATAAACAATGGTTGCAGGAAAATGGCCCAAAGCTCAGCAAGGTGTCGCATGACTTTAAAACCTTAAAGTCGCAAGACAGTCAGTATGTCCTTCAGAGGGAGACTAGGATGAGGCTGCAGTCATATGAGGATGTTAGTGATGAAACTGACAAAAATAAGCATGCATTGTACATGAGGAAACAAGTGGCGCTAAGTTTGGACAGTAAGAGGGTGCCCGTACTTGGAGTACAGAGAGGGACCATTGTCACCCTAATAAAAGAGCCCCCACTTATCATTAAACCAGTGTTTAAAAATGTGGTTCCTTCTAAATTAAGCAAAGAGAAAAGGGGTGGTCTAGTGGAAATTGAGGGAGCACTTTATAACCTTAATGGTACTGGATCCGTAAAATTCAGAAATCAACCTCATGTGCAAAAAGGTACCAAGATTGGTAAAAGGACTAGTGTAGGCCCAAGAGAAGTGGGAAAACATCGCTTTTGGAAGTGCACTCGTAAAAAAGCATGGGAGTGTCTTTGTAAAGCCCAAGTAGATGCAGCAAGGGGACGTGGAGAAATTCACCTGATGGGACAAGATTTGGCCCATGTGGGTGGCAGCTTGCATGGTCATGCCAAAGTGAGGAGGTTGTACTGGTGTATATTGAAGGTTAAAGCTGATGTCAGCGAGTTTAAAGGTAGGATCAGGGAAAGCAGAGTTTCCCCCAAAAAAATGATTAAGCCCAGGGACCCAAGAAGAAGAAGGCTGAGGATGGGAAAATATAGGACCCTGTTAAGATCCAGGGTGGGACGTGCCTGGAAGCGCACCCGGAAAAAAGGTTGGGCCTACTTGGCTGACAGCCAGCACAGAGGTGTCCCAACCATGACGGGTGCTGGTGTTCCTCCCTCCGGATCGAAACAAAGGGGGGGGGATATGTGGCAGAACGAAGCTCTGTCCCTTTGAAATTGGAGGTAAAGGAGATCCAGAGTTTGCATATCTGCAGACTATAGAATTTAAATGGAGAAAACTGCTCTGTCAGTTTTCTCCAGGTTTTGCTAGTCCTGGATGGGATCTCAAACTGTGTCCAGGTCTTGACGATGGTAAGCAAGGTGTGTGCCCAGCTGCACACAGACCATATAATGAGGGGCTAATGAGTGGAGGATGGTGGAGTGTGAGCAGCTTGCTGCTGCTGGTGCTGTATGAAGACCGACCTGTGGAGGGGTCATCCCTGTGTAAGGGGTATTCTTTGCCCAGAGACTGGGAAAGGAGGGACAGCCTTGAGAGTCGGGAAGACTAAGGAAGCCAGTGAGTCCAGGGGACTGGAAGGAATCCACTCTGTTGAGATCAAGCAGAGGAACTGCTGACAAGAGAGCCAGGTGGCTTGGTATGTTTTTCATTTATGAATGCTTAATGAAGTTAAACCCCTGCGTGGGACTTCTGGATGGACTTTTGTTTTTTCAATAAACGTGGGCTACCAGGCCCTTAACTATATATGCCTGTCTGATGAGGACTCTCTGCATTAAAAAATGCATCTTTTCACTTGAGTTAAACACCCCCATGTTACAATGTGATGAGTCTACACTTCTGATTGTACAGAGCTTGGATAACACAGGGTTATAATATATGAATTGTCATACAGTACATACAGAGTGCTGGATTTTATATATATATATATATATATATATATATATATATATATATATAATGTGTGCTTACAGTTTATAACAGATTGTTTTCATTGAATAGTACTGCTGTATGATTTATTGCTGTATATATTAGTAGATGAGTATAAAAGCTTTTTTTGATCATAAAAATTACCGTATTTATCGGAGTATAACACGCACCCCGAATTTAAGAGGGCATTTTAAGGAAAAAAAGTTTTAGGAGGAAGTTTAGGGAAAAAAACCACTTACATTTAAGCATCATTTGCAGCTTTGCCCAGCGTAATTTGCAGCTTGCCCAGTGTGATTTGCAGCTTGCCCAGTGTGATCTGCAGCTTGCCAGCGTCATTTCCATCTTTTCCACATTTAAAATTGCCGCCTAGAAGACTGCGCGGCCGGAAAAGACCGAGCAGCGGCAGAAAAGCCCGAGTCGTCTGTTCGGCTCCTGCTCTCAGTCCCGCCTCCCTGCTGTTTCGGAAGCGAGCGCAGGGAGGCGGGACTGCGAGCAGAGCGGAACAGACAGATCGGTCTTTTTCGACGGCGCTCGTTTTTTTCCGGCGCCGTTTTATTTTTTGGGCACTTTTTTTTGGGGTATCGGCGTATAACACGCACCCACGACTTTCCCCCGATTTTAAGGGGGAAAAAGTGCGTGTTATACGCCGATAAATACGGTACTATCTGACCACTTCTCAGCCCCCCCCAGCTTATATCACCCCCAAACCATTTTATACATCCTTTCCTTATCTTCCCAACATCACTCCCTGGTCACCCCACAGACACTGCAGAAAATCCCTAATCATTCTGCCCCCATCATCCCCTCCACACTCCTCTCCTGTACATTCTGCCCCCACCATGCCCTCCACACTCCATCCTGTGCATACTGCCCCCATCATCCCCTCCACACTCCTCTCCTGTGCATACTGCCCCCATCATCCCCTCCACACTCCTCTCCTGTGCATACTGCCCCCATCATCCCCTCCACACTCCTCTGCTGTGCATTCTGCCCCCATCATCCCCCTCCACACTCCTCTCCTGTGCATTCTGCCCCCATCATCCCCTCCACACTCCTCTCCTGTACATTCTGCCCCCATCATCCCCTCCACACTCCTCTCCTGTACATACTGCCCCCCCATCATCCCCTCCACACTCCTCTCCTGTACATACTGCCCCCATCACCCCCTCCGCACTCCTCTCCTGTACATACTGCCCCCATCATACCATCCGCACTCCTCTCCTGTACATACTGTCCCCATCATACCATCCGCACTCCTCTCCTGTACATACTGCCCCCATCATCCCCTCTGCACTCCTCTCCTGTACATACTGCCCCCATCATCCCCTCTGCACTCCTCTCCTGTACATTCTGCCCCCATCATCCCCTCTGCACTCCTCTCCTGTACATACTGCCCCCATCATCCCCTCCGCACTCCTCTCCTGTACATTCTGCCCCCATCATCCCCTCTGCACTCCTCTCCTGTACATTCTGCCCCATCATCCCCTCTGCACTCCTCTCCTGTACATTCTGCCCCCATCATCCCCTCCGCACTCCTCTCCTGTACATTCTGCCTCCATCATACCTTCCACACTCCTCTCCTGCAGTATCAGATGTAAAGGGGAACAAACCCTGTGCATTCAGATGTAAAGGGGAACGCTGCAGATTCAGAGGGGAAACTCTGATGTAAAGGGAGACTCTTGTGATTAATTCCATATGATTAGAAATGTTATTTAATTACAAAAATATAAGTATAGTGTATACTACATAACAAAATTGCTGTGCATTGCTCTGTACAGAGGAAATTAATTTAATGCACTACAAAAAAAAAAGTGTTCAGTTTTGGCTTGACGAAAAGGTGGCAACCCTAGTCTGCAGAGCGGATCGGATGAACACGGACAGATGGTCCGTGTATATCCGATCCCCCATAGGGGAGAGCGGAGATCTGACAGGGCGGTCCCTGCACAGTGACCGCCCTGTCATCTGCCGGCTCAGCGGGGATCAGCTGAGCGATCCCTGCCGAGCAGCGGATCAATACGGATCCATCCCGTGTGAAAGGTGCCTCAGACAATGGGGTTTATTTACTAAAACTGGAGAGTGCAAAATCTGGTGCAGCTGTGCATGGTAGCCAATCAGCTTCTAACTTCAGTTTGTTCAATTAACCACTTATTGACAGCCCGCCGTTGTTACACGTCGGTACTTTGAAGAGGTGTATCGTTGTTATGACAGCAGCTAGCTACCATAATCCTGGTATCCTCTTCATCAGCAGGCAGTTTGCTTCAAGATAAAAGTGGTCTCATCGGCACATTCGCCGCAAGATCACTTTTATCGGCGGCGGGAGAGGGCCCCCCTCCCACCATGCTCCGGTGCCTTCCGCCGCTTACCAGAGCTGCCGGTAGCGGCGATCGTGTCCTGTCTCCTGTTAGGTATGGAGCTGAGTGAGGGGAAGATGGCCCCCACCCAGCTCTATACCAATACAGGGCAGAAGCAACGTCAAAACTTCACTTCTGCCCATAGCTCTTAAAGCAAATTTTTTTATTTATTTTTTCTAACTACTTTTTTTTTTAATTGTATTTTAGTGTAAATATGAGATCTGAGGTCTTTTTGAGGTCCTGTCATGCTTTTTTTTCTATTACAAGGGATGTTTACATTCCTTGTAACAGGAATAAAAGTGACACAATTTTTTTTTTTTTTTTAAAAGAACAGTGTAAAAAAAAAAAAAAAAAAAAAAATCGTTGGAGTGAGTGCAATCATTCTAGCCCTAGACCTCCTCTGTAACTCAAAACATGCAACCTGTAGAATTTTTCAAATGTTGCACATGGAGATTTTTAAGGCCCCTTTCACACTGGGGCGGTTTGCAGGCGCTATTGCGCTAAAAATAGCGCCTGCAAACCGACCCGAAACAGCTGCTGCTGTGTCTTCAGTGTGAAAGCCCGAGTGCTTTCACACTGAAGCGGTGTGCTTGCAGGACGCTGGAAAATGTCCTGCAAGCCGCATCTTTGGCTCGCTATAGGAGCGGTATATTTACCGCTCCTATAGCGCCCGGTCCCATTGAAAACAATGGGGCAGCGCGCCAAACCCGCCCGCAAAACGCAGCGGCGGTTTGCGGGCGGTATTGACCCTTTTTCGGCCGCTCGCGGGGGGTAAAGCGCCGCTGAATATAGCGCCGCTTTACCGCCAGCGCCCCCACCGCTACAGTGTGAAAGTAGCCTAAGGGTAAAAGTTTGTCGCCATTCCACGAGTGGGCGCAGCTTTGAAGCGTGACATGTTGGGTATCAATTTACTCGGCGTAACATTCTCTTTCACTATATAAAAAAAATTGTCTAACTTTACTATTGTCTTATTTTTTCATTCAAAAAAGTGTATTTTTTCCAAAAAAAAGTGCATTTGTAAGACCACTGCGCAAATATGGTGTGACAGAAAATATTGCAACAACCGCCATTTTATTCTCTAAGGTGGTAGAAAAAAATGTATAATGTTTGGGGGTTCTAAGTAATTTTCTAGTAAAAAAAAAAAGTTTTTAACTTGTAAACAACAAATCTCAGAAAGAGGCTCGGCCCTTAAGTGGTTACATTTTGTGAATATTGAGCAAGAGCTTGGCATGCAATGACTTTCTGCATCCTATGATTATATGAGTTTGGTGCCACTCTGTCCCCAGCACCTTGCCTGAGAGGATTTTAAAAACATGTGCACCTCATCCTTTTGGAATATATATACACTATATTGTCAAAAGTATTGGGATGCCTGCCTTTACATGCACATGAACTTTAATGGCATCCCAGTCTTAAGCCCCATAAACACGGTCGGATTATCGCATGGATTCTGTCCGATCGGACAATGTTGTCGAAAAATCCGACCGTGTGTATGCACCATCGGACAGTGTACGTCGGATTGTCCGACGGACAAAGTCCTATCTCCTGCTGGTTCGATTTTTGGACAACAAAGTCCGATCACACCAAATCCGATTGTGTGTAGCGAATTCGGACGGACAAAGTGCTACGCATGCTCAGATCACATTACAAGACCAAAGCTATTGGCTACTAGCCTCTACGTAGTCCCGTCGTAGGCAACAAACGTCACCATGTTCAGAATGATCGGATTTTCCGACAACTTTGTCCGACCGTGTGTACGCAACACCAACATCGGATAAAGTACGACGGACAGGATCCGACCGACCTGGTCCGCGGATAATCCGCACGTGTGTATGGGGCTTTAGTCTGCAGGGTTCACTATTGAGTTGGCCCACCCAACCCAGGTGCGTGTCTATAGGAATGTTTGACCATTCTTCCAAAGTGCATTTGTGAGGTCAGGCACTGATGTTGGATGAGAAGACCTGGCTCGCATTCTCCGCTCTATATATATATTTATATATTTTTGGGGGAAAAAAGCAGAAGTAATCAAATACCATCAAAAGAAGGCTCTATTTATGGGAAAAAAAGGACATCAATTTTGTTTGGGAGCCACGTTGCATGACCGCGCAATTGTCAGTTAAATTGATGCAGTGCCGAATCGCAAAAAGTGCTCTGGTCTTTGACCAGCCAAATGGTCTGGGGCTTAAGTGGTTAAGGGAACTGGCAAAAGTTCACAAGGTTAAATAAGGTGTGCAAATGGTGAAGCAGCTTCTTTAAACCCTATCCTGGGGTGTGTGCAGAAAGGTGTATGGAGAAAAGGGAACCATGTACATAATTCACACTGGAAACAGATAAAAACATGTTCACCTCTTAAAGTTGATTATGTCTTCCTTCAAAAATGGATGAATGAGTGAAAAAGAAGAAAAAAAATAGAAAAATAATAATAGGTAAGGAGCAAAGGTAAGGGAACAGTTAATTATGGCTAATAAGGTTAACTAGGGGATAACTAGGGTGGTAAATACAGAAAAAAAGAGAGACAATGTATTTGGGACTTTACATAAGGCATGTTTTTTGTAAATGATACTATATGAAATACTACAGGCAATACATAATATAAACAGAATTCATGATTACGGGCAAGCTTGACTTGGTACCCTTGAGTGAAGACTCAATGCGTTTCATGGCGTTTACAGCCAATCATCAGGAGTAGGATGCATGAATTTCGCTACGAGGTCAAATTAATAAATGTGTAAATAGAATATCAAAGGGTATACCATGCTCTCCAAATGAAAGGGAGGAGAGCGAGGTCTGGCAATATATATACATTACCTATAAAGTGACCCATAGGTGTGTCCCAGCAGCTCCTAAGGTGGGATTTAATGGTGGCTTGGAATGAGCTGTCTCACCCCGGTAGAGGCGGGAGACCCCCCTCCTCTCCGCCATCCCCTGGAAAACCAGGTAAACTGGACAGAGGACCATGGGAAACAACAGCCATAGGGCGGGCCGGACAGCCACAACACAGTCCCAGGATTGGAGGTGTATACACATAGGACATAGAAAAAGTATTCCAGCATCAGAAGAATACAGTGTTCATTGGTCACCTAGGAAATAAATATTTATCACATACCCAACGGTATCCCCCTCTGTGTTTTACTGTCTTTTTAATCATATATATATATGTTTTTTCCAATAGACATTTGTGCTCTGTTTGTTAATAACCATTGAAGAAATGCATCTAGCCAGAAATGTCCGGTCCATCAGAGATGTAATCAATGTCTGTATATGTATCAATTGTTTACTTCATATTTCTATGTCCATTGTGACAATTTTCATTATGTTCAACTTTATACAATAAATATATTTTTTTTATACCATTGGTGTATTGGTCACTTCCAAAGTCCCATTTTCCTAAGGTGGTTTTCTTTTTCTACACATAGGACATATGCCCAGTTGTGTGAATAAATGTAAATGAATAAGTGAAGACGAGAATGCTGAAGGTTAAGAGAGCAAAAAAGGAAAAGTGACAAATAGAAAAATAATGTGACTCTGTGAATAAAGCTACAATGTATGCCCACAGTAACCATATGTTTAATATGTGTGTAACTGCACCCATGATTTCAATTGGGCGCATAATATGTGTCAGCAAAAGAGTGTGTGTATATATAAGAATGAAAGCGAATATAATTAAATGATGTGGACACATCCCTTTCATTTAGAGAGCATGGTATACCCTATTCTATTTACCCATTTATACATTTAACCTCGTAGCTAAATTCATGCATCCTACTCCTGATGATTGGCTGTAAACGCCACGAGTCTTCACTTCAATATACATTGTAACAATAACATTGATGCAATCTATTTACAAAGTCTGTTTATACTGGAGCCACTTCCGGATCCCCTTCAACAGAGTCTGGGACCAAGATGAAGGCTAGAAACGTCTGGGGTTGATTTACTAAAACTGGAGAGTGCAAAATCTGGTGCAGCTCTGCATGGTAGCCAATCAGCTTCTAATGTCAGCTTGTTCAATTAAGCTTTGACAAAAAACTGGAAGCTAATTAGTTTCAATGCAGAGCTGCACCAGATCTTGCAATCTCCTGTTTTAGTAAACAAATCCCACTGTTTGCAGGCTTCATTTACACAGGGGCAAGGCTAGTATGCTTTTGCAAATCAGAGAACTAAGGATGCGGTTCCTGCTTCTATTAGCTAATCTACTGTCATAAAGTTATGTGAAACACATCAAACTATTGTGTAAAGCAGTCTTTATAAAAGGTGTTATGAGAAATACTTAAAGTATAACTTTACCCATACAAACTTGATAAAAATAATGTTCTTTAGCAAGAAACATACAGTACATTTCACATTAATAATTATGCTACCAAAATCAGTGTGTGATCTAAATTGCCTCCAGCATTGTTCCTGTTTCTTCTTGTTGGTGGCTGCAATTTTGCTGAAGCCCAGAGCCCCTGAGCAGCAGTAAATCTTTAGGCTTTTAGCAGTTTGGGCTCTACAAATTTGGCACAGTGCTTAAAAATACAGATCAGCTGAGCATGTGCAGAGCAGGGTGTGGCAGTCTATTACTGGATTTTAAACAGTATAGGCACTTTTTTAATGTTTTACATAGCTATACCCGCAAAAAGGGCCAGCCTGAAGTGATCCAGCATTTTTTTGAACAAAATTCCACTTTAAAGGCCAATTGCCCCTTCCAAAAAACAAAACAACAACAGGAGGGAGCTTTAAGCATTGTAGAGCTCCAGGTTTAACTCAATGGGGGGTTGACGATGGAGATTGCTTTGAGACTCATGCAGAGTGCAATAGTTTGGAATGGCATCCTCTGCCCAGCTCTTCGGGAAGCGTTAACTAAAACATAGCAGAACATCCATAAACTTGCTTGTATTGTCATGGATGCTCAAGAGGTGCAGTGGTCAGGAACTGCACCCCCCGCCTAGCTCTAAGGGGAGCGTTCACTAAAACAGCAGAACAACCACCATAAACTTGCTTGTTTTATCGTGGATGCTCAGGCGGGATACAAGCTGATCTGGAATTGGTTTTATAGGTAAGAAGAAGAAGACTCTGGACAGCCGCACTCCAAAACAAATTCAGTGCCTTTTTTCAAAAAAACACAGGAACACTACAAAAAACATCACAGCAAGAAGCGACAACAGCTGATGCGTTTCACACTACAGGGAGTGCTTATTCATAGCTGACAAACATGAGGGCAAGCAACACATAAATATGGTATTGCAATTTGACAGGGGGCGGAGCCAAGCGATGATTCAATTGAACAGTGAATACATCACCTGGTTACTAGCCCACCTAGTCCACCTGATTGTATTTAACAAGTGATGGCAGTTCTTAGTGTGAGTCAAACAAGAAAATCATTGTTTTGCAAAACCTCTATTTTATGAGGCAAGTTATATGCATATATTTTAAAGAAACAAATAAGTATGAAGGTGAAAAGTGAAAACGGAGACTGTGAAAAAAAAAAAAATATATATATATAATATGAAGGTGCATATTTAAGCATGGCCAAGGCGTCCATGGGGGTGTGTAAAATGAGTGAATAAAAATATATAATAATATGTGATACGTTTAGTCCAGTGAATATGTAAATATATATATGATATATCGTATATAAACCATTTGTGTATGTGCACAAATATAAATGTAAAAGTACAACAATGTGTGTATGCGAATATAAAAAAGCAATACAAAGATTAGACATGAGGGTGGGGCGTCTGAAAAAACGAGTAAAAAAAAAAAGGGGGGGGGTCCATATGTCATGATGCATAAAACAGCAGCAGATATAATTATTAGGCGGCCTTATGTATGTGTACAGTACACATGAAAAAAAAATACTTGTTTTTATAAAAATTGATTAAAAAAAAAACAATTGAATATAATGTACACCATACATGTAAAGACATCTCCACATACAATGAGCAGGCCAAACACTTTAATAAAAAAACACTAATGCTCAATTCAGTTCTATGAAACTCTGATGATATGTAACATAGCTTCTATGAGGTGATTGATTGTTAAAGAATATATATACCACAACTGTCAATCATACTCCATGAAACTTTAGCAATGTATGTCTTGGCAACCATGAAATGGTTAACCATCGTATATGTAGCAGAGGCAGAATGTGTTGAACGATCTCAGTGGTGTGCTGCAATCAAGCACGGTTAACACGATATCATGGCAATGAATTGTGCTCTGTGAAGCTCTAACGATGTGATCTTAGTGTCTATGGGATAGTTAAACATAAAAATGAAAGTAAAAATGTATAATTTTAAATCCCCGCTGACTAACATCGAGAGCCTTCATATAGAGAAACATGCATATGAAACCTGCATCATGAACAAAGAAAAACAAAGAAAAAATTTAAATATAAAAAAAGTTTATAAAAATAAACAAACAAAAATGTTGTTTTATACAGACGCATTGAACGAATAAAACCCACCAGATATGTATATACCCTCTAACATGTACATATGCATGATTATGACAAATAT
Source organism: Lithobates sylvaticus (assembly GCA_028564925.1). Classification (NCBI taxonomy): domain Eukaryota; kingdom Metazoa; phylum Chordata; class Amphibia; order Anura; family Ranidae; genus Lithobates; species Lithobates sylvaticus. The sequence goes on from CM053032.1 coordinate 208,662,933, forward strand.
TAACCCTTATAGAAATAAAAACCATAGGATAAAACCAAATGCACGTAAAACATATAGGTATATATGCAAAAGTGCCTGAAAAGCATTGATGCCGTCTGATCTCCACCAAGTATATCTACAGAGATAGGGTCAAAAAACACACACTAGCATGAACATTCTGAGTGTATAGTAAAGGAATAATAAATATAAATGTAAAGACATATGACCCTTTAGTGGACACAAAAATATTATTATGTATCTGTCAATAGGACGGCAAAAATTGCTTACAAACCGCCTGGTATCAAGAGAGTTAATTCATTTTTATAAATACATCTCACTACATTTCTCTCAATACTAGAATTCTGTTAGGACTAAATTTCGAATGGGATGTTTCCCACTTTTACAAGTAAAAATGGTTGTTCGGTCATTTTCCCATTTCATTTAATCTTTTTTCTTTATTCATTTACCCATTACATCATTGCTTCTTCTGACATACCAATAGCATTATCTATTTTGCTGCAGTACACATGTTTATCATGTAGATAGACTTTTTCCTTACAGTTTTAAATTTTCCTCCCATTTATGTACACACCATTAGGTGTATTAACTAGTAGCTCTTGTTAGCTGTTCTATTTACCATAGGGGGTGCTATATAGGAACATTTGTTAACATAGAGTTCTGCTTTAATCTTTTCCCGGCCCGGTTTGAGTGAGATGTATTTATAAAAATGAATTAAGATTTCTCACTCTCTTGATACCAGGCACTTTTGCATATATACCTATATGTTTTACGTGCATTTGGTTTTATCCTATGGTTTTTATTTCTATGAGGGTTAATATTTGTCATAATCATGCATATGTACATGTTAGACGGTATATACATATCTGGTGGGTTTTACCGTCTGTATAAAACAATATTTTTGTTTGTTTATTAACTTTTTTTATATATTTTTTTTTCTGTTTTTCTTTGTTCATGATGCAGGTTTCATATGCATGTTTCTCTATATGAAGGCTCTCGATGTTAGTCAGCGGGGATTTCAAATTATACATTTTTACTTAAATTTTTATGTTTAACTATCCCATAGACACTAAGATCACATCGTTAGAGCTTCACAGAGCACAATTCATTGCCATGATATTGTGTTAACCGTGCTTGATTGCAGCACACTAGACATGTGCACAACAAAAAATTTGTTTATTTTCGTTTTGTTTTTTCGTTTCCGTTGATTCGTAACGATTCGTAAATTCGTAAGTCGTCGGTGTTCATATTCGTAACGATTCATAAATTTGTAAGTCGTCGGTGTTCGTATTCGTAACGATTCGTAAATTTGTAAGTTGTTGGTGTTCGTATTCGTAACGATTCGTATTGTCGTTAGAGTTATTTTTCCGTTGATTCGTTTTTCCGTTAGTTTTTTGTTTATTCGAAATTCGGAAGCATTCGTATTTATTCGTACATTCGTAACATTCGTAGATTCGTAATCGGAGCATAATTCATAATTTTATGTAATGTGTATGCTATTATTACATTTTAAGAGACACGGAAAATTACGAATCGAAAAAAAAAAAAGTTACGAATGTACGAATTTTTTCGTTCAATCCATTCGAGGCACGTTAAGCAGCGCCATTGTAAGGGACACGTAAATTACCAATTCAACAAAAAAAAAAAGTTAGGAATGTACGAATTTTTTCGTTCATTTTGATTTTCGTTGTTCCTGTTTTCGTTTTTCGGATTTTCTTCTTTCGTACATTCGTTGTTTCTAATTATTTTTTTTCGGATTTTCGTTGTTTTTCGGATTCGTTCGATTCGAACGATTCATTAAAACTTTTAGCGAATCGTTCGTTCATTCGTACGATAACGAATGACCGAAAATAGCGAAAAAAAAAAAACGAAACGAATTGCACATGTCTACAGCACACCACTGAGATCGTTCAACACATTCTGCCTCTGCTACATATACGATGGTTAACCATTTCATGGTTGCCAAGACATACATTGCTAAAGTTTCATGGAGTATGATTGACCGTTGTGGTTATAGATAAATTCTTTTAACAATCAATCACTTCATAGAAGCTGTGTTACCTATTATCAGAGTTTCATAGAACTGAATTGAGCATTAGTGTTTTTTTTCAACGTCTTTGGCCTGCTCATTGTATGTGGAGATGTCTTTACATGTATGGTGTACATTATATTCAATTGTTTTTTTTAATCAATTTTTATACATATACATAAGGCCGCCTAATAATTATATCTGATGCAGTTTTATGCATCATGACATACGGACTCCCCCCCCACCACTTTTTTTTTTCTTTAAGGGCTCTTTCACACGGACGGACCGTATGTTCCGTTTTTCATCCATCCGTTTTCGGATGAAAAATGGACATACATGTATCCCTATGGGATAGCGGGTGTCAGCGGATGAGCATCCGCTGACACCCGATCTCGTCCGTGTCCGCTATGGTCCGTTTCTGCAGAGGGAGGAAAACCCTATTTTTCCATCCGTCTGCAGAGCGGATTGGATGATGATGGACTCTACGGTCCGTCGTCACCCGATCTACCATAGGGGAGAGCGGCGCTGTGACAGGTCCGTCCCTGCACAGTGTGCAGAGACGGACCTGTCATCTTCCTGCTCAGCGGAGATCGCTCCGGCGATCCCCGCTGAGCAAGCGGATATCCATGGGGCAGATCTGCACTGATCCGCCCCATGTGAAAGAGCCCTTACTCGTTTTTTCAGACGCCCCGCCCTCATCAAATAGATGTTGAGCAAGGTTTTGGTTTTGCAAAACAATGATTTTCTTGTTTGACTCACACTGAGAGCCGCCATCACTTGTTAAATACAATCAGGTGGACTAGGTGGGCTAGTAACCAGGTGATGTATTCACTGTTCAATTGAATCATCGCTTGGCTCCGCCCCCTGTCAAATTGCAATACCATATTTATTTGTTGCTTGCCCTCATGTTTGTCAGCTATGAATAAGCACTCCCTGTAGTGTGAAACACGTCAGCTGTTGTTGTTTCTTTCTGTGATGTTATTTGTAGTGTTTCTGTGGGTTTTTTTTTAATAAAGGCACTGAATTTGTTTTGGAGTGCGGCCGTCCAGAGTCTTATAATTACCTACACTGTGTGCATGCTGTGGTCTGCACCCAGATCTCTCTGCCTGGAGTAGCTATTTTTGTGTTCTCTGGATTTGCCTAGAGCGGTGGTGTTTCTCTTATGTGATTGGTTTTAGTTGTTTTTATGCACAGTTTACACCTATTGTGTGTAAGCAGGTTAGCCCCAAAATATATACTAGCCTAGAAAGTCACTAGAGTCCCTTGTATTGTTCTTAAATCTTATGTACTGCTGCATTGATTTATAAATATGTATACACTTTATGAAAACTCCACAATATTACACCATTTGGCCGATTTATAGATGTTTACACCAAAGATTCATAAAACTGTCACCCAGGATTCACATATTTTCCCACTTGAAACCAATTAGAAAATGTGTGAATTTTGGGTGAAAATTGTGTGATTCATGAGTAAAAACATAAAAAATAGACCCCTATGGTGCAATAAAATGATGAAATTTTACTGATAACTAGAAACTGGGATTTACACCTTAACTCATATATTGTTGTACATAAATTGATCTTTCTTATTGCAATGCTTAAATCTTTTTGGTGCATTGTAGATGGGTCAGAACACTGAGCTGAGCTCACAAGGTGCATAGCAGGTGAACCTGGATCTGGTGCAAAAAAAACAAATTCATTCATCATTTAGACTTTTTCATTGCAGCACCTATGAGAACATGCCTGGGGTGTTTGTTTTGTAGGATTTACTGTACACAAAGTTGTGTGCAAGGAGAGCAATGAGGAAGAAAGCATTGGCAGCAGATTAAGGACGACTATAGCCTGGATTCATTTGGCTGAAGCAATGGAATAAGGCACCTTTACTAGGTACAGAAGTTATCAGGAAGAGTTGTCAACAGAGTTTGATTTTCATCACAGGTGCTTGAACAGCACACAACATTTGATGCCTATAAGGCCCCTTTCACACATGCGGACCGTATGTCCGTTTTTCATCCATCCGTTTTCGGATGAAAAACGGACATACATGTACCCCTATGGGATAGCGGGTGTCAGTGGATGAGCATCCGCTGACACCCGATATCGTCCGCCTCCGCTGTGGTCCGATTCTGCAGACGGAGGAAAACCCTATTTTTCCATCTGTCTGCAGAGCGGATCGGATGAACACGGACAGACAGACCGTGTTCATCCGATCCCCCATAGGGGAGAGCGGAGATCTGACAGGGCGGTCCCTGCACAGTGACCGCCCTGTCATCTGTCGACTCAGCGGGGATCAGCTGAGCGATCCCTGCTGAGCAGTGGATCAATACAGATCCATCCCGTGTGAAAGGGGCCTCAGACAATGGGGTTGATTTACTAAAACTGGAGAGTGCAAAATCTGGTGCAGCTGTGCATGGTAGCCAATCAGCTTCTAACGTCAGTTTGTTCAATTAACCACTTATTTGAAGCCCGCCGTCGTTACACGTCGGTACTTTGAAGAGGTGTATCGTTGTTATGACAGCAGCTAGCTACCATAATCCTGGTATCCTCTTCATCAGCAGGAAGTTTGCTTCAAGATAAAAGTGGTCTCAGCGGCACATTTGACGCATGATCACTTTTATCGACGGCGGGAGAGGGCCCCCCTCCCACCACGCTCCGGTGCCTTCCGCCTCTTACCAGAGCCGTCGGTATCGGCAATCGTGTCCTGTCTCCTGTTAGGTATGGAGCTGAGTGAGGGGAAGATGGCCCCCACCCAGCTCTATACCAATACAGGGCAGAAGCGACATCAAAACTTCACTTCTGCCCATAGCTCTTAAAGCAACATTTTTTATTTATTTTTTCTAACTACTTTTTTTTGTATTGTATTTTAGTGTAAATATGAGATCTGAGGTCTTTTTGAGGTCCTGACATGCTTTTTTTTTCTATTACAAGGGATGTTTACATTCCTTGTAATAGGAATAAAAGTGACACAATTTTTTTTTTAAAAGACAGTGTAAAAAAAAAAAAGGTCCCACCCGCATATGAAAAACGGTGTTCAAATCACACAAATGTGGTATCACCGCGATCGTTAGAGTGAGTGCAATCATTCTAGCCCTAGACCTCCTCTGTAACTCAAAACATGCAACCTGTAGAATTTTTCAAACGTCGCACATGGAGATTTTTAAGGGTAAAACTTTGTCGCCATTCCACGAGTGGGCGCAACTTTGAAGCGTGACATGTTGGGTATCAATTTACTGGGCGTAACATTCTCTTTCACTATATAAAAAAAAATTGTCTAACTTTACTATTGTCTTATTTTTTTATTCAAAAAAGTGTATTTTTTCCAAAAAAAGTGCGGTTGTAAGACCGCTGCGCAAATATGGTGTGACAGAAAATATTGCAACAACCGCCATTTTATTCTCTAAGGTGGTAGAAAAAAAATGTATAATGTTTAGGGGTTCTAAGTAATTTTCTAGCAAAAAAAAAGTTTTTAACTTGTAAACAACAAATCTCAGAAAGAGGCTCGGTCCTTAACCACTTCAGCCCCGGACCATTTGGCAGCCAAAGGACCAGAGGTCTTTTTTCAATTTCGCACTGCACTACTTTAACTGGTAATTGCGCGGTCATGCAATTTTGTAACCAAACGAAATTTGCGTCCTTTTCTTCCCACAAATAGAGCTTTCTTTTGATGGTATTTGATTGCCTCTGTGATTTTTATTTTTTGCGATATAAACGGAAAAAAAAAAAAAGAGCGAAAATTTTGAAAAAAAAAAGATTTTTCTACTTTTTGTTATAAAAAAAATCTAATAAACTCAATTTTAGTCAAACATTTGGGCCAAAATGTATTCAGCCACATGTCTTTAGTAAAAAAAATGCCAATAAGCGTATATTTATTGGTTTGCGCAAAAGTTATAGCGTCTACAAACTAGAGTACATTTTCTGGAATTTACACCGCTTTTAATTTATGACTGCCTATTTCATTTCTTGAGGTGCTAAAATGGCAGAGAAGTACAAACCCCCCCCAAATGACCCCATTTTGGAAAGTAGACACCCCAAGCTATTTGCTGAGAGGCATGTTGAGCCCATTGAATATTTTTTTTTTTAGTCCCAAGTGATTGAATAAAGACAAAAATAAAAAAGATTTTTTTTTTTTTCAAAAAGTTGTCACTAAATGATATATTGCTCACACATGCCATAGTTATATGTGGAATTGCACCCCAAAATACATTTTGCTGCTTCTCCTGAGTATGGGGATACCACATGTGTGGGACTTTTTGGGAGCCTAGCCGCGTACGGGGCCCCGAAACCCAAGCACCGCCTTCAGGATTTCTAAGGGTGCAAATTTTTGATTTCACTCCTCACTACCTATCACCGTTTCGAAGGCCATAAAATGCCAAAATAGCACAAAACCCCCCCAAATGACCCCATTTTGGAAAGTAGACACCCCAAGCTATTTGTTGAGAGGCATGGTGAGTATTTTACAGCTCTCATTTGTTTTTGAAAATGAAGAAAGTAAAGAAAAAAAAAAAATTTTTTTTTTCTTTTTTCAATTTTCAAAACTTTGTGACAAAAAGCGACATCTGCAAAATACTCACAATACCTCTCAGCAAATAGCTTGGGGTGTCTACTTTCCAAAATGGGGTCATTTTGGGGGGTTTTATGCCATCTGGGCATTCCATGGCCTCCGAAACTGTGATTGGCAGTGAGAAGTGAAATAAAAAAATTACACCCTTAGAAAGCCTGAAGGCGGTGATTGGTTTTTGGGGTTCCGTACGCAGCTAGGCTCCCAAAAAGTCCCACACATGTGGTATCCCCGTACTCAGGAGAAGCAACAGAATGTATTTTGGGGTGTATTTCTACATATGCCCATGACATGTTTGAGCAATATATCATTTAGTGACAACTTTTTGTAAAAAAAATATATATATTTTTTTTTTTTCATTATTCAATCTCTTGGGACAAAAAAAAAAAATATTTAATGGGCTCAACATTGCTCTCATCAAATAGCTTGGGGTGTCTACTTTCCAAAATGGGGTCATTTGGGGGGGGTTTGAACTGTCCTGGCATTTTATGCACAACATTTAGAAGCCTATGTCACACGTCACCCACTCTTCTAACCACTTGTAGACAAAGCCCTTTCTGACACTTTTTGTTTACATGAAAACATATTTTTTTTTTGCAAGAAAATTACGTTGAACCCCCAAACACTATATATAATGTTAAAGCAAAGGCCCTACAGATTAAAATGGTGGGTGTTGCATTTTTTTTTTCCACACAGTATTTGCACAGCGATTTTTCAAACGCATTTTTTGTGGAAAAAATACACTTTTTTTTATTTTAATGCACTAAAACACACTATATTGCTCAAATTTTTGATGAAATAAAAAATATGATCTTAGGCCGAGTACATGGATACCAAACACGACATGCTTTAAAATTGCGCACAAACACGCAGTGGCGACAAACTACATACATTTTTAAAAGCCTTTAAAAGCCTTTACATGATACCACATTAGATTCACGGAGGAGGTCTACTGCTAAAATTACTGCCCTCGATCTGACCTTCGCGGTGATACCTCACATGCATGGTGCAATTGCTGTTTACATATGACGCCAGACCAACGCTTGTGTACGCCTTTGCGCAAGAGAAGGGGGGGCAGGGGTGCTTTTTTTTTTTTTTTTTTTTTTTTTTTTTTATTTATTTAGCTTTTTTATTTTATTTTTAAACTGTTCCTTCCATTTTTTTTCTTTGTTATGATTTTTATTGTTATCTCAGGGAATGTAAATATCCCCTATGATAGCAATAGGCAGTGACAGGTACTCTTTTTTTGAAAAAATTGGGGTCTATTAGACCCTAGATCTTTCCTCTGCCCTCAAAGCATCTGACCACACCAAGATTGGTGTGATAAAATGCTTTCCCAATTTCCCAATGGCGCGGTTTATATCCGGGAGGGGGGACATTCCCTCCCACTGCTTGTAAAAGCAGTCTAGAGGCTAATTACCCGCTAGAATTGCTTTTACATGAAAGCCGATCACTGGCTGAAAAGAATGATACCAAGATGATACCTAAACCTGCAGGCATCATTCTGGTATAACCATTCAAAGTCCAGCAACATACTGGACATATATTGTAATCTTTTTTTTTTTCATGCAGCCTCTTGGCTGAACGAAAAAAAGAGATTGATTGGTGGGTATGCCCACCATTAGAATACCTCCCTTCATCCACCCACTTCTAATGATGGGCATACATGCACCATTTATATATGCCGATGCATGGGGGCATCCTCCCGGAAAAGTTATGCCGTGTACACACGGTCGGAATTTCGACCGTATGTACGTGGCATTAGGAGCCAATCGCTCCTCCCCCCCCTGCTGCCCCCATGCTCCTGACTGAAGCGACTGAATCAAAACGCTACCACAAAAAAACTGTTAGCGATCGCAGGGATCAGGCCTGACTCTGCGAACGCTGCAGTTATGTGTGCTTAGTGTTTTGTAAGTGACAGTGATCGATCGATACTGCACTTGGGTGGGCGGGGGGGGCCGGAGGGGGAAAACGCAGGTGCTAGCAGGTATCTGGGCTGATCCCGCTAACAATGCGGTTTTTTTTGGAACCCTAAACTGCTGGGACGCTAGTATAGATCTGATCAGATCAGATATTGATCTGTTCAGATACTGTGCCACTAAGGGAGGTGTATGCTTTGTGCGTGGGTGTTTGCGGTACTGGCACTAACCTGGGGCGACGCAGACCTTATTTGACCCTAAAACCTAATTGATATCACCCGCCGGGCGATCAGGGGGTTAAACCGTTATTGGGTAATAAATGGCGGGTGCCCTGACAGTATAAAAAACAAGCTAACTAACCAGCGTCACCCGTAACAGTAATACAAAAAAAAAACTGGTTACCTAGCGACACTAATGCAGCGATCAGAAAAACGATCGCTTAGTGACACTGGCAAAAGGGGGTGAAAGGGTTAACTAGGGGCAATCAGGGGGTTAAAACCTTTATTAGGTAATATATGGGGGTACCTGACGCTATATAAAAACCTGACGGGGAACCTAAATAACGAAATAACTAACTGGCTAACCAGCGTCACCAGTGACAGTTATACAGTGATCACTGGTGAAAGGGTTAACTCTAGGGGCAATCAGGGGGTTAAAACCTTTATTTAGGTTGTAATATGGGGGTACCTGACCTATAAACCTATTTATGAACCTATATAAACATGGCGGTTACCTAAAAAAAAAAATGGTTACCTAGCGACACTAATGCAGCGATCAGAAAAACGATCGCTTAGTGACACTGGCAAAAGGGGGTGAAAGGGTTAACTAGGGGCAATCAGGGGGTTAAAACCTTTATTAGGTAATATATGGGGGTACCTGACGCTATATAAAAACCTGACGGGGAACCTAAATAACGAAATAACTAACTGGCTAACCAGCGTCACCAGTGACAGTTATACAGTGATCACTGGTGAAAGGGTTAACTCTAGGGGCAATCAGGGGGTTAAAACCTTTATTTAGGTTGTAATATGGGGGTACCTGACCTATAAACCTATTTATGAACCTATATAAACATGGCGGTTACCTAAAAAAAAAAAATGGTTACCTAGCGACAGCAGTGACACTAATACAGCGATCAGAAAAACGATCGCTTAGTGACACTGGCAAAAGGGGGTGAAAGGGTTACCTGGGGGGCAATCAAGGGGTTAAACCTTTATTAGGGGGGGGTAGGGGGCTACCTTGGACCTAAAACTAACTGCCCTGACAGTTATTACAGTCACACTGACACTAAATGCAGTGATCAGTAAAAAAAATGATCACTGCAACTAGTGACACTGTGACTGGGGGGG
>CM053032.1:208673279-208694968 GCA_028564925.1 Lithobates sylvaticus
GCAATCAGAAATTGTGGGGCCCCTTAGACAGCTTTAGGCCTGCCCCCCCCCCAGGCCTGACCGCCAACATTACCCAGGGCCTGCCCACTGGCCGTCCCACCGAATCCGCCCACTAGCCATCCCATCAAGTCCTTCCGTGCACACACCTTTTATTTTAACACTTACAACGTCATATATGAAAATGAACAGTGTATTATAAGTCATCAGTTTTTTCATATTTATATTTTGCCCAAAAAAGACATCCCAAACCAGCAGATGTACGCTCGCAGCCCCCCTCACACATGTACGCTCGCAGCCCCCCTCACACATGTACGCTCGCAGCCCCTCTTCACATATGTTCTCTCTCAACCCCCACACACCTGAATGCTCTCAGCCCCAACACCTGTACGCTATCAGCATAGCTCCCAACTGTCGCTGATTTTGAGGGACTGTCCCTGATTTGGAGCAATGTCCCTCTGTCCCTCATTCCTCCTCATTTGTCCCTCATTTTGGTCTGATCTTTATAGATGTATATAAAATTGCACTTTTTATCTATCAAAAAGTGTTTTCCAGCATTAAACCTTTCATCTGATTTCTAAATTGCTGCAATGTAAATTCCAAAAGCCAATATAAAGGAATAGTAGTGGTAAAAAAGGCACTTGTGGGTTTAACCAATCTTGCTTTTTTGTGTGTTAATAGGTGTCCCTCATTCCCATCTCAAAAAGTAGGGAGGTATGTATCAGCCCCCCTCACACCTGTACGCACTCAGCCCCCCTAACACCTGTACGCTCTCAGCCCCCCTCACATCTGTACACTCTAAGCCCCCCTCAAATCTGTACACTCTAAGCCCCCCTCAAATCTGTACACTCTAAGCCCCCCTCAAATCTGTACACTCTAAGCCCCCCTCAAATCTGTACACTCTAAGCCCCCCTCACACACACACACGTACACAGGCACACACATATGTACACAGACACACACATGTACACCACCCCACCCTCATTCCTCTTCAGTTGTACATTAGTCCTTACTTGGAAGGTGCTGTTCCTGGTCCCAGCTCTTGTGCAAAACACACAAGGAGTGCACATGCTGGAATTTACCAGAGATGGCAGCAAAAAACCTGATGTCAGTGACACAGCAGCAGCTGCTGACTCGCACACATTCTGAAAGCCAGCGCAGCCACGGAGCACCCCTCCCTGCCTTCTCTCATCTCCGTCAGACAGCCGGGCCCTTCTAGACTCTCTGGCCCCTTACAAGTATATGGGCTGTACCCCCTAATGGCGGCCCTGCCTGCGGGGGTACCGATACACTTTTAAAAGTGTATAAAGCTTTTACAAGCATTTAGGAGCTTTTACAGGCATCAAGCTCTTGGGCGTTAATTAATTTTATTGGCCAGAATAAATAATTAATTCTGGCTATTGAAATTATTTAATGCTCAAGCACAGTGTTTTTTTTTTTCCTGCCTCTAAAAGCGCCTGACACTAAACGCTGATAAAAGCCCATGTGCCAAAATGTAGATGCCATCAACTCACTAGTATACACGCTGTACCGCTCAGTGTATGAGCAGGTGCAGTGTCCGTTAGATTTGCTGACTCGCCAATATTGGTGCGGTCTATGTAACTCAAAAAGGCATACAGCAAATAACATTAAAGCGGGACTGTACCTGAAAATACTGCAGCTGCTGACTTTTAATAAATGGACACCTACCTGTCACAGGTTCTAGCGATGTTGGCAGCAGAGGCCGATCAATCGATCGGCTCTCTGCTGCTGCCGGCGCCATTCTCGTTGAGGGAATTAGGAAGTGTCGCCTTTGCGGCTTCACTTCCCGGTTCCCTACTGCGCATGCGCGAGTTGCACAGCGCAATGAGAATCGTCAGCGCTGTCTGCCGGGACACATGTGTGTCCCAGCAGACAGCGTGCCGTTACTGGAAGTGACGTAAACTCCCGTGGGAGTTTATGCCCGGAAGTGAGTGCATATACCTGTCTTAGAGGGGGAGGGTTCCGAAAAGCGGAAGTTCCACTTTAGGGTGGAATCCCGCTTTAAGGGGTTAAAGACTCCCTAAAATTAAGTTACAAACAGACCATGCAGCTTAAGCAAGGGATTTTATTGCACATAGAAAATTACAGAAAACTGGGTAAAAACCACCACCAACACCTAGGCTACGTTAAAAAAGGCAACATGTGTAAAAATGTTGCAGCTGCACCACGCATCACACCATGCACAGCTATCCTACACTCATACTGAAATTGTCATTTCCCATTGATATATAGCCGGTTCTGAGGGTGTTGGTAACACATTAAATTTTGTGACACGCACCATCAGTGTTAGCAGACAGTTCTCACTACCTAGTAACCAGTAAAAAAATTCCGTCCGGCATAGGTGAGTGTATATTTTGATAGTAGTACTCTTAAGAGGACCTTGACACCAACATATAGCGTCTCGCGGGTAACATATAGAGTAAAGCTGAACGTTCATGGAGAAATATAAAACTTCTCATAAACAGTCACAAGCTTGCATAATAACTATATGTACCCACAGAGTCAGTTCCTCAGAGCTTACTTGCTAAAGACAGACTAGTCTGCCAAACATATGCTGAGATGTGTCAAGACATGCAGGTTATAATCACATAATTCAGAGTTTCTTTAGGAAAGTAGAAAAGTGCACAGTTGCAGGCTAATATAACAGTCAAGGACTGAACGGTCCACTCACCCGACCATATGGTAAGGATAGCCAGTCACAGGCAATATCCCGAGTGTCCCGGTTAGAGCCCGCTCTCCAGTGTACAGCTCGCGTGGATCAAGCCTGATCTGCCACATTTACTCAGATCCTGAGTCAGGAATACTGGAGCCATAGCACTCATGTGGTCCGTTCACTGTAAAACCGCCTCAGCGTGCCTTCACCAAGATGGATCCTGCTGTCCTCATAGAGTACATTGAGCATGTGCGGGCGTGTAAAGCTGCCGTGGTGTCATGACCACGTCTGGATACAGGGCTTTGGCCACTGCACCTCCTGGATACAAAGGGCTGTAACGATTGCTTCCTGAAATTTTAGGAAGGATCCACTTCTTCCAGTTGCTTCGTAAATCACAAATCTTTGTATACAGCCAATTGAAATAAATATATAGACACCTTTTTGTACCAGTGTTTAGCTGTGTGGGAAGCTAAATACGGTTTCATCATTTGATTGTTGAAGTCTACGCCTCGTATATTTAGGTTATAGTAGTGGGCACAGAGAGGCTTCTCAACGACACAAGATGCCATGCAAATTTGGACTGTCATATCTGTGTGAATGGAAGCCAAGACAATAACATCCCATTTGTCCTACTTCACTGCGAGTAATTCATCATTCTGCAAGCAGGCTTTCTCCCTCTTTCTAAGTCAGGTGATAATGAACCGTTGGGGTAAGAACCAGCGATTAGGTCACACGGTACCACAGAAACCAATTCTACAATTGAATAAGTGTCTAAAAAGTGGTACTTTCGCATTAAATTTGTCCACGTACAAATGGTATCCCTTCCAGAACATGGGAGACACCAAGTCCCATACAATATTTCCACTGCTCTCCATGTAGTCTGGGCATTCAGGGGGCTTCACATAACAGTCTTTTCCCACGTAAATTCTAAAACTTCATGTATAGCCTGTTGCCCTCTCACAAAGCTTATGCATTTACCCATCCCTACCCCATGTCTGGTAAGGATGGGCTCAGGCGTGTTCGTAACTCCACGTGCTTGTGCCCGCCAGGAAGCTGACACTCCGCAGTTCTAATCCCAGGCAGTGAGACATTTCCTGATCCACGGCTGCACAGATCGGGAAATATCTCACTACCTGTGATTAGCGCTGTGCAGTGTCAGCTTCCTGGCGGGCACAGGCATGTTGATTTGCGAACATGCCTGAGCCCATCCTTACTGGCATGCTTGCTGTGGATATACTGCTTTATTGCAAAGCCTGCCAGTTAAATGTATGAGGGACTTGTCTATGCAGATGTTATGTTGGGGCGTATACACATTTGCAAACTTTTGGGACAAGTAATCTACAAGGCCGAATTTTTTTGGAGCTGATCATTGTCAGGGTCACCCAGAGGATGACAGAGGGTATTGTCATAAAAATGCATGCAATGCATTATATGCTCATATCTATGCCTGGCCATTGCAGCAGAGAACCTCGGGCATATTATGAATCAGGTCTGTGGACCAATTTGACTGCAATTCATTCTTTTTTGTTATACCCATGTTAAGAGTCAGGCCCACAAAAGTTTTAACCACTTGCCGCCCGCCCTATAGGCGAATCACGGCTGCAAAGTGGTTTCAAAATCCTGACCGAGCGTCTGACCGGGTGACACACAGTCTGACACCCCGCAACTACGATCTCGGTCGTGATCAGCCGTGTCCAATCATAGCTGATCACAGTGTAAATAGGAAGAGCCGTTGATCGGCTTTTCCTCACTCGCGTCTGTCAGAGAGAGATGATCGGCTGCTCCTCTGAAAGGGGGGGGGGGTCTGTGCTGATCGATTATCAGCGCAGCCCCCCCGAGGATGCCCACACTGGACCACCAGGGATGCCACCAGACCACCAGGGATGCCCAGCACCAGGTATGCCACCCTAGACCACCAGGGATGCCAGTCAGTGCCCACAATGGATGCCAATCAGTGCCCACAATGGATGCCAATCAGTGCCCACAATGGGCATCACTGATTGGCATGCATTATTGTTTGGCACTGATTGGCATCCATCAGTACAAAACAATACAATACAATGCCGCCTATCAGTGCCCATCCGTGCCACCTATCAGTGCACATCCGTGCCGCCTATCAGTGCCCATCTATGCTTATCCGTGCCGCCTATCCATGCCCATCTGTGCCGCCTATCCATGCCCATCCATGCCGCCTATCCATGCCAATCCATGCCAGCTATCAGTGACAATTTTTGCCACCTATCAGTGCCCATCCATGTTGCCCATCAGTGCCACCTATCAGTGCCCATCAGTGCCACATATCAGTGCCCATCAGTGCCACCTCATCAGTGCTACTTCATTGGTGCCACTTCATCGGTGCCCGCACATGTGTGTCGCCTTATCAGTGCCCGTCAGTGCAGCCCCATCAGTGTCCATCAGTGAAGGAGAAAACTTACTTATTTACAAAGTTTTGAAACTGAAACAAAAAAAAAAAACATATTTTTTTTCAAAATTTTTGGTATTTTTTTATTTGTTTAGCAAAAAATAAAAACCGTAGAGGTGCAAATCACCAAGAAAATATCAGATCTTTACAGCCATAATTTTCTAACAATCCTATCAAGAATCCAGACAGATTTGAAGAATTGGGCCAATCTTAACGTGTCATGGTTTGGGCGCTCGGCCCTGATAAAAATGATAGTCCTTCCACGTATTCTTTATCTCCTGCAGACAATTCCGATTCACTTACCCCCTTCTTTCTTTGCATCTTACAAGAAGACATGCACAACATTCATCTGAAAAAACAGTGCCCCACGCATCAAATACTCTCGCCTGACACGCCCCAAGTCCAAAGGCGGAATTGCCCTACCTGATCTCCACATCTACTACCTGGCCTGCCACCTAACTAGACTGATGGACTGGAAAGCCCATAGAGAGGGGAAAACCTGGGTCACTTTGGAAAGCTCCTTTTCACAATACCCATTACATACTCTCCCTTGGCTCTCACCGAAATACTGGTCCTCACCCATCAAGTCTCACCCGCTCATTTACCCCTCGTTGACAGCTTTCGAGAAAGCAGTTGCCTCTCATCACATAACGGCCCATTTAAGTCCACTGACACCCTTGAGGGGGAACCCAGACTTCCCCCCAGGGGAGTCAGCTACATTCTTGACACAGGAATGGCCACATGGTGATGTCTTAGCACATCAATTCTTCCATAAAGGGCGACTGAGATCGTATGACAACCTCAAATCCATGTCACGCACAAAAGATTTTCCCTTTTGGACCTGCAGACAATTGCGACATTTCTTTACCTCCAAGAACCAAAATGACATTTGGACAAGACAACTCACCCCATTCGAGGCTCTTCACTCCCAAAAAGCACCACAAAGACACCTAATATCCTTAATTTATTCCTTGCTACAGGACGAGACCCGGCCCACACAGGTAGACTCCTCAAGACTTTCATGGGGAAAAGACCTAAAACTGACGTTCACAGACGATGACTGGGAAACCATATGCTCACGTGCACACAAAGGAACATTAAACGTAGCAATCCAAGAAAACGGTTATAAAATAATCACAAAATGGTACAGGACCCCCTCCCGCTTACATAAATTCTCTCCCTTAATTCCAAACTTATGTTGGAGGTGCAACAGGGGAGAAGGATCCATGATCCACATTTGGTGGGAGTGCTCCGCACTCCAATCATTTTGGAAGGAAGTACACTCCATAATAGCACAGGTCACCACCTACACCTTAGACTTTAATGCTGCTCAGTATTTCCTCCATCACACAACTCTACCTAATCAATCCTACAACAAATCACTGGCCATGCATATGGTTAATGCTGCTAGACTATGCATTCCTGCTCATTGGCGATCAACCGATACCCCAACCATCAGAGAATGGTTGTCAAGAATTGCTAAGATAGAGGAGATGGAAGAGCTGATATATACCTCACAAGACCGCTTACAGAAGTTTTCCTACACATGGGCCTGCTGGACACACTTTAAATCTACAGAAAGATATAAATCCCACTTCCCTCAGTGATATTTTTATCCTTGAACCGTTCGTAAAAGATCCTGTCATAATGGGTGCGGTGGCGTGGGGCCGGGGGAGAGAGAAGAGGTCCCTTACCCCCTCACCCCCCTTCCTCTTTTCCCCCTCCTCCACTCTCCCGTAGGGCCCCCCAACTTCTCTTTATCCCTAACTCCCCCCCCCTCTTCTACCCACTCCTCCCCCTTTCTTCTTCTTTCCCACTTCCCACATCTCCCCTAATTCATAGCACACTATCCAACAAACATACCTCATCCCCCCAGTAGAGGCATCTACGTTCTATTATACCCTACATACAAGGTTCATATGCTCGCCGAGACTGTGGTCGGACCTGTTGAAAGTGGTCTCCATGGTCAACAACTAATATCGATTAAACCTGTTTTCAAGTATATTATCTCTTCTTAATGACATACGATTGTTGGTAGTTCATGCAATGTTAGTTTATCCTCACTAAGGGTTACTTTTGTTCAGCTAACCCTGTGATCCCTCTCTCCATGACTGGTAGTATAGCAATATCTCTGTTCTTTATATGTACTTCCAATGTATGTTACCGTCATGGATGCTCCTTTCTTGTATTTGTTCATTATGTTGTATGTACACCTGTTTTATCCTTCAATAAAACTTTTTTGTGGAAAAAAAAAAAAAAACGTAGAGGTGATCAAATACCACCAAAAGAAAGCTCTATTTGTGGGAAAAAAATTGGGTACAGTGTAGCATGACCGCGCAATTGTCATTCAAAGTGCAACAGCGCTGAAAGCTCAAAATTGGTCTGGGCAGGAAGGTGTTTAAGTGCCCAGTATTGAAGTGGTTAAACTCAGAAACTGTGAAAGGTTCCCACTTGAATGATTTGGAAAGGTAAGAATTTAGGTTGGTGGCGATTTATTGTCGTGCATAAAGATTGGTTTGGTCCACAATAAATTATACAGTTCTGTGAAAAACAGCTAAAAAACAGAATGTCCGGTTTGGGCTATGAATGGGGGTATAACAGTTGCTGCTGAATCTGGGGGCTTCCAATCAGGATTTGCAGGCATGCTGAAGGGACACTATGGGCTCTACCGGCCTGTACTCTAATTCTTGGTGGCTGTGGAACGCTACTATTGCTAGCATCCTCACCAGCTTGGCCTTCATCAAGGCTGTTTGTTCGCAAAAGCTGGCCATACACCTATAGATTATCTTCAGATTTTCTATGGTTAGATGGAAAAAGTGGGAGATTCCTCCATCCACACAGTTTAGCGAACATGGAGAAATCTGTTGCACTTTTTCCATCTAACCATAGAAAATCTGCAGATAATCTGTAAGGAAAGCCCTGCTGGGCCTAGTAGTTCCTCACCGCTGCGATCGCGTGTGCGGGTTCGAGCGGGTGCGCGAGCTACTGCGCATGCGCGGAATCGAGCGGGTGCGCGTGCGCGGGCACGGACGGGCGCGCGCACGGTCATTGGCGCCGGGCGGGCTATTTAAACCAGCCATCTCCATACAACCCTTGCTGCCTGATCTACAGCGTTCCGCTTGCCAAACCCTGAACTTCTCTGTCTCTGCACCTGTGACCCGGCTTGTCTGTTGACCTGCTCTGCTGTCTGCCCGCCCCGATCCCGGCTTGCCCACGACCATCCTCTTGCTTATCCCCTTGGCTTATCCGCAGTGTGCTCCACAGTTACCAAACCCGGCTTGTCTGACCATTCTGTGCACCTGTCCTGAAGTGCCAGTTCCTGTTGTCTGCTGGTTCCTGTTGTCCGCTGCATGCTGGTTCCTGTAGTCCGCTGCCTGCCAGTTCCTGTGACCACGTACCTGCCAGTTCCTGTTGTCTGCTGGTTCCTGTTGTCCGCTGCATGCTGGTTCCTGTAGTCCGCTGCCTGCCAGTTCCTGTGACCACTTACCTGCCAGTTCCTGTTGTCTGCTGGTTCCTGTTGTCCGCTGCATGCTGGTTCCTGTAGTCCGCTGCCTGCCAGTTCCTGTGACCACTTACCTGCCAGTTCCTGTTGTCTGCTGGTTCCTGTTGTCTGCTGGTTCCTGCCACCTGCTGTCTGCTGGTTCCTGTCACCTGTTGTCTGCTGGTTCCTGTTGTCTGCTGGTTCCTGCCACCTGCTGTCTGCTGGTTCCTGTCACCTGTTGTCTGCTGGTTCCTGTTGTCTGCTGATTCCTGCCACCTGCTGTCTGCTGGTTCCTGCCACCTGCTGTCTGCTGGTTTCTGTCATCCCTTGTCAAGTCCTGCTCATCCATCCGCAACTGGTTGATCCTGCCAGACACTCGTGCCTCCTTTGACTTTTGCGCCCCCTGTCTCCACTATCAGGGGCTGCAAGTCTGGGACGTAAGAGAGGTCTCCCACTGCAAGCCAGACTCGCCACTAGGTACGTGACAGTATCAGGCAGCCATGACCGAGTCTGGGCAGGGAGCCTCTCCTATGGAAGAACTCTGCCTACACCTAGCAGGTTTGGCCCAAGCGGTCAATAACCTCCAGGAAGGCTACACACGCCTTGAGAAGCATGTTCTGGCACAAGGATCTCCAGGTGCTCCAGCCAGCCAGCCTACTCCACCGGCAGTCGTGATGCTACCCCCGGAACCTCGAGTACCCACACCTGAAAGGTTCTCCGGGGAGCGTAGCAAGTTCAGGACTTTCCGTAATGCCTGTGAGCTGTTCTTTGCCCTGCAACCCCGAACATTTTCCTTGGAGGCCACCAAAGTAGGCTTTGTGATTTCCCTGCTCCAAAATGACCCCCAACTCTGGGCCCACCGTCTGCTTAAACAGGAAGCCGCCGAACTCGCCCATCTAAGCACCTTCTTCGACGCAATGGCCCGAATGTATGAGGACCCACAGCTCTGTGCCACGGCAGAGACTGCCCTCCATGCCCTACTCCAGGGGCGTAGGCCCGCAGAGGACTATGTTGCGGAATTCAGAAGATGGAGTGCTGACACTAGCTGGAATGATGCGGCGCTCCGCTACCAGTTCCGGTTGGGGTTATCGGACCCCCTGAAGGATGAACTTGCTAGGGTTGGGGTCCCTCCAACTCTTGAGGAGCTCATTAACCAGGCCATACAAATCGACAGGCGCTTACGTGAGCGACGGTCCGAGAAGACCTCGGCTCCGTCTCGCCCCTCCTGGATGTTGCCAAAGGTGCCCTACTTCCCCAGAGGTCCACCGTCGGCTCGACCTTCTGCCTCCACCGAGGGGACTGAACCCATGCAGTTGGGTATGCTTCGCCCTACTCTCACCCCTGAGGAACGGCAGAGACGCCGTCGGGACAATCTGTGTCTGTATTGCGGGGAGCCAGGACACTACGTGCGATCCTGTCCAGCTAAGACCCGTAAGTGGCGCCTTCCTTCAGTTGACCAGATTATGGCTGTTACTGACACCTCTTCTCACCTCGCCCTCTCTATTCTGTTGCAGCTCCCTGGAAGGAACATTTCGGTCCCCGTCATTATTGACTCAGGAGCCTGCAGCTGTTTCATGGACTCGGCCTTTGCTTCTGCTCATTGCATCCCCTTGCAAACCAAGACCCAGGGACTGCGGATACACCTGGCCGATGGCTCTGCCATTCGGTCTGGGCCGGTTACCCAAGAAACCCAGCCTATCTCGGCATGCATAAACCAACTCCACCAGGAACTTTTGTGTCTGGACATTATTTCTTCCCCACTGTTCCCAGTCATTCTGGGCATGCCTTGGCTCCGCGCCCATAACCCCTGCATTGACTGGACCACCAAGGAGATTACCTTTTCTTCCCACTACTGCTCCCAGTACTGCCTTCCCAGGACTGATGCTCAGCCAACCACCTTAATGTGTCTGGACAGCGAAACCCGTCAGTTAGTCCCCAGGGCCTATCACTCCTTTATGGATGTTTTCAGCAAGAAAGGGGCAGAGACCCTTCCTCCTCATCGGGTTTACGATTGCCCCATCGAGCTTCTCCCCGGAGCGGAAGTACCCTTTGGGAGGATCTTTCCCCTGTCCGAACTGGAGCTCTCCGCCCTTAAGGACTACATAGATGACAATCTTCGAAAAGGCTTCATCCGTTCATCCACATCTCCTGCCGGAGCTGGCATTTTCTTCGTAGAGAAAAAGGACCACACCCTCCGGCCGTGTATCGATTACAGGGAGTTGAACAAGGTGACTATTAAGAATCGCTACCCCCTACCGTTAGTCCCAGAACTGTTCCAGAGGCTAGGGGCAGCAGTCATCTTCACCAAGTTGGACCTCCGCGGGGCGTATAACCTAGTGCGCATCCGGAAGGGCGACGAATGGAAGACCGCCTTCCGTACGCGATTCGGGCACTTCGAATATCTTGTGATGCCTTTCGGACTCTGCAACGCCCCCGCCACGTTCCAACATTTCATTAATGACATTTTTCGAGACTACCTGGACTTGTTCGTGATCATCTATCTAGATGACATCCTGATCTTCTCCTCTTCCATTGACAGTCACCGTCAACACGTCAAATGCGTGTTGGGGCGACTGCGGCAACACGGTCTGTATGCTAAACCCGAAAAATGCGAGTTTGAGCAACAGAGCATACAGTTTCTGGGGCTCATCATATCCATCGAAGGCATCAAGATGGACCCCCAGAAAATCTCCGCTATCCTTGATTGGCCCGCACCGGTGGATAAAAAGGGGGTACAGCGGTTCGTGGGATTTTCCAATTTCTATCGGAAATTTATCAAGGGCTTCTCGGCCATCATTTCCCCCATCACACAACTAACCCGACAAGGGACTCGGTTCCAGTGGACGACCGAGGCCCAGGCCGCCTTTGTCGCCCTCAAGAATCTCTTCACTTCTGCCTCCGTCCTGAAGCACCCAGACCCGGCTCTCCCGTTTGTCTTGGAGGTAGACGCATCGGAAATTGCTGTCGGGGCAATACTGTCTCAGAGACAAGGCCCCAAGGCCCTTCTGTTCCCTGTCGGGTTCTTCTCTCGTAAGCTGACGCCCCCCGAACGGAACTACGACGTAGGCGATCGAGAACTGCTAGCAATCAAGGCAGCATTGGAGGAATGGCGGTACCTGTTGGAAGGTGCGGCCCACCCAATTGTCATATATACAGACCACAAGAACCTGGAGTACCTGAAGGCCGCAAAGAGGCTAAAACCACGTCAGGCCAGGTGGGCGCTGTTCTTCTCCAGGTTCGCTTTTCATGTCACCTATAGGCCGGGCTCCAAGAATACCAAACCCGATGCCCTGTCACGGATGTTTATCGACCCTAAGGAGCCTGACCCACCTGACACCATCTTAAATGCGGAGAATTTCCTTCTTCTTCAGGAAGACTTATTAAGCCGGATCAAGCAGGCGTCCAGAGAGGACCCGCCACCTGCCAAGTCGGGAGTTTCAGCCAAAGATGGTCTATTCTGGTCCGATGGTAAAATTTTCATTCCAGAAAGTCTCCGGGTCACTATACTTGGGCTCTGCCACGACCATGTACTGGTGGGACACTTTGGCATTGCCAAAACTACAGACCTGGTCCAGCGTACATTCTGGTGGCCCCAGCTGGCAAAGGACTGTCAAAGATATGTGGAGTCATGCACTGTTTGCACCCGCAACAAGAGCTGCAGAACTAAGTCTTGGGGGCTACTCAAACCCCTACCTGCTCCGGAAAGGCCGTGGAAACTAATTACCATGGACTTCATTGTGGAACTTCCTCCCTCCGAAGGCCATACGGCCATCTTCGTGGTAGTGGACCGGCTATCCAAAATGGCTCATTTCATCCCCATGAAAGGGACTCCCTCGGCACCAGAGACAGCCCAAGCTTTCATTAAAGGTATTGTTAGACTTCACGGGGTTCCAGCGAACATCATCTCAGACAGGGGCGTCCAATTTACATCCCGGTTCTGGAAGGCTCTCTGCAATTCTCTTGGCATCGAACTGTCCTTATCCTCCGCATACCATCCACAGACGAACGGGCAGACAGAAAGAACGAACCAGACACTTGAGCAATACCTGCGTTGTTTCTCATCCTTCTCTCAACAGGACTGGCTCCCTCTGTTGCCATTGGCGGAATTCGCCTACAACAACTCTACCCATTCCACTACCAAGCAGACCCCGTTTTTTGCCAACTATGGTTACCATCCATCATTCCTGCCTAACTCAGTACCAGAATGCTCCGTCCCTGCTGTTCTCGAGACTGTGGATTTCTTTTCGTCTAACAATAAGTTGTTGCAGGAAACTATGACCCGGGCGCAAGACCTCAATAAGGAAGTCTTCGACAGGGGCAGACGGGGGCAACTGGTCCTGGAACCTGGAGACAAAGTATGGTTGTCCACAATCAATCTCCGGCTTGCTTGCCCTTCTAGGAAGCTAGGCCCCAGATTCTTGGGCCCCTTCGCAGTTAAGCGGAAGATTAACGAGGTGGCATACGAGCTGGAGTTGCCGGGATCACTTCGGGTACACCCGGTTTTTCATGTTTCGCTCCTGAAGCCAGCAGTTCCCAATTCCTTCCCTGGACGTTCCACGGATCCTCCAGCTCCTATAATGGTTAATGGGGAAGAGGAATTTGAGGTGGAAACAATTGTGGACTGCCGAAAAAGGAATAACCAGATACAGTACCTCATCAAGTGGAAGGGATACGGTTCAGAAGAAAACTCATGGGAACCCGAAGCCAACTTACATGCCAGACACCTGATCCAGGCCTTCAAGAGATCTCACCCTGAAAAGCTGTCCCAGTTGGGCATCCGGAGGCTGCCCCTTGGGGGGGGGCAATGTAAGGAAAGCCCTGCTGGGCCTAGTAGTTCCTCACCGCTGCGATCGCGTGTGCGGGTTCGAGCGGGTGCGCGAGCTACTGCGCATGCGCGGAATCGAGCGGGTGCGCGTGCGCGGGCACGGACGGGCGCGCGCACGGTCATTGGCGCCGGGCGGGCTATTTAAACCAGCCATCTCCATACAACCCTTGCTGCCTGATCTACAGCGTTCCGCTTGCCAAACCCTGAACTTCTCTGTCTCTGCACCTGTGACCCGGCTTGTCTGTTGACCTGCTCTGCTGTCTGCCCGCCCCGATCCCGGCTTGCCCACGACCATCCTCTTGCTTATCCCCTTGGCTTATCCGCAGTGTGCTCCACAGTTACCAAACCCGGCTTGTCTGACCATTCTGTGCACCTGTCCTGAAGTGCCAGTTCCTGTTGTCTGCTGGTTCCTGTTGTCCGCTGCATGCTGGTTCCTGTAGTCCGCTGCCTGCCAGTTCCTGTGACCACGTACCTGCCAGTTCCTGTTGTCTGCTGGTTCCTGTTGTCCGCTGCATGCTGGTTCCTGTAGTCCGCTGCCTGCCAGTTCCTGTGACCACTTACCTGCCAGTTCCTGTTGTCTGCTGGTTCCTGTTGTCCGCTGCATGCTGGTTCCTGTAGTCCGCTGCCTGCCAGTTCCTGTGACCACTTACCTGCCAGTTCCTGTTGTCTGCTGGTTCCTGTTGTCTGCTGGTTCCTGCCACCTGCTGTCTGCTGGTTCCTGTCACCTGTTGTCTGCTGGTTCCTGTTGTCTGCTGGTTCCTGCCACCTGCTGTCTGCTGGTTCCTGTCACCTGTTGTCTGCTGGTTCCTGTTGTCTGCTGATTCCTGCCACCTGCTGTCTGCTGGTTCCTGCCACCTGCTGTCTGCTGGTTTCTGTCATCCCTTGTCAAGTCCTGCTCATCCATCCGCAACTGGTTGATCCTGCCAGACACTCGTGCCTCCTTTGACTTTTGCGCCCCCTGTCTCCACTATCAGGGGCTGCAAGTCTGGGACGTAAGAGAGGTCTCCCACTGCAAGCCAGACTCGCCACTAGGTACGTGACATAATCTATAGGTGTATGTCCAGCTTAAGGTTCTCTAACAAACCTCTGAGGGCTTCACAGAACAGCTGTATTTATAATGAGATTAATTGTTTAATTAGTGCTACTATAAAGTAAAATATTTTTGCAGTACCGTCGTCCTATCAATTTGAAAACAAAAAGATGGCAGAAAATCTGAGGCAACTATGGACTTTCATGGTACAGTAAGGACTCGCATACAATATGGTAATAGAAAAATTTGAAATTTATTACAAAAATACAAAACTAAACATGGGGTACAGTACAAAGTGAAAAACCTCTATAGCAGAACTAGCAGTGGAGCACAAATTGATTAATCCACAATGGGGGACAAAGCAAGATGGCATTCAAACTGGTTTGAAGTAAAACTTGACATGTTTCGCGGATTTGACCGCTTCCTCAGGAGTATATTTGCAAAGAAGGTTTGGATAGATGTCTCTATAAAGAATGTTACAGTAGTTAGTATCAAAAAAGAAAAACACTTAAAAGATACATGCATACCACCCAGATAAAACCATGACCGCCTCATAACTTCCGCCATAGAGGGGGGCATGGGTAAAGGTCCAGGGAATGCATATATAATTAGAAGAAAGTTATTACAAAGTGTTTACCAATTAGATGACTTCTGAAGACAATTGGTTCCACTAGATTTTAGTTAGAGGTATTAGAGTAAAGAGGGCTGAATACAAATGCACACCACCCTTTTCAGATATTTATTTGTAAAAAAATAAAAAAAAACATTTATCATTTCCCTTCGACTTCACAATTATGTGACACTTTGTGTTGGTCTATCAAATAAAATCCCAATAAAATACATTTACGATTTTGGTTGTAACATGACAAAATGTGGAAAATGTCAAGGGGTATGAATACTTTTTCAAGGCACTGCATGCAGGCAGAAATGGCTCACGAGAACAGGTTGGATGAAGAATGTCCAGTAAGAAATAGGCAAGCAAGATGCAGAAAGCAGCACTGGTGTAGAAAGCAGGTAGAGCATTTAGCACAAAAACATACACTCAGAAAGGGAAAGAAATAATAGGAATTAAAAAATAAATTAAAAATTGGAGTTAAATTTTTAAATAAAAGGTAGTACTGGCAACAGCTTCAAGTTTGCTTCAGTTTTGTTTGTTAATGCCTTGGCCTCTTAGAAAATATATTAAAGTTTATGAACTTTTAAAGTATCTTTTGGCAACTATCGTAGTTTGCAGAGGTCATCTGCTTCATAGGATTAAAAACGATGTTGCATAATTTAATGCTTGTATTGGAGGACAAAAGATCACGATGACCCTTTCACATGAAATAAAAGAGATGACTTCTGATAACGAGAAACAACTGAGCGTATCTATTACCAGCAATGCAACAGGTTTCTATGGAGGAGGAGACAGGAAAAGCCTTTACAGCCGGCTGATGGGTTTATTCTCAATGACACCCGTGTTAATCACCATTATCAGAGAGTTTTATAATTGGATTCTCCTGGCACAGGCAGCTGTCACTTGTACACTGAACTTGTCACCATAGCTTGACACATTTCCTTTAACAGAGGGCTTGAAGTGAGGAAAATATGCCAATCATATCCTGTTTATGCCTTAGGTGCATAAAATGGATTTTGAGGTCAGGAGGGCACAGAATAATTTTAGGTGTAAGACATGTTCTCACCATGATAGCAACAACAAAGCAAAATATAGCTAACATAGATTTCATCATCTGCTCTTAATCTTTATGACATTCTTACAGAACCAATTTCTTTTCTCAGCTTAATTATATAAAGTATATGAATGCTAAAATTGCAAATATATTTGTATATTTTATTATGTTTATAATAATTAAATAATAAGCTATTATTCATCATGCTAATTACTGTTGTTAATGGTAATAGTACATAATTATATTTTAGGTTAATGTTTAATGCTGTCACAGGCCGTGGCCTGAGGGTACAGGGACAAGAGGGTGAACGACGCAGAAGGTATTGCTGTCTGTCTCACATCTTTTGAAATTGACCAACTTGCTGGCCAAGAAACCCCAAAAGCCCTCTATCCAGACACAGATTAGCAACTGTAAACAACACACACTCACACTAATATCCAATCTGCCACCACTTACAATTTGCACGCTCCTTACACCTCCAGTAAGTATACTTTGCCCTCAAGCAGATTGGCACACAGGCTTTCACAGACTGCACACTGCTCTTATTAGCAGTTACAAGTTAGCTAAACCAGGCAATAATACTTATAGAGTTAGTACAAACACTCATTTATAGTCTGTTGCCACCGCCAGAGAACACTCTATTAAAATATAGCTGGAAACTGTCTCTCAACAGACGCCTTAGACACTGCAATTTACTAGACATGTGCGGTTGGTTTCGTTCTGAATTGAAATTCGGACACATTTTCGTTTTTCGGCAATTCGGAGGTATCCGAATTTCAGAATTAGAAATAATAATTTAAACAAATACAAAATAACGAAAAAAAAATTAGAATTTGAATCGTTTTCGAAAACTTTTCAAATACTTTTCTAATTCGAATACATTTCAAATTCGAATGCGAAAAGTTGCAATATATATATTTATCTGATTTGAACTCTATTTTAAGCATCTGGTAGGCCTATCTCTTTTGATTCAACATTTATAAATGACATATGTACAAAAATATAGAAATTGAGCAGAATGTAATGTATTCAATTTATCACTTCGTAATTATTTATGTATGTTTTTGTCACTTATAGTATCAACTTCATGCAGCACTCTTAAGTCTCCTGAAGAAGTCCATTGGGGCAAAACATGTAGAGCTGAAGTGGCTGCACTGTTGTATGAATTGCATGTTTGGATGATAACTAATGCCGCGTACACACGATCGGAATTCCAACCAGAAAAAGACCGATGAGAACTTTTCATCGGAAAATGCGACCGTGTGTAGGCTCCATCGGAATTTTGCTGGCCGAATTTCCGACAGCAAAGAATTGAGAGCATGTTTTCAATTTTTCAGACAGAAAAGGTTTCTATTGGAAATTCCGATCGTCTATAGCAATTCTGACGCGCAAAATTCCTATGCATGCTCGGAAACAATTCAACGCATGCTCGGAAGCATTGAACTCGGCATTCTTGACGGTTGGAACTTGGTGTGACCATGTGTAGACAAGACAGTTTGAGCAAAATTCCATCGGAATTCTGTCAGGAAAATCGCTAGAGCTTTTTCCGAAGAGAATTCCGATTGTGTGTACGCGGCATAATTGTTATCAGTTTTAAATTGTTACAAAATAAAATATCTTTAAATTTTATCTATTGTAATATGTACAAACTTTATTTGTGGCACCTTAAAAGTACTGCGCTTTTTCCCTTTTTCGAATTCAAGGTTTTTGAATTCAAATCAGTTTCCAATTTCCAAAGAGAATGAAATAGAATAGAAAATAAAATAGAATAGAAAAGAATAAAAATAAATAGAATAGAAAATAATATAACAGAAAATAAAAGAATATAATATATTAGTGTAAAACAGAACAAAATAGAATAGAAAATAAAAGAACAGAATAGACTAGAATATAATAGAAACAAATAGGATATAATAGAATAACACAGAATATAACCATCTTCTGAAATTCGAATTTAAAATAAAATAAATTTGAATTTGAATACATAAGAAAAGAATAGAATAGAAAAAAAGAATAGAATAGACTATAATAGAATAGAAAGGAATAGAATTAAAAAAAAACTATGGAATAGAAAGAATATAACCATTTCCCAAAATTCAAATAGAATCAATTCTATTTTGAATAGAATAGAAAATAATAAATTAGAATAGAAAGTATATAACCATTTTCCGAAATTCAAATTTCAAATAGAATAAATTTTAATCGGAATAGAAAAGAATAGAATAAAATAGAAACAAATAGAATAACAAATAAAATAATAGAATAGACAAGAATAGAAGGGAATAAACAAATAGAAAAAGAATTTAAAATAATTTAAAAAACAATAGAATAGAAAGAATATACCAATTTCCCAAAATTCAAATAGAATAAATTTGAATTTGAAAAGAAGAGAAAGAATAGATTAGAATAGGAGGATGATTAAATTCATTATATTCTATTCTATTCAGTTTTTTCTATACTATTATGTTATTTTTTATTCTATTTAAATTCAAATTGATTCTATATTAATTTTGGAAAATGATTATATTATTTATATTCTATTCTATTCCATTGTTTTATTAATTCTATTCTTTTATATTCTATTTGAATTTCAGAAGTTGGTTATAATCTTTCTATTTTATTATATTATTTTTTTTATTCTATAATATTCCATTCTATTCTATTCTATTCCATTCAATTATGTCCTTTTATTTTCTATCCTATTTTGTTTTATTAAAGCCAGTTCACACCATATGCAGTCCAGTGCATTTTTTTCTGCATCAAAAACGCATGGAAAGTAGGTTACATGATTTTCAATGTCATAGTTCACACCAGTGCTTGCAGTTGCAGAAAAAAAGTAGAACACATTGCATTTTTCCTGCACTGGAATGCTGTAAAATGCATCAAAAATGCACTGGAACACACATGTCCTTATTTAAGGTTAAGATAAAAGTGGGGAGGAATGCAGCGGAGTGCATCAAAAACACACCAAAATACATTAAAAACGCACTAACGCATAAAAACATGTCAAAAACATGCATCAATAACTCCGTAATCAATGGAATCGGATAAGCATTCTTAATCGTTAAGCGATTGAGACCCCTATAATCAATACAATCAATACTTCCTTTTCACAAAGAAGAAACCAGCAGGAGATGAGGATTGATGGATGAATCCTCGAAAAAGTGCATCGGCAACATACTCCTCCATGGCTTTGTCCTCCAAGACAGACAAAGAGTAAACCCAGCTACGAGGGGGTATGGCACCAGGTTGAAGGTCAATTGCACAATCATATGACCGGTGTGTAGGCAAACTACCGGCTTGACATTTGTCAAAGACATCGCCAAATTTGCAGTACTCCTCTGGCAGGGAGGATAGTAAAGAGGTGCACAAGACTTAGCCACTTTCTGAAAACATGACTTCCTGCATAGTGGTGACCAGGAAAGAACCTCAGCACGAAGCCAATCAAAAGAGGGGTTGTGCCTCTGTAACCAAGGCTAACCAATAACCATCGGGAAATGAGGTGAGGAAAATACTTGGAATTGGATTATTTCATGGTGAAGAGCCCCTACAGCCATGGTCAATGGAGCAGTCTCATGAGTCATATGGGCAGGCATAGAGGTCTCCCATTAATAGCTTCAATGGCAAGTGAAGTGGCACGAAGCTGCAGCTGAATCGGGTGCTTAGACACAAAGGCACCATTAAGTCGATTAGAGCCTATATCTCGATGGATGACTCAGACCAAGAAAGGGTCACCGGAACCAGGGGCTTATCCTTCTGGATAACTGGGGACGAAACAATGATACTTAAGGTCTGTTCCCTACAGGACCTCAGGTGCAAGCGTTCTCCTGGACTGGTAGGACAAGACTTCAGGAAGTGACCTGCCTGGCCACAATAAAGGCACAATCTCTCCCTCCTCCTAAAGGCCCTTTAATCTGCAGAGAGACGTGTGAAGCCCAACTGCATGGTTTCTGCCTCGCTGGCAGACTCGGTACCAGGTGGTATGGGAGGTGAGGGAGGCTAGGATGGGACTGCAAAGCTTGGAGTAAAACTTACAGGAGGCTTCCGCAACTGCTCCTTAACCACTTCAATACAGGACATTTATACACTCTTCTTGCCCAGATCAATTTTTAGCTGTCAGCGCTCTCACACTTTGAATGCCAACACTGTACCCAAACAAAATTGTTTTAATTTTTTTCCATACAAATACAGTAGAGCTTTCTTTTGGTGATATTTAATCACCACTGGGTTTTTTATTATTTGTGACATAAGTGAAAAAATAGCGTAAATTTATTTAGTGGATATTATTTAGTCTATGTGAAAGTTCTAGAGTCTACAAGCTAAGGTGCAAATCATTGAAAATTGATCACACAATTGATAATTTCTTGAGGCCCTGAAATGTCAGGAAAATACCCCCCAAATGACTCCTTTTTGAAAATAGACAGTCAAAGGTATTTAGTAAGAGACATGGTGAGTTTTTTGAAGTTGTCATTTTTTCCCACAATTCTTGGGAAAATTAAGATTTTTTTATTTATTTTTCTTACAAAATTGTCATAATAAATAAGTTATTTCTCACACACAGCTTCTGCATACTTTTAATTACACCCCCCTCAGGGGTTCTAGGAGCATAAATTATACCTCTAATTTCCTAACGACCTATTACATTTGTGAAGGCCCTGGAGCATCAGGACAGTGAAATTACCCACAAAATTACCCCATTTTAGAAAGCAGACACGGCAACGTCTATTCTATGAGGCATAATGAGTCTTTTGAACGGTTCATTTTTTTTCACAAGTCTTCGGAAAACGTGGAAAGAAAATTAAAAAGTATTTTTTTTTACACAAAGTGGTCAGTTTATAAAATATTTCTAACTCAAAGCATGTACAGTGGTGTGAAAAAGTGTTTGCCCCCTTCCTCATTTCCTGTTCCTTTGCATGTTTGTCACACTTAAGTGTTTCGGAACATCAAACCAATTTAAACAATAGTCAAGGACAACACAAGTAAACACAAAATTCAATTTGTAAATGAAGGTGTTTATTATTAAAGGTGAAAAAAAATCCAAACCATCATGGCCCTGTGTGAAAAAGTGATTGCCCCCTAAACCTAATAACTGGTTGGGCCACCCTTTGCAGCAACCAAGCGTTTGCGATAACGTGCAATGAGGCTTTTACAGCGTCCTGGAGGAATTTTGGCCCACTCATCTTTGCAGAATTGTCCTAATTCAGTTACATTAGAGGGTTTTCGAGCATGAACAGCCTTTTTAGGTCATACCACAACATCTCAATAGGATTCAGGTCAGGACTTTGGCTAGGCCACTCCAAAGTCTTCATTTTGTTTTTCTTCAGCCATTCGGTGGTGGACTTGCTGGTGTGTTTAGGATCATTGTCCTGCTGCAGAACCCAAGTTCGTTTCAGCTTGAGTACACGAACAGATGGTCGGACATTCTCCTTCAGGATCTCTTGGTAGACAGCAGAATTCATAGTTCCTTTTATCACGGCAAGTCTTCCAGGTCCTGAAGCAGCAAAACAGCCCCAGACCATCACACTACCACCACCATATTTTACTGTTGGTATAATGTTCTTTTTCTGAAATGCAGTGTTCCTTCTACGCC